>JAVXUO010001333.1:0-80001 GCA_033065855.1 Escallonia rubra | reverse complement strand
GGGAAGCAACAGTTAAGAGGCTGCCATAGCTGTATGCATGTGGTGTGTGTGAAATGGGTTTAAGGAAAGGAAAAAGAAAGGTGAAGGAAAGGGATAGCAGGTGTAGGCTGCTGTGCCCATGAATGATTTGAGAAAAGAATGAGTCACGGCAGTAGCTTGGGAAAGACTCACTGGAAAATGAAGGCAAGAGATATGCATTGTGTGAGCATACGTATGAGCGTGTGTGTGTGTGTATTGTGAGTGAGTGTGTGGTTGTTTATATAAAGTGAGTGACGAAGTGCAAGTGTGTGCAATGGAATGCACTGTTAGGCAGCGTAAAAGGATGGTGAAGGGGAAGACCCACTGCCATGGCAGTGGGTGTGAGGAAGAAATGGATATGTTAACATATATACATGTATAAGTGTAGTGCATAAATGTTTAGACAAGGCTATTTGAATTTGCAGGAGTGTGAGTAGTAAGGGTGAAGTGATGTCTTATGGAGTGTTACAGAGGAAGGAGAAGGAGGTGAAAATGAAGCTGCGTGAACAGTAACTTCTGGGTTTGGACAGAGGTGTGAGGGAGAAGAAAGGAAGTGAGTTTTGAATATGAAATTAGAGATTATCGGATTAGCATTAATTACGATGCATCCATGAGATAGCGTACAGTGATCTCAATTGCATAAATTTTTCTAGTATAATACGTTAGATTATATTGGAATTTCCTGCAAATTTTCATATTTTTCTGAAATCACATGTATTTTCTATAATTTCAGATTTGTAAAATTATTTTGGAGCCTTTAAACCCTGAAAATGCTCTGGGGAAAATTAGAGTAGTGTTTATATAGTATACGTAAGACTCAGTAAAAGTTTGATGATTTTTGGGATTGAATTGCTATGGTTTCCGTATCGCATTATTTTTAGCAAAATGAATATTTGAAAAATAGTTTTAATGCTTTTTAATTTCTGATTTAAATTCATATGATTTTTATACATATTTTAAATTTGTTACAAAAATTATGGGACTTTATTTTCAGCTAGAAGCAATTTTGGCAATCCATGGGTTTTTATTGCATTTAAAGAAATTATTTTAATTCAGAAAATTCATATCATGACTTTTATTAATGATTTAAGCCATAAAAGTGTTTTACTGTAAATTATTATAAATTTTAGAGTGTCATTACACATTAAGGAGTGTACGGGATTTTCGGGTAAGTTGGTCTTGTACGAGACGCGCTTTGAGTTGCGCGATTTTGGAGTTAGAAGTGAGCATGTGGTGGGTAATTGATATTAGGTTTATAGTAATGTAGAATAGATTGTATTCTAACAAATGAATTGCCAATCTAGGTTTATTCAGAGAATATTGATCGAGGTTTGGTAGCATTGCGTAACTATCCAGGTAAGTACTCCTGCCATATCCTCCATATACCCTATTTTCCGTTTATGTATATGTATAAATGAATTGTTCCAATTAGAAGTTTTAAAGCCTTTTACATGCTACTGCTTTTGTGTAAATTGTTTGATGAGAAAATGCATCAAAAATGCCATGGAATGTTTTATATGAGTAGTGTTTTAAAGTTGGCTTATGTTGAATGAGACGGTATTTCTGCCTTGGTTGTTGCGCCCCATATCCACGGGGGAAAGTTGGATTGTTGGGTCCTGGTCAACGGGACGATACGTTGACGCACAGTACTGTTGCTCGTGGTGCGCCATTGCGTCCACATATGTATCCCGGATGAAGGAGGGATTGTGTGCCCTAGTCAGGGGGGCGCATACCCTGACCAAATAATGTTCATCCCAGGTGGAGTAGGGATTGTGGGCCCTAGTCAGGGGGGAATGTACGCTGACCGCAACATACCCATGTTATGATGAACTGTGATAGTTGTTAATAAGCCTACTTGATGTCATACTTCGTTTCTGAGAATCTTGGATGAATTGCTTTCAAAAAGTCTATATATGTATAGTATCTCTTGTGAAAATGTTTACCAGTTTTAAATTGAAGAAAACCGTGGCATGTTTCATGTTTTTATGAATCCCAAAATCTATTTTAGGGATATGGTTTGTGTACTTACTGGGCCCCAAGCTCATTCTTTTAAATATTTTTCAGGCGATGATCTAGATGGAACCGGCACTGATGAAGGCCACGAGGAATTACAGTAGCCGACTGCTAGAGGAGTCGTAGTCCTCTTAAATTATTTAATAAGTCTTTAGGTGGTATGCTAGTACTAAAGTTGTAATTTAAGATTTTTTGGAGCTTAGATGTCCATCGGATTTAAAATGATCTATGTTATTTGTTAAACAAAGAATTTCATTAGAGATTTATTGAGAAATTTTAAGCATGATTTTAGAATTATGTACAGGTTTTAGTGAGTAAGGCCTGGCAGAGCCCTAAGTTGGAGTCTATTGGGTCTGCGGCCGGTCACGTGCCTAGCTCGCGGGCCTGCCCGTGGGTTCGGGTCGTGACACTCAGTCTATTCCAAATTGGCTTATTAGATCAGCAATTTTTGAAGCTAGGAAATACCTTAAATACTTTTTATGTTGGTATGTTGTATCTATCCCCATGAATGTTAATTGTGCTGCCCATAATCTAGCAGCCAAGTCTTTCTTTCTCAAGTCTTTTGACTTTGTTCCAGCTTCTTCCAGACTTTTGTTTAATCTGGAAGAAGATGGGAACATTGGTGTACTTTCTTCTTCTTGAGTAATATTAGTTCTTCATTCTACCAAAAAACAAAAAGAGTTTTAACCATAAATCGGTTTTTGTTCTCTTGTTATTCTTGGGCCTTCAAAGCTTTTGGATAAAAAGCATCAAATCTAAAGCGTGTACCGATGGGCCTTTAAGTGTACATAGAGGTGTCAAAAGGCCGGGCTTGGGCCTGCCCAGCCCGGGCCCAGAGGGCTAAAAAACGGGCCAGGCCATTTAGGGCTTCGGGCCTTAAAAATCGGGCCGGGCCTAAAGCTAGGAAATGGAGGCCCTGTCCAGGCCCAAGCCTTAGGTCCTAACTTTAGGGCCGGGCCCGGGCCTATTTTTTTTCTTGGCAGCTAGCTGGATTTCTTCTTCTCCAGCCTCTTCTCTCTTGTTCTTCCCGTTCTTAACATTTCTCTCTCGCCTTTCCCCCTGTTCTGTGAAACTGGCTTCATCCGAGGAGGCGCCTTTAGCTCTTGAGCGATGCGGTTACATGGCCGAGGTAGATGGTCACAAGGCTGAGGTTGATGGTAAGCGATGATGGTGGTGGGATCTGACGGCAGAAGCCTTCACTACCGGCCGCCGCCGCTTAAAGGACAACACAGCGTCGATGCCCACACCTAACACCGCCGTCACCACCTCGTGAGCATCACCGCCTCCGCCGCTACTGTCATTGGTTAGCACCGCCATCACCACCTCGTGAACATCGTCGTCACCACACCAAAGACGTCAAGAGATCTATATGCAATTCTTTCTTTTTCTTTTATCAGATCTGTCCATGGTGGGGATTGGTTGTAAATTGATTGTGTGGGTATGGTGGCGTTTGGCATTGGGTACAGTGATGGTTGGTCGGAGCAGTAGTGGCTGGTTGAAGGGATGATTATGGAGGGTGGCCGTAGGTAAAGTTATGGTGGCTGTAGGTGTGATGGTGGTGGTCGATGGGTGAGGTAAAGAAAGGCCGAATAGTGAAGAGGAAAAGAGAGAGTCGATTTGGAAGAACGTCTGGACGAACGTGGCGTCGAATTCGAAGTCTTCGGAGGCCATGGCTTTTTTGACACCGTCGATGCAGGCGGTGCGCTCGACGATGGCGTCGATGCGGAGGAGGGTGTGGGAGACGCGCGATTGGGCGAGGTCGAGCTCGTGGACCTTAAAGCTAACGCGGTCGGCGAGATTGGAGGTGGATTTGATGTTGGACAGGACGAGGTCGAAGTCGGACTTGACGAGGTGGCGGTCGAGGTCGGCGCTGCGGGAGACGATGGCGTCGAAGCTGAGGTAGACGGAACTTTGGTAGGCGGTGCACTTGTGGAGGAACTTGGAACCGCGTCATGGCCAATTTCGGGCTAGATTCGGGCCGGGCCGGGCTTTTTTGGATGAAACCTCGGCCTGGTCCAAGCCCAGGTCCAAGGCCCTTTATTTTTGGGCCTCTATTGTTCACTTCCGGGCCGGGCCAGCCCTAGCCAAAAACGGGTCAGGTCGGGCCAGCCCGTGGGCCGCCCGACCCTTTTGACATCTCTAAGTCTACAGTCATTTTTGTGATTGGGTAGGTTGTCCATTCCATTATTACAATCTTTCCCAATTGTCTTATAGTTCTCAAGCATTACATAAGTTATTATTTTTTGTGACCGATTCCGTACTATTTATCTAAACTAAAATACGGAAATTATAAAACACAATTATTAGATACAGATTTTTATGTTTTTTGTTCTATTATATGCCATAACAATTTATTATTAACATTCTCTACATATTTTCTCTACTTTATAACAAAGGGTGCCTAGTTTCACATGTTTATTCTAAATTTAGACATTTTGGTTGCTAAAAGATGCTTCTTGGCACATCTGATTACTTGGTGACAAAATGGAATAAATTGAGGGGGAAAAAAGTGAGAATCTAGATTTGTTAAAAAAAAAAAAAAGAACAAAGAAAAATTGACTTTGGCCCCTCTCAAATAAGGCCCGTGTTCCGCTGTTGGTTAAAATTTTAAGGTAAACACCCTAATAATACTCGACAAACAAGAAATGCCTACAAGACTAATTTACTTTAAACACTTTGCATTCTATCAAATATAATAATTCTCTAAAGCTACTAGTTAAATCCGAGTACCTCAAATATTAACCCAGCGTAATGTTAGTCTTCCCAAAAAGTTTTCAAATTCTGGCTCTCAAACGATGTAACAGAGCTGTTTAAACCAATGGATCCATTACTGTTTTCATTAAATGCATGATTTAGAATGTGTCATCTGATTTGATAGTCAAATTTTCGAAACAACGCCTGGAAAGACCAAGACTATAGTTATGGCAAGACCTATTGCGAAAGCAAGTAAAGAATATGCATTTTGCACTCTCCTCAGGACTGATACCAAACTATCTGAATTTCCTATTCATAGACACCATTTACCTTACGTAATAAACAGCTTAATCTAGGAACTAGAAACAGTCTTGCTTGTAGTCCTTTGACAAAAGATTCCCAAATTGTGGGGTGTTTAGATCGTGTCCATACTTTGAAGGTAGACTTCTCTTTTCAATGCTTCAATTTTAATGTAATTGTAGATAATATTAGTTTGTTTATTGAAGTTAACTGTACCCATAGGCTGAATAATGTCTGCAAAAGCACTTCTCTATTCATCCATTTATTTGTTGTAGACATCATCAGTTATTTTGTAGGCTCTTTCTCAGATCATTTAGAACGATTACATTGTCAATATACAGCCAAAAAAGATTCATCCAACTAAACGAGTCGGACAAACCACGAAAGCTTGTTTATTCCAAGTATTAAGTAGTGAAGAAAACAAATAACCCTTATTCAAAGTAGAGAATACAAAGGACGAGGCATGATCAGATTCTTATTTTACATGCAATCAGTTACTCTTGCGCTTTAGAACGAGGAACATGTCACAATCTTTACGGATTTCCTTCTCAAAGACGAGATAATTCTCCGTCAGTTTCTTGGTGTAGATTTCGAACAGTTGATCCAAGATTTCGCTTCCAAAGTGATCCGTTACTATTGCCTCCATGATTGCTCTTACTTGGGCGGAGGTCCTCTTGACATCAAATGGCAAGTGCCTCATCGGATGGTCCAACGTGCCAAAGCTCTCTATGCTGAAACAATTGTTCATCTCTATCACCATCTCCAAATCCTCTACGGATGGATGGTATTGAGGCAAGTTGAAGGAGTCAACTTTATCTTCATTTATGGCACCCTGCAACAAGATGACTCAATTAATCCCAATTCTCAGTGATATTCTGATATTTTATTGTAATTGGAAAGATCAAAACGCGGATCTGTGTAGAGCATGCAGTATAATTTACTGTTAAAAGCAAATAATAAGGTTTGGTAGTTGGATTACTACAACTATGACACTAGAATAATAGATCGATCTATGAGAATAGCCCTTGAAGAAATATTAAACCATAATCTCCTAGACTTCTTCCAATCATTGCTATGACAAATAAGGTTATAAACAACATAAAACAGAAGTAGCAAGTCAGTCAAGTGGTGACTCATGAAACCACTGTGGCAGTATGCATGCACTAGCATTCTTGCAGAAGCATAGACACTGCTTATTCTCAAAGATTCGAAAAATGTACTACTGTTTTGTACCCACCAACACTAACCATATATTCTAATTTCTCCAAAGGCTGTGATGTACCCTGAAAATGAAATAACTTTCCTAAAACAAATAGCTCGACTCAATGTATCAGGCTAGGAAATAAGACTCCGCCAAACAGTTAAGAAGTAGTCATTTAACGAAAAAAGTAGGAATTCATTTTCAAGAATCTCATGACGTAAGAAAAGGGGCAGGAAAATTGTCAGGGTTATTTTTCTAGCCTCAGAGCAAGAAATTTTGTACATAGTTGTACAACTGCACTAACATATCTTTCTCTGACGTCAAAGAGGTTAGTTCTTTAGCATTAGGATTGGCCACAAGAACAATGATCTCATCTCGTCGGAGAATGGGAATAGCATTTTCTTGAATGTGTGACTTGATATTAGTTGGTGGATCTGTTATTGAGATCAATAATAGGCCACACAAGGTTCTTTTTGAATGATGCACACGGTTTTGATAGGGAATCGGTTTTTGTCGGTACATACCTTCTTGGCCAAGTCCATGAGGCTAGCACCCAAGAGCGCGTGCAGCATACCAGCACCAGTCTTAGAGAAAAGGGTCTCTCCTTTGGGAAGACCAGGCAACAACAGCACCATTAACCCTCCCCCGACAAGTTCTTCAGCTCTTGATTTGAGGAAAATATCCATGTCCTTCTGAAACTGAACAAAATATGCCTTCGTAACATGTTTTTCTACACCTGTGTAGTGAATTTTACCTTTGTTCCATGCAGGAGAAGTTTTATCTTGAATTTCTTTGGGAACCTTTGAGAGCCAGTGGAGTGCGTAAGAGCAATGCGCAAAGTGGACGCTGGCCTTGGGAAGTACGCGTTGGTAGAAAGAACCTGGCACTCCCGCAGCAAAGTATTGGCCGGAGGGAGGGATGGACTTGAAGAGAATGTTGAAATCGTTGTCCACGTGATCGTTGAAGAAAACTTGGAACTCTGGAGGGGATTGTTGAATGGAATGGTACTTGAGCTCCACGGCATGCACGACGTTTTGCATGCCGAAGAAAGTGTTGGGTCCTGTCGAACAGCCGTAGTCCGCGATGCGAAATGAGGTGCAAGAATTGATATTAGGGTTGGTGAGATCGAGCTTCTCTTCTACTGCTCGAACGATTACATCTTTTGCAGCGTCTATTACTCCTCTCTATCGCCAACAAAAGAAAACGCGTTAATGTTATGTTGGATCCTCTCCAGTGCAAAACTAGATGGAAAATAGATGTGGATACTATCTGAGTATCGGCAACAACAAATGTTTCTAAAGATATTTCCAATAAGGAAACATGGGCAGAAAAGGCAGCAGATCGAACATCAAAAAGACTAGAACTATAACATTTCATTAAACCCGGCCACATTTCAAGTAAGGCTGTTATTTGAAGTGGCCCCAACATTATTTAGCAATGCGTCTCAATTTCTCGTGACCCTTGTGATGCCTTATGGCCAAACTGTTTGATGTTTGCATCCTTATGAATATGCAAGGACGATCTTGTTGCTAAAACTAGTATTCTGTTGCCTATTGTGATGGGTCACGGTCACCAAACAAGATCCCCAACCATGCGTGGTGAGCGAAGTATACACTTGGTAATAACTAAATTACGCTCTTTTTGCTTGTTCGTACATTAGCGTTGTCCCTAAAAGTACAAAACTTTGTAGGTGGTCAATGTTTGGAGTTTTAGATTATACAAGAGAAAGAACATAAAAGATTGAGCCTCTATGCTTACCTGATAGGTAGAATTTTGAGAATAGCTAGTTAGGCCATCTCCACCCTTCATGGGATATGCTTCCTGAGTTTCCGTTGTTGGGGCCATGTCTTCCTAGTCTTGTGTTGTCTCTCTTTTGTGGTTTACTTCAGTGGGAGATAGCAACTTGGTGCATGCTTGAATTGGCTTTATAGGCGCTGGGTGTCAAGTTTTACGATTATTTTACTACTATTTTTCTCAATCTTCATGTATGCTGCACATGCAACTTAGTAATCTTTGTAATACTTTCACCTTCTATAAAACTTTGTTGCTAATTTATGATGTATCACGACAAATTTTAAGTGTGGTCAGTCTTCAAATTAATGTGTTCTCAAAGTATCCAAACTTTAACCATGGCTAGGTTTTCGGAAAATGGAGGTAACGCTTTTCTAAAGCAAGATTTTTGTATCGCGCATGCACTCTTGATTTCACACCCGAATTAAATGAAAACGGACGATTTGGTGTCGACGGCAGCGCAAATGGGTATACGTAGCAATGATGCCATTGAGCCCCTTCCGTGATATTGTAACTTGTAAGAATATCTAGTATTAGCTATGGTTGTTTAGTGATGTGCATTGTGTACACATTACGCTCTGTAACCTGTAATCGCATTACATAACTAGGATCTAGTATGCAGATAGAAAATCCTTAGCACTTCTGCAATGACTTTGTTTAGGTGCAGATTGATTCTCTCACCATACGCTGTTTCGTTATTAATTCCAAATAATACTTTTCACCTTAACTTAAAAATGAAAGAGGTGATGTAAGCGAACAAATTAGCTGTTTCTACTGATAGCAGCCCTAAGTAGACATAATAAAAAGAATGAACGCACACCCCACCCATTTTGTAATTTTGCCTGCTTCGCAAATACTAACATAATGTCTCGTGAACCATGCTCCTACTAGTTTTTGTTCATCCATTGTGGACGACACATATAACATCCAATGCAAAATAGAAATATTTACACGGGGTACCCAAAGATTCCTCACTACTGCGAATTGTTTTCAATAAGGGAACCTTGGAAATCATCGTGGTTTCAGTTTTCAAAAAAATAAAACTAAGCACTCTTTTAGTTTTTACAAAAGCAGACGTGTGTTTGGTAAGCGAACTTTTATTTTCTAGTTTCTTCTTCATTATTTTTTCTCCTTTTTTTTCCTTCTAAAATTGGATTTTTCTAATAGAACCCCTCTGGCCACCTCCGAAGCACCATACTTGTCACCTCCACCCCTTTATCAAATTAAATTACAACACAACACTTCCACCACTCCACCAAAAACCCTTAACTACTCAAACAATCACCCAATTAAAAGTCACTATCGACTTCAGCACCATCTTTCACCACATCCATGACCGGATCATAACCACCATTAAGTTCCACGACCACCAAACTGTTTTAAACATGGGAACAGTAGCGCACCGCCTCGAAATTTTTTCCGGAAAAAGAAGATTCTAAGGAGTCGCCATCTTATTTAATAAGGGAAAATAAGAAAAAAATCAAAAAGTGACTCAAAGATGTCCAAGAAGGATGACTGATCGATTGAAACCATCTGGGGACTAAGTTACCCAACGGGAAGGTGTTAGGCACCCGCCGCGCCCTTTCGGTCTCTACTTCATTTCTAGTCATTAATGGCCTTAAAACACGTAGCATGTAAAAATATGACAAAACCAAACCTAAATTAATTTTTATGTTATTTCACTTGAACTCGACAACAGGGGTCAAGTGGCCTACTTATGCGATTAGACTAATCAGAATCAAAACACCATAGTTCGACACTGGTCCTACGGGACGTAATCTACAATCCGGGACTTAGACCTATGCAATGAAAGTGAAAATAACTTTTTGTTTTGAAATGAAATGTGACTATGGAGAAGGGATGACAATCTATATGATTTCTATCGTATGAAAGTTTAATATAAATTACCTCGCAGTGCATCTTGCCTTGAGATTCGGGAACGCTCGACGTTGGATCCACGATGCAAAAAACGAAGTGATGTTTTTGGAGTGATTTGGATGGCTAAGATTCTCGAGAGAGGTTGGACGGTCACTTCACGAGAAAATGGCGTGCGAACTCTAAAGAGAATAAGCTCATAGACTTAAAGTCTGACCCTTAAAATGGAGGTCAATACCCCTTTTTATAGTGCTCTGGGTCGCAGAATTTGATAAGATTGGCAATTTCAATCTGCATGGCTGGAGATAAGTCATAATAAGTTATAAATCTCAGATTCACAAAAGTTAACTAATCGGCCAGTTAGTAAAAAAACGTGCTGGTTCACCCTATTTATTAAATATATTTTCCCCAATTTTGGGGCATTGTCTGACCCTAATTTCAGTAATTATCTCTAAAATCACAAATGGGATGTACCAGATTCTGAATAAGCTATTTTTTTTTAACCATAAAATGGATTGATTTAATTTGATCTTGACATCAAGGATAAATCAAGGATTATTTTACAAAGTCATTATAGACGAATTGCATCATTTAAGATAATCTAGACCGTGGACTGAACCTAATCTACATGGGTTGGACTAATGCAGTGCACCGGACTGGACTGTACCGAACTGGACTAACAATTAGATTAGACTGGACCACGTTAATTAAATAAATTGGACTCCATCAAATATTTAAAACATATTACTAAGCCCAAACTCAATAATGCCTTTTAGTTAATAATGAAACCTATCATTTAACAAATTAAAAAGTCCTACAAAAATGGGGTGTCTATAGAGCCCCTTGAGAATGAAGTGTGCTTGCGGGCGAACATCACCGAAAAAGAAGAACAACACATTTTGTAGTGAAAACACAAAAAAGACCACGTGACTCCAAGACAGAGCTAAAGACTCACACATATATGAGGTCGGGCCTTCACCGTCTTCCTACATATCCCCCGAAGAGGAATCAGACCAATGTAGTTTGCTGGAATACTAATATTGTTCGATGCTGAAGCCAACGATAACAACAAATGGCCATCAAACATATAATCTAGAGTTGGAACTGAAATTCGCTGAAAAACTCACTGCCTAAGAGTCGGAGCCAACGGTAACGTCGGTTGGTTGCTTAGGAAAATAAAGATAGCATGCCTAGAAGTCGGGGCCAATTACAATTGGTCGTCTAGACACGCTGAAGACTGAATCTGGAACCAAAACAGAGACTAGAACTATTCGTTGCTAGAGCCCTTAAGACAAGTAGAAAAGGTCAACAAACAGGGAAATAACTTTTACCGTTGCCGGAGCCCTCAAGACAATTTAGAAGAGTCGACGGACAAAGTTGTATATCTAAGAAATGAAGCCAACAACGTGCCATCAAGCAGTTGGTCACCTAGATAGTATGCCCATAGAAGTCGGAGCCAATAGTAACAACCATTGGTCGTCTAAGGATACTAAAGATTGGATCTGGAACCAAAACTGGAACTGGAACTGCCTGTTGTCGAAGCCCTCAAGACAAGTTGAAAGGGTAGACGGATAGGAAAATAACTTTGGCCGTTGTCGGAGCCCTCACGACAAGTTAAAAAGGTTAACAGGCAAAGTGATAGTAGGGCTAGTAGCTGGAGCCGAAAATGTCGTAAAGATAATTGATTGTTGGATGCGAAGGAGTCAGTTCACTTCACAAAGAGATACTGGCAATAAACATGAAATTTGTATTGGCCTTACACTGTACAAGAGTCGTGGGATAAAGCAATAGACTCAAAAAATCTGGGTAGTGAATCACACATGGATTAGATATAAGACATGCATAGGTAGGCATGCAAGCATACAAATACTGGATATCAATGCCTTCAGGCTAATTATGTGACAATGCCCAGGCAAGCAAACACAAATTGGTACTGATGGTGAAGCACGCAAGCACTCAACCATGCATTCAAAAATTCAAAATTTTAAGTCGAAAATGGGGCGACTGTCAACAGGTTTTTGGGATTTTTGAAATTTTGGCAGGAGAACTGGCCAGTTAATTAGAGACTTTGGGATTTTGAATTCTGAAGGATCGAAAACCTCCCGGTTTGGCTATCCAATTTTGTGTACGATTTTAGGGTTTTTTCAAAACACTTCTTATACTCCACTCTCTCTCAAATTTCTTTTCTCTATGAGTTCTAGATCGTCCATTGTAGTTCTAATCACACTCATAATCTATAAATACCACAAATCACTTCCCCACCTCTCTCAATTTCTTGCAACCATGGAAGATTACGTGAGAACTTGCAAGGGGCATGAGGGAGGTCCTCAAATCGCCAAGATCAGTCGATTCCAACCCAAGAATCGAGCTGAAGATCCCTCGCTACTCACTTCAGAGCAAAGCACTCATCTTAGTGCACTCTACTTTGCGAAGAAGGTAAGCTTTCTTGAATTTTCTCTCATAGACACACATTATTTCATCGTATTTCACATACACACCATGCCCATGCACGGTGGGCCCCACGCTTTAGGGTTTTCATGCAATTCCTTCATGAACTAGACGGTTCCTTAGATTTCTCTTTTGCTTTGTGAATTTACAGCCCCTCCACGAGAACATGTGATGTAGGGGTTCCCAAAACCTTGTGAGAGAGTGGTGGAGAAAACTCCCTGATCTTGTTAAGGATAGGATAACCGCTATGGGATTATGTCCCTTCTTGGCGGATTGCATGCTTTTACTCGAAGTAAAAAGCATCTTCTATGCCTTTCTGAGCATTGATGAGATTCCACCAACACTTTTCACATGCCATTCGGGGAGGCCACGGTCACCCCTTTTATTTTACGAACAGCACATGTATTAGATTCCAAGGGAGACCCGTTTCATGGGCCCATGATCTCGATAAGGATTAAGATTTTGTAGTCCACTTGCTTGGCTATGAACTATTCTTTAAGAAGGATGGTTCGATACTCTTGGGTTCCGTCCAGATCACTATGAGCATATGAACTTAGATCTGATGGAGCTCGTAGTGGTTGATCAGTTCGTCACCAATTTTCTGCTCTACACTCTAGGGGAAACCCTATTTAGCAATGAGGACGACACGGTCCAACTGTGGTGCCTTCGGGTCCTTAAGGTGATTGGGGATATTGGGGAGTACGACTGGGGTACTCCTGCTCTGGCTAACTTGTATAGATCGATAGGTGCTATGTCCAGAGCCAGTCGCTTAGCTTCATTGAATTTTGTGATGTCTAGGAGGTACGCCTAAACCCTGTCAAAATTTTTCTAATGACCCAAATGCTTACTAATGACATATACTCACATGCACCTTGTTTTGCTCTCAGACTTGGGCTTTTGAGGTTTTGGGGTTTCACAATCCTCGCCTAGCGGAGACGGCTCTTGCTTTGACTACACCACCGATGACACTATGGAACTTCAGAGATGAGCAAGCTGGGGTTTCGAAAGTTGTGCATCGAGACAATTTTAATGGGTTAAGGGAGCGCTCGGTAAGCAAACCTATTTAGTCATGCAATTTTTTTCCTGAGTGTGTTTATTGATTTCTCATATTTGTTTCTTTCACTTCAGGAAACTTTGTCTCGGTGGTGGCATAAGGTGGAGGAATATGCTAAGGAGATGGCCCATACTCGGGGCCAAATGTTACTGGTGGGGTCCTCACAAGAAGAATTCTACTTAAGTGATACGGTATGCCCTCAACGTCACTTAGAGAACGTGGGCTCAGGTTACCAGCGGCTCCTCCCGAGAAGATGTATCATCTTAAGGATTTGGAGGGATTTGAGGCAGACCTTGATCAGGGGAATACCGGTGGCATCGCTATGATGGCCAAGTAATCCTTGGACATATGAGGTATTCGTGCGGGAAGATGTGGCACCCTCCCTAACTACGGAGATACTGAAGAAGATTCAGCGGGAGAAGGCGGCTCAAGATAAGAAGAGCAAGGGAAAGAAGAAGGAAGATGATGTGACCGAGGGTCTCCCGTTCCCTCAATAGAGGGTGTCGTATCACCTTGGTAAAACTACCGAATATGAGCCTATCCCCGTGACTGGAGAGGGATTCTGAGGTTTTTAGCCTCAAGGAGTTGGCTCAGATTCACACGGTAATCTCTAACTTGATCTCATTTTATTTCCTCATATCATGCTTACATGAATTCTTAACTCAGTGTCTTTTCTTTAATGTAGGTACCTTGCTCCTGCTTCGAGATGTTTATTGGATGATACACAGCCCGTAGGGCATGGTATCGGGCTATCGTGACATGATCTCTGTGTACGGGTCTTCGAAGGGAGGTACTGAGACACCTACTTTTACTTCTTCAATGACACCTTCGGGGGGTGGGGGTGGATCGAGTGGTCAGCCGAGCTTGCAGAACCCCTAGTCCCTATTGCTGCTTCTACTAGTACCGCTAATGCAACTCTAGTCGTTCCCAAGGGCAAACGCATGAAGAGTGCAACGGTGACCTGGACTTGGAAGAATGAGTCTCTGAAGCTAAACTAATCCAGGCTCCAACTAGAGACAAAGAAATAGCCACAGGAAGCAAGAGAAAAGCTCCAGCTCCTCTATTGAAGCAAAGGCGAAAGTTGTCTTAGATCGCCACAATCTTACGACTTACGTATAAGAAGCCTCAATTGAATGAGACAGCAGTTGTGGAGTGCTCCCCCGAGCCAGAAGATGAAGAAAATAAAGAAGAGAGAGAGAGGGCAAGGCAATAAAGACCGAGGCTACTCCTGACATTGCCGCAGAAGGACCTAACCAGAATGTCGAAGAGGAAGCCCAGGAGGCATTGGAGTCGAGCTGTGAAAAAGTGCCCATCTTCAGGAGATCCGAAAGGAAGCCTTTAAGACAACTGCAGCTGCTAGCCCCTAGGTCTAGAGTTAGTCCTATTTGTTAGAGGATTGGTTATAGTTCTTTAGGAACTTTGATTTAAACAATGATGCTTCAAACATTTATTTTTCTATATTTTTCTGTTAAAGCCTATCTTAGTTTCCTATGTTAAATGTATGTTACAGATGTATACTTACACACATGCACAAAAAGAAGGAGGACAGGACTGGATCTGGAGTTTGAAAGTTTAAAATTTGAGATTTGGCAAGTACACGGTTTGGCCTAGAAGTAGGCAAACCCTTCAAATTTTAAACAAAGACTGAATAACCGGCCAGTTAGTCAGTAGCTAAAAATATTCTAGAGGAAAACATACGTAAGTCGTAAGATTGTGGCGATCTAGGCCAAACCGGACGGTTAGTTAAAGGAAAGTTCAAATTTTAAGTCAAAATTGGCCGATTGTTCAGAAGAAAATTAAATTTTTTGAGAGAGCCGGACGGTTGGTCAAAAACACGGACCATCAAATGTGCAAATTAAATAGGAAAATTGGCCGGTTAGTCAAAAACTTGATGGCTTTTATGATAAAATTTTATGAATTTTTAAAATATTTATCTCCAAACTTTATACACATTAGGGCTCCTCCTTTAAGAGATTTCATTTATTTCGTCTTCCTTTTATTTAGATTTTTTGAAGTTCACGACCCGTGGACTTCTACATCCATGCGGGATATATCTTTTTAGAAAAGATCCGTGCAGTGGATTGTGAATCCACCATGCGTGGGTTTAATATCGGTATACCATGGTTCGGCTATCCATCTTCTTCTACGGGTGCTATCATGAAGCAGTAAACTGGTCAGTCTCTCTTCTATATGACAAATGGTTCTACCTCATCTTCGGGCATGTCTACTATGGAAGCAAGGCTGGCTAAGGCATCGGCAAAGTTGTTTTTGGTTCTAGGGTAGGTATTGGAATTTCACATCTTCAAACTAGTCTACAATCTTCTCCAAGTAGGCATGATATGCTTGTAGACACTCAAATCTAATTATCTACATACCCTGAATTTGGTATATAATCAATGCTAAAACTTCATACACCGTGATCTCCCGGACTCCTAATTGAAATCACGCATTAGAATCAAAGAAGAAGGGTTACTTTTAAGGATGCCTTCAATCTTCTCTCTCCTTCTCTAATTTCCACTATGTTTCTTCTTCCCCCAAAGCCTTATTTTTGTTCTTTCTCTTTACTGTTTCTCTTATGTTTCTTCTTTCTTTCCTTTTTTTCCTTTACTCGAATTTTTCTCTTTTACAACATTAACCATTATTTAACAGTTAAATAAGATTAGTCATGCTAGATTAAGTAGGAGGTGGCACCCTCTTAAGATCAAACTTTTCCAAAATTTGACACATAATGCCTAACTTTCAAAAATTACAATTTAGCCCCCAAAGTTTTTCAAATTTACAAAATGACCCCAAAAGTTTTCAAAATTACATTTTTTTGCCCCCAAAAACATTTTACCATTGTAGGTCCCTAAATACACCTAGAGGGGGGTGAATAGGTGTTTTTCAACTTAAAGTATGAATTTAAAAATTAAGATTACAACGTAAAGACGGATACAGCAATAACAAGATTAACACAAAGATTTATACTGGTTCGGCCCCACCAGCCTACGTCCAGTCCTCGAGCACTCCACACAAGGGAGACCTACTCGAGCCTTTCACTAAACCAGCTAGCTTCGGGTGCTAGCTCAAACCTCAGTACAATATCCGAAACCCTTCCAAGGTTTCCAACAGATTACAAATGAAAAGAGATTACAATTTGAGTACTATAAACAGGCTCCTTCTTGAGCAGAATATACAATAAAAGTTTTAAAGCTAAGCCTTCTTAGGTGGGAAGATCTATATTCTTTAAAGAACAAAACCAAGAAGCTTACACAGAACTTTTTCTAAAATGAACTCACTCAAAAGATAATTGATAAGAACAGAGATTGAGATGAGAGAGTTTTTCAGAGTGAAAATTTGCGCGAGAGAAAAAGGTAATAAATGCTCTAACAGGTTTCCTATTTATACAAGGAGGAAATAGATGACTGTTAGGTAGAAGAACCAAATAAGAAGGATTCGACTAAAACATTTTGGCTTCGAATAAAATGTCTTGGCTTCGACTGAAAGTCTTGGCTTCGACTGAAAGTCTTGGCTTCGACTAAAAGTCTTGCCTTCGACTAAAATGTTTTGCTTCGACTGAAAGACTTGCTTTCGACTAAAACATTTTGACTTCGACTAAAACATTTTGGCTTCGACTGAAAGTCTTGCCTTCGACTAAAATGTTTGGCTTCGACTGAAACCATTTGGCTTCGATTGAAACCATTTGGCTTCGACTGAAAAGCATTTGGCTTCGACTGAAAAGACTTGACTTCGACTGAAAGTCTTAGCTTCGACTAAAAAGTTTGGTTTCGACTGAAAACCATTTGGCTTCGACTGAAAAGCATTTGGCTTCGACTGAAAAGACTTGACTTCGACTGAAAGTCTTAGCTTCGACTGAAAGTCTTAGCTTCGACTGAAAGATTTAGCTTCGACTAAAAAGTTTTGGTTTCGACTCAAAAACTTGACTTCGACTAAAACACTTGGCTTCGTTCTTTACTAGAATTTCTGTTAGATCCTTTAAGAAAGGCTTTTTAAAGAAAAGACTAAAACAAGAAAAGATATACTTTAAGATCTTGAATCTTTCTTTGTAGTCCAAAGCTTGAGTCCAAAGTCTTTGTCATCCATTGTCAAGGTCATGCAAAATCTCTGTCAATCTCTGTCATCCATATCAAGGATATGTCTTTGTTTGATTAAGATAAAACCTGAAATGTTTTACCTTTAATAATATTGTCAAATAAACGTTAGATAAGTTAAGTCTGAAATTATCAAAATCAATAAGTCAACAACCATTTCATTCTCTACTAATCTCCAAGCATTGCTCAAAATTATCACCCATTTATTTTTCAGGTCACAAATAGTTATTTGAAACCGCTCGAAAAGTGTGGGATATTACACTCGGGAATGCTCGTTGTTGGATCCACGAGGTAAAGAACAAGGTGAAACTTTTAGAGTGATTTGGATGGTTAAGATTCTCGAGAGAGGCTGGACGTCACTTCAGGAGGAAATGGCGGGCAAACTCTAATGAGAATACGCTTAGGAAATTGACTTAGTGTCTGACCCATAAAATGTAGGCCAATACCACTTTTTATAGTGGTTAGGGTCGCAGAATCTGATAAGATTGGTAATGACAATCTGCATGGCGAAAGATAAACTTAGAATAAGTGATAAATTTGTAGATTGACAAAAGTCAATTAACCTGCCAGTTAGTCAAAATATCGGCCGGTTCACCCCATTTATAAATGATATTTTTTCGCGAATTTTAGGCATTATCTTATCCTAATTTTGGTAATTATCTCTAAAATCACGAATGGGATGTACCAGATTCGGCATAAGTCATTCTTTAATCATAAAATGGATTGATTTGATCTCCATATCAAGGATAAATTATGGATTATTTTTCCAAAACATCTAGACAAAAATGCATTGATTAAGACAATCTAGACCATGCATTGGACCTAACCTACATGGACTGGATTGACGAACTGAACTGGAATGGACAATTAAACTAGGAGGACTGGACTCGACAATTAACATGGATCAAATTAATTAAATAAAATTGGACTGGATTAAATAATTAAACAACATTCCTAAGCCTGAACTCAACAATGCTTTTTTAGTTAAAAATGAAGCTCATTATTTAATTAATTAAAAATGCCTACAAAAATGAGGTGTCTACAGGAGCGAAGGCTTAAACTTTTTCAGAAGCCAAAGCAATGGCTAGGTTCATATATTCCTTGGTCAAAGATGGACTAGACACGGGGAAAATATTTTTAGAAAAGCAAATTCATAAGAAGGCAGCTAATTCATGGATATCAGGTTGGACAGCTGGACCTCTAAACCATTGATTGAATTCATCAGAGTATTTAGAGGGAACAAAGGAAGACAATAAAAAGATATTGAGAGGATTGTGCATTATAAAGCATTAGTATGATCACCAACTGGCAATAATTCAGTCAAGGGGCATATGTTATAAATCCTAGGGGAAATTATTTCGGCCTTAAAAATGAAGGCGTTAGTAGTGATTGACTAAAAACAGAAAGATGAGCCTAAAAATCATTGGATCTTTTGACATATGGATGAGCTCATTAATCCCTTAGTCTATCCATTGATTGGCATAAACAACAAACAAACGATCTACCCACGCACTCCAACAACGGTTCAGAATGGTAGGGCAAGATTGAATCGACATATCACTTACTGACCAGCCTACCGAAGACAAGCTAGGCTCTCTAAGTAACAAGTTTTCTATTTTGGCCTGAATAGGGTATCCTGGTAAAGCGAAGGCATTTCCATCTCTGAAGGAGGGACCTAAAACAATGGGGGCAGATAAACTTAGGGTTCTTTTTTTATAGGTACAAGAATATTTGGATCCATGGGAGCAGTGTGATTTCTAAAGGGATAATTATAGAAACGTCCTTGAAGTTAGGGTGAAATTATAATCAAATATACTAAGTTTTAAAATGTAACATACTGTGACAAAAAACGTTAAAAGGTAACACTCGTGTCCATTCATTAGGGTTCCGTCAAAAAAGTATACATTTTTTTATGATGTCATAATTACGTATTTTTAAAATGACAATATTGCCCTTGTATTGTACATACTGAATAATTTTTAAAAAATTTAAATTAGGATTTCAAACCCTAATTTGAAAATTAGGGTTTCAAACACACACTATCCCACCACCCCCCCTTCCCCACATACTATCCTACCCCCGCTTCCCCATTGCCATCGCCCTCCTCCTTCCTATTTCCCTGTCGTCGCCGCCTTCACAGCACCTCAATACCACAAGCTAATTGCACGGCTTATTACCATAGATCTTGTCTAATTTTGGCTAACAAAGAAGGTATTACCTCATGAGTGAGGGACTAAAGTAACTCGCATATCTTGGGTGAAGGAGCGGTTGCGGCGAGGTTGGGTGATGGAGGCGCTGTGGTGCTATGGGGGGAGGGCGGGGTAGCAGTGGCAGGGTGGGAGGGGAGGGGTGGTGGGAAGAGAGAAAGAGAGAGTAAAGTTCATAAATAGGGCCTGCATTGCTGCAGCCCGGTAGGGGTAGGGAGAGGGCAGTAGCGGCGGGGTGGAGGAGGGTGGTGGCAGCAGCGGGAAGGGTGGGGGGAGGTTAGGGGCTATAGTGGCAGGGCAGGGGAGGGTGGTGGGCGGGGTAAGGGAGAGGGGTGGGGGAAGAGAGAGTAAAGTTCAGAAATGGAAGTAATGGAATTTTAAAAAATAGCTTTCTAACTTAAGGGCAATAAAGTCATTTTCTTAAAGCGGTTAGGGTTTTTAAGATTATGTTTGGTCAATGGACATAATTGTAATTTTTCCAAACTCATGGACCCGCTTGTAATTTCAACCTAACCTCAGGGACTTTGTTGTAATTATTCCATTTCTAAAGGCATCTATGGTCCTACCAGGATGAAGAGTAAAGGCGATGCCCATCCCGGCCTTCATCACCCGTTGGAATTGGCTTTTCCTTCCCCATGATTTTAGAAGAAAGATTACCGGATTTTCTTGAAACAATGAAAGATTGAAAGTCAAAATTGCAAATAAGGCTACAACCAAAGGGAGGTAGGTTTATGAATGAGACAATGAGTCTTAATTTGACTCAACTACAACCTTATCGAGTAGTTGAGTGAAGTAGGAAACCGCCTAAAACTTAGAGCCAAACCAAATTAACTCGCACGATCACTGTGTTTGCACGAATCAAAGGGACAATGTTGGCCTTTAACTATTGAGTTTAGGCTTAGTAATGCATTTTAAGTAAATGATTAAGTCCATCTTATGTAATTAATGTGGTCCAGTCTAGTTTAATTATGCAGTCCAGTTTAGTGTAGTCTTGTCCAGTCCATTGCATGTCTAGTCCAGTCCGTCAGTCCAGTCCGCTACATTAGTTCAAGTCCATGTAGATTAGGTCCAGACCAAGGTCTAGATTATCTTGATTGATATAATTTGTCTAGATGATTTTGGGAAAATAATACATGATTTATCCTTGATGTAAAGATCATTTTATGGTTAAGAAATGACTTATCCTAAATCTGGTACATCACATTTGTGATTCAGATATTATTACTAAAATTAGGGTCAGAAATGTCCCAAAATTCCGAAAAAATATTTTTAAAAAATGGGTGAACCGGCTAGTTTTCGACACACCGGTCAGCTTTTGACTAATCGACTGATTAGTTGACTTTTGTCAATCTGCAATTTTATCACTTATTCTGACTTATCTCTAGCAATACAAATTGACATTTTTCTTTGTCTAAGTCTAAGTCTTGAATTGTAAACTAACTCTCGTAGGACCAGTGTCGAAGTACGGTGGTTTTGATTCTGATTCGGATAAGTAGGGCATTCGACCCCGATTGTCGAGTTTAAGCCAGAAAACATAAAAATAAATGAAGTAGAGACGGAAAGGGCGCAGCGGGTGCCTAACACCTTCCCGTTACGTAACTTAGTCTCCGGACCCCTCTCATGGTTTCGATAGATCAGTCATCTTTCTTGGACATCTTTGAGTCACTTTTTGGTTTCTTCTTATTTCTCCTTGTTAAATAAGATGGCGAATCCTGAAAATCCTTTTTCTGGAAAAAATTTCTAGGTAGTGGCCACAGTTGCGACTCTGCTGGGGACTAAAAACATTAAGAAGACTAGACTTGAAAAGTTTCTCTTAATTATTTTGATCTTGTTATATTTTTATCGTATTTCTCTGTGGACTGTGGTATGTACATTATGACATAACTGTAATACTTGCGCTTTTATTTCCATACCTCACAACGCGTATGTCTCACCCCGACCCACCCATTTAAGAATGACACACTCGAGGCTGTTGGTCATCCTGGGCTCAAGGCGAACTCTCGACCAAGTTCTCAGCTCCACGTGCCTCGTACTAAAGATTCCTTTCGATTTCTTGGTATATCAAACGACTTGTATACGTACTGATGATTGTTCATTATTAACTTCATAGTTACAGGCCGAAGATGTATAGTACTGTCAAACCGATGGAATGACCTTTACACCGGTGTTATAAGGAGGAAAACTCACACCCGGGCTATTGAGTGTTCTGCCCTTTGTTGGGAGAATACATGTATTGGCCTACAGCATGTTGGCAGGAAAATCACTGGCATTCTGTAAGCTAAACTGGTGATTTTGAAAACAAATGGGAGACTCTAACTAACCGGCCGGTTATCCCCGACCCCAATCGGACGGTTAGTCAGTATGTCCATTTGCTTGAAAACTTTGAGATTGGCTAGTTCATACCCTGATTAAACCCACTGATCAACCGGTCGGTTATCCTCTCGAATGATTGAATGGTTAGTCAGAAACCTTAACATCCAGAAAATTTCCAGAAAAACTTCCTCGAGCCACTGACCAACCAGCAAGTTAACCTCTCAGATGACCGGACGGTTAGTTAGAAACCATGACCTCCAGAAAATTGCCAGAAAAATTCCCAGGGAATATTCTTCGAACCACTGACTAACCGGCCGGTTATCTGACTGGTTATCTAACAAGATGACTAGACGGTTAGTCAAAAAACCTTATCCCCATAAAAAAATTCCGAAAAATCCTAGAAATAAACCTTAGCCCACTGACCAACCGGCCGATTTTCTCTTCAGATAACCGGACAGTTAGTCAGCCCCTTTTTCCAAAACTCCGAAGAATACCCTCAAGACCAGAAAAATCTCCAATCACCCCCATCAGGATATGAGCCAGCCAGCTTGATATATGTGGAATGTATCATTAAAGTTTTGATGAATTTTCCTATGTAGTTAAGGCTAAGCGTGGTTGGTATCGAGACTCATCCCAAAAAATCTCGCAAACTCCAATGGCCGAAGAATTCCCACAGATCTTCGATTTGGTCCATATTATTAGCGAGCTTCAAAAAGATCTCCAGAATAGTTTTACTACCCTAGTCGAGCAACAATTCTGACCACCAAGAAGATGGATAACATTAAGAGGAGAATTAGGAAAGATCCAAAAAAAGATCGAAAGAAGGACGACAAAAAGAAAGTTCCAAAGTTTGATTGGATGTATGAGTCCGAGGAAAAAGAGAACTAAAACCCCTATAACACTAGAATGGAATGATAAGTTAGCTGCACTCAAGTCCCAAATTGCTAGAATGAGGAGAGCTGAGGACTCGTTGGACCTCAGTGCCTTAACTATGATCTCTGATGATAGTTTATCCCTCAACTTCAAGATGTCGGAGATGGATAAGTTTGATGGGACCACAGTTTCAATATTCACGTGAAGATGTATATGCGAGTGGTGGCCCCATACGGGGTAAATCAAAGTCAATTGCTATAGTTGTTCCATAGTATCCTCACCGGAGCCACTTCTCGATGGTTCCTTACTTTGGATGAAGCCCAAGTTCGAACATGGGAAGATGTTTTGAGAAAGTTTGTCAGACAAAACTAGTACAATGTAGACCTAGATAACACTCGTAGAGATTTGGAAACTACGAAGCAAAAGCCAAGGGAGTTTGTTTCAGCTTTCATCATAAGATGGATGAATAAGGCAGCTCAAATACCGACTAAGGAAGAGCAAGTAAACATCGTGAAAAGTAACTTGTTTCTGGTCTGCTACAATTATATTTTTTTTCATTACCACACGTTATTCAAAGCTCTCATTAAATCCCTCATTCAGATAGAAGATGCAATCAACAAGGGGACCATTTCTCACAATTCCAAACCACCAGGAGTATACCAAGCCAGTCCAAACAGTTCTAATTTACAAACCAAACACAAACGCCTCGAGCAATGACATGGGAACCTGCTGTAGAGCCTAGATGAAAGTTATCCCCCTTCAACGTACTGCTCCCTAAGGTTTTTAAATAGTTGTTAAGGAGGATAATGATTTCAAAGTTGCCACCTACCCCCACACCAGTGGTGATACCCAACGAATTTTATCACCTTTAATTATCCGTAAGACATCAGATGTGAAAGAAGTTCGAGCTGAGTTCATCATTATCTTATATGTTGTTCCAAAGATATTATGTGAATGCCTTTTGTAGTTACTATCAAGGAAAAGGGCACTCCACAGAGAGATGCATCACCCTCCGACATGCCATACAAAACCTCATCAATAAGGGTGAAGTCTCCCCTCCTGTCAGACCCAATATCCAAAAAGAACCATTGCCTACCCGTGGGGTTATCTGTATTGATGACAACCAGCCATTCACCAATTTAATCGCCTTTATTGTCCCAACCAGCCAGCCAGTTTCGAGGTCAGTGTCTGCTTATGATACTCTGTTGTAGTTTTGTGATGTAATTACTTGGGAGGAGTTGATGTATGAAGAGATTTTTACATTTGAAGAAGAGTACGAAGAAGAAACCGAGTTTATGTTCCTACCCAATTCCAGTTTGTCCCACTTAACTAGAATAGTTCGAGTGTGCCAGACCCCGTCCCAGCCAGCCGCATCCAACCCTTTATTCTCTCAAGACCCTCTAGATGATAAGTCCTTATAGAGTTGAAGAAGATCCAAGATAATATTCCATATGGGGACTACTATCAGCCTTATACTCCCACCATCAAGCCTTATTAAACTTTTCAGCAAAGCCCAGATGCCAATCAAGACCCAACCCGAAGACATGTCCCAAGTGACAGGGGCTATACATTATGAAAATGTCCTCACCTTTTCTGAGTCAAACCTGCCCAAATCAGGACATAGCCACAATGACCTTTTCCATATCACCATGTGAGCGCTTGATAAAAGGATTCCTATAATCCTTATAGACAATGGTTTTGCTCTAAATGTTTGTCCCCAACACACTGTTCATTCTCTTATAATCGAGCCATCAGAGTTCATTCCCTCCAATCAAGCCGTCTGAGCATACGATAACACCAAAAGGAAGGTAATTGGTATAGTGAAGCTTCTTATGACTATGGGTTCCACCAGCTTCGATGTTGAGTTTCAAGTGTTGGATATTCCAGCCGCCTTTATCTTCTATTAGGTTGACCTTGGATACACTATGTGGGTACAATCCCCTCCACATTACACAAAAGATCAAGTTTGTGTTGAATGATGTCATTTTTACCATAATGGCAGATTCGCAATGGCGGCAGATCAAACAAGTCGATAATGACAATTTTCAGGTGCCACGTGATTCTTTGGATATATGCTCAATGGATTTAGGATGGATCACCCAATTCAGTGTCTCGAGTATGAGGAAGTTTGTCACAGTGAAAACTTCATCACCTTTGCCCCTACAACAGTACTTTCCAAGAAAAGGCTTAGGCCGAAAGTGTCAAGGAATTCTTAGCTTTCCGGCTATGAAGAACAAGAAAGACCAGTTCAGCTTGGGGTACAAGCTAACTAGAAAAAAGAAGGAGGAAGCCATTCGAAAGCTAGCCCAAGCCAAAAAGGATAAGAAAAAGTGAGAAGCACATGAGCATGACCATGATCCCTACTATGAACTGACGCTTCATATAGGAAGGAGAAAATAGGCCATTATATGGATTTTCAAAACCAGTTTACAGTGCTAAGACCGGGAAGGGAAATATTTCATGACTGCGAGTGGGTTGAGGATGAAGAAAAGCCAGTATAGACAAAGCCAGGTACCGAGGAAGTCTCAGATTGGATCGATTCAATGGAGCCAAAAACAATGATAACATGCTTCATATATATGTTTATCTCAGTGCTTATCGATGAAGTGGACGACCAAACCATAGACTTAGCATGCTTAATTATTCCAGCACATGACGAAATGCAGAATTGGATGATCGAACATGGACCGTTGATTGTCGGAGAAGTTACCGAAGGAAGTTTTGCTACTAAAGATGCTCTGGAGCCAGAACACCTAGATGCCTATGTCACTTTAGTCAATTTGAATCTGTTCACCTATTATGTGTTTCCAGACTATTTGATCGATAATATAATGTTTGATTTCGATTATCCCTTGCTTGCTGATATAGGTAATGATTAATTAATCAATTCGGTTAATAATGAGTCACACCTAATGGACTTAGAATATAAAAATATATAAGTAAATGTTGAAAAAAAATGAAAATCGAGAATCTAGTGATGTCGAGCCAGCGGTGGAGGAAATAGTCAAAGTGAACATAGGCTCCCTCAAAAATATAAAAGAAATCAAAATAGAGGCTCTAGATGAGGCAAAGAGAGAATAAATGAATGCACTCCTTAGGGAATTCATCGACGTATTTGCTTGGTCCCATAGTGACATGCCCAGTATAGACCCTTCCATCATAGAACACCACCTATCCATCTTACCCGAAGCCAAACATTTCAAACAAAAATTTCACAAGTTGAGACCGGAGTGATCACTCAAGGTTAAGAAGGAAGTGATGAAGTAACTCCACATAGGATTCATCCGAGTGATTGAAAACCCTACATGGCTAGGCAATATCGTATCGGTCCCCAAGTCTTTTGGCCAAGTCAGAATGTGTGTTGACTACCGGGACCTGAACCAAGCCTTTCCCAAAGATGATTTTTCTTTGCCCATAATAGACCTAATCATAGATAACACATCGAAGCATGAGTTGGTATCGTTTGTGGACTATTTTGCGGGGTATAACCAGATAAAAATGGCTCTCAAAGATCAGGAGAAAATAGCTTTCACCATTAGCTATCATAGAAAAAGTCATTTAATTATGTAAGCCATTAGCTGTTTGAGCGTGAAAGTTGTTATTATGATGCACAATTTTTAAAATCATGTTACTCTTTCTTCGAAAATACGAGAAAGGGTTCCAATCGGGAGAGACCCTCAATGAAAGTGATTTTGATGAATATTGAGGATGTAAGTAGAAGGAATATTAAAGGAGTTGCATTAAGTCAAGAAGACCTTGAGAAAGAGCTGGTGGGACTTCCATAAAAGGTCTCTACTGCTACGACAACCCCATGTCGAAGAAAGAAAGGAGTTAGATCTCAAGACTTTCAAGATGCCCACCCGAGTGAAATCTTACGAGAGGGAAATGGTCCAGTATGGACAGCTACATGGATTTGAGAGATGGAGAAGGCATCGAGATAACAAGATGAGGGAAAACGTCAGAAGATTATTTTTGCCAACCATATTTAAAAAGGAGTTACAAGTTATTAGAGGAATGGCAAAAACAAGTTCAGGCTATCAGAAAGACCTATCAAGCCTACAATACTTGGAATAGGTTCAGGTAACATGTTGATAATAAATATTTTCTGCTTAAATTGCAGTGTAAGCTAGAGATGGGTTTTCTGCTTATATTTTCTACTTGGAATAGGTTCAGGTAAGTA
The DNA here is from genome assembly GCA_033065855.1 of Escallonia rubra. Taxonomy (NCBI): domain Eukaryota; kingdom Viridiplantae; phylum Streptophyta; class Magnoliopsida; order Escalloniales; family Escalloniaceae; genus Escallonia; species Escallonia rubra. The sequence continues at coordinate 52,943 of JAVXUO010001333.1, read as the reverse complement.
GAAGGATTGAAAGGTGAAAAAATATATCAGGGGAATTTGGTGAGTTAGCCTATTTTGCCCCTCATCAACTGGTGGCCAAAAGTTGTAAGGCAAAAATTGAGGAGGGTTTGAAATAATCCTTAAAAAGACAATTAAGGAGGTTCCAATTGAGAATTGTTGTTAAAGTAGTAGAAAAAATTGAGTGATTGAGGCAGAGAATAAAGAGGTATGGGAGGAAAGAAGGGAGCTGCGACAAAAGAGAGGTAGAATCCATGAGCGAAACTGGAAAAGTGGAAAGAAATTTAACAAGAGGGCAAATGAAGAACAGCCCGAACAAGGTTCGAAACAAAGAGGAGGAGATAGAGAGTGTAGATGGTGCGGACTGAGGCACGACAGACTATTTAACGCAATTAAATCATGTTTTAAATATGTCAATAGGGTCACCGAGCTAATGCGCAAGATGAATCAAAGGGTATGTTTCAAATGTTAACAACCAAGGCACATTATAAAGAGGTGCCCCAAAGAAGGGTGGTGGTCATTGAAGGCAAAAAGAAAAAAGAAAAATAGGATGGGTTTATAAGACTGTGTATCTATCAACAAAAGTTGAATAAGGTGACAATTAGGAATAAATATATATTACCTCATATAGGTGACATTTTGATCACTTGCAGGGTGCTAAGTGTCTTTTTTCTAACATTGACCTTAAAACAGGTCATCGTCAGTTAAGGATAAAGAAGGATGATATTGTAAAGACTTTCTTTAGAACCAGAGACGTGCATTATTTATTCTTGGTGATGCCATTGGATTAGCTAATGGCCCTCTGGCAATTATAGATTTGTTGAATCAAGTCTTTCGAGAGTATTTGATCATTGAGTCATCGCCTTATTGATGACCTTGTGAATGGTTCTAAAAGCAAATAGGAGATTGCATAATGTTTCAGGCAATTTTGTAAATCTGGATATGGGGTAAATGCGAAAGAATATTAGGGTATCCGGGAAAAGTTAAAAAAGTGTCAAATTGCGAACGTCGAACATTAGTGTTTGAGGTTAGTAGCTTTCTAGGTTCAGTGGGAGGCTACCAGAGAGTCTTTAAGAATTTCTCTAAGATTGCCCCTATTGGAAAAACTAACCGCGATGATTACTAAACAAAAGGCTATCATTGAAAGTTTGAATGAACTCGAAATCGAAGTTTGAGTAATGAGGGAAGGAAGTAACAGTCTGTTTCACATTAAAATGCGACCAACGTTACTTCAGCAAATCAAGGAAGCTTAAGATCAAGACGAAAGGATGCTTGAGATTCAACAAAGATTTGAAAGGAATGAAAAGGAAATTTTTTTATTGTGATGAGGGTGGTAATTACAAATATGAAGTTCAGGTATATGTACCGCCTAGCAGCAAGTTGAGCAAAGAGATTATGACAAATGCTCGTAGCTCTAAATACTCTATTCACCTTAGATAAAACAAAAATGTATTGTGATTTACGAGAAATTTTCTTGTGACCTGGCATAAAGAGGGATATATAAAGCAAAAATGTATTCTAGTGTTTGACCTGCCAGCAGGTTTAGGTAGACCATAAGAAGACTGCCGGACAGTTGCAATTACTCTTGTACTTGAGTGGAAATGGGAACACATTAAGATGGATTTTGTGTCAGGATTACCACAAACAACTAATAGATACACATTTATCTGGGTTGTAATGGATAGGTTGACTAAGACAGCCCGATTTATTCATATCCGATAAGAATACTCTACTAAACGACTTGCTCGAATTTATATTAAGGAAGTGGTTAGTCGTTATGGAGTGCCAGTAACTATTGTGTCCAATAGGGACGCAAAGTTCACCTCGAGATTTTAGAAGTTTTTTCAAGAAGAAATGGGAACAAAATTGACCATGAGTACAGCCTTTCAACCTCAGACAGATGGACAATCTGAATGTGTGATATAGAAATTAGAAGATATGTTGAGAGCGTACATTATCGATTTTGGCGGAGCATGGGATGACTGGTTTGCCTTTAATTGAGTTTTCCTACAACAATGGTTATCAAGCGAGCATTGAAAGGGCTCATTATGAAGCGTTGTATCATGTATGGTCGAAGATGTCTCGCGCGTATTTGTTGGGACGTAGTCAGGGAATGAAGACTGTCTGGCACGAAACTGTGGAAAGAAACAGAAGTCAAAGTGAGGGCTATTTGAGAGAGAATTCGTACTGCACAAAATCAGGCAAATAAGCTATGCTTATAAGAGGCATAGAATGTTAGAGTTCGAGGAAGGTGACCTAGCATTTCTAAAAGTGTTAGCTTAAAAAGGATCATGCATATGAGATTCCGAAAGCAGGGAAAGTCAAGTTCGAGGTTCATCAGACCATTTAAAAATCTGTCCAGGATTGAGACGGTAGCTTATAGGCTCGATCTACCTCCGGATATGAGCCAATTGCATAACGTGTTTCACGTTTCAATGCTAAAGAAGTATGCTCCCGGCCCTAAGCATGTGATCCAGCTAGGGCCAGTTGAAACTTGAGATAATCTCTCATATCAGGAGGCAACAATAGAGTTGGTTGATAAAAAGGAAGAGGTATTACATTCCAAAATAACAACAATGGTCAAAGCTATTTGGAAAAATCATGCAGTAGAGGAAGATACCTGGGAACCTGAGGCATTAATGCAGCAGAAGTACCCGCATTTTTTTGCCGAATAAGATTTGTCATTATTTCAAGGACGAAATTTTATTTACAGGAGGGAGGATGTAATACCCTAAATTAATCTGAACAGGAGTTATATTAATTAAGGGCGTTATTTTTTAATCGAGAATGAGTATAATATGAGGCGTTAAAATGGCTTTGCGGCCAAAGTGTAATTATGTGAAGTTTTGAGGTCAAATTTTAGTTATGGAAAGTTGAGGGGCCACTTTGCCATTTTGAAAAATGGGTGATTAGTGGCAATATGTGTCATATTGTGACGAAGAATCAAAGAGGGGTGGACACCTCCTAGTTAAGGCTGGGTGACTGATTAAATTATATTATAGAAAATTGAATTTTATAGGATAAAAACAAGAAGAGAAAGAAGAAAGAAAAAAAGGAAGAAAAGAGAAGAAGCAGCAAAGCTCGGTAAGAGAGAGAGAGGAAAAATTGGAAAAAAAACCTAAGTGTAATCCCTTTCTTTTTGGTGTAATTTGTAATGTTAATTCTAGTCTATCTGTGTGTGTGTGTGTGTGTGTGTGTGTGTGTGATCTGCTGTGTATATGTGTGTTTAGTATATGATGTGTGTGCACAGATGTGTGTGTGTGTGTGTGTGTGTGTGTCCACTGTATGTGCGAATGTGGTGAAAGGGAAGGGGGAAGCAGCCATGGTGGCTGTGCAAATATGTGTGGGTGCACCGTGAGTGTGGTTTACTGTATGCAATGTGTATGGGGGTGGGTGTGTATGTGTGTGTGTGTGAGCGCGTGCGCCCGCGTGCGTGAATGGTGAAGGGTAAGGGGAAGCAGCACAGAGGCTACTACCATGTATGTTGGGGGGTGTGTATGGAGTTGGGTTAAGGGGAACTGGAGAATTGTGTCACTTGTAAGTGTGTGTGTGTGTGTGTGTGTGTGCGCGCGCGCGCGCGTGCCTGCTCGTACTCTATGTGGTGTTGTGTGTCTGCTGTTTGGTGCAGTGTGTGTGTGCGCGCGCGCATGCGCGCCCACGTGCATGAATGGTAAAAGGGAGAGGGAAGCAGCACAGAGGTTGCTGTCGTGTGTGTTGGGGTGTGTGTGTGTGTGTGTGTGTGATGGTTGTTGTTGTAGTTATTGTTGTTGTTGTTGTTGTTGTTGTTGTTGTTGTTGTTGTTGTGTGTGTGTGTGTGCGCGTGCGTGTGTAAGGGTTGTTAGCCTTAAAATTGGTCAGCGTCTTCCTTAGGATTCGATGGGCTTAACATCCCTGCCCATGGTACCTATTATGGGATGGGTGCAGCCCCTTATGCTAGATGCAGTTCTGAGAAACTTTAAGGAAATAAAGTTGCACCCTTACTAACAGATATAGCTTTTGGTGCAGTGGTAAGCGCTTGATCCTAACAAGTGGTATCAGAGCAAGGTCATGGGTTCGAATCCCCCGGCTGACACTGGGGGGGAGATTGTTAGCCTTAAAATTGGTCAGCGTCTTCCTTAGGATTCGATGGGCTTAACATTCCTGCCCATGGCACCTATTATGGGATGGGTGCAGCCCCTTATGCTAGATGCGGTTCTGAGAAACTTTAAGGAAATAAAGTTGCACCCTTACTAACAGCTATAGCTTTTGGTGCAGTGGTAAGCGCTTGATCCTAACAAGGGTGTATATATGTGGATAGGTTAAGGGGAACTGGAGAGAGAGAGAGAGGGGGGGGTGTGTGTTTTAACTGAAAAGGGGGTTGCCGAGAGGAAGAAGAACATGGGGTGAACAGTAAATCAATTAAAGTTAAGGATTTTGAACTACAAAGTGTCTCTAGAGACCATTAATTCCTAGCAGTCCATTGTCCAAATTTTAAAACTAGTTCATAGCAGATTTTTGCTAAGTATAAAGAAAAATCCTAGTTAATCTACAATCTGGGAAAGTTTGGGATTTTTCCGGGATTGTGAAGGGTGTTAAGTGAAATTGCCTGTGAAAAGATTTGACGATTGATTTAAAATAGCAAATTAATGCAGTTTTACTTAGAAAATTTATAAGGACCCTAAAGTATTGAGATACTTCAATGTCTAAAATTTCAAGGCATTTCGAAGTCGATAGCTATTTTTAACAGAATCGACCTTTGAACGTTCTGTTAGATGTTGGTTAGGGGGGTTTTGAGCAAAAAATCCCTAAAGGGCTTTTTAGTCCAAAAAATCAGTGTACTTTTCTAAATAGATGTTTTCAAGCTATTTTAGGAATTTTTTTTTTAAATGGGGTGTAGGCCTCCAGGGGTATTTTGGTAATTTTACATAGGTCAGGGGGTATTTTGGTAATTTTCTTTATAAAATCCGCTGAAGGACTTTTTGGTCCGAAAGTTGGTCTAGCGCGTATAAGAAGTTGTTTTAAAGTGGCTTTGGGGTGTTGGTGGTGTAATGGCCATCAGAGGGTATTTTGATAATTTGTTATACTAGCGCTGAATTTTTGTGAACGCACATAATTAAGCGGCAAGAGCGACGGGGATAGAGGGACAATGTTAGTACTCCTCAAACTAGGAAGTTTGTTATCGCTAATGCGTTAACAAGCCTAGGTTAAGAATCCGGTTGTCGGATTAAAATAACTAGCCGTCATAAAACGCTATGAACAGTTAAATGGGAAGGAGTAGAATAAAGTGTGTGTGTGTTTGAATGGTGCTTGACGAGAAATGTCTTATTTTATTAGGTGATCCCGCTCGTGCCGATCAGAGTTTACGAGTTGTATCGGCTAAAAGCCAATCAGGTAAGAATAATATGGTTCCTTATATACTATGAATTGATTCGATTAGCATACATGTCGTTGATGATGATGTTATGCAGAGACTATTGTGTTGTTATTCTGAAATGTAGGCAATTATTGATAATCGATGTTTCTCATATTTAAGAACGCGGTGAGGACTTGTGCTAAAGTTTCTCCCAAATCCGTCCTGTTGATGATGCATATGTTGAAGTCCTATTGTTATGTTTAAACACCGGTTTATCTTGTGATACGGTACTTCTTGCTTGAGTTATGCTATTGAGGACTTAAGGTAGAATATTTTTCCTTAGTCCGCCATGTCGATGAAACCCTGCTGCTAAGTTGTTAGGCAGTTAGGGACAAATATTCTATATGAGTTCTCTTCTTAGTGACAGTGTCTCTTCTAAATACATAAGATTGAGATGAACACCCCGTATAACGAGGCACCAAAATGAGGATGACCTGTGAAATTGATCACTGGCAAAAATGAGGTATGGCGCTAAGGAGTTTGAATCTGCATTAAAATTGATTTTATTGGATGTTAATAATTTTCATTACTTGTATTTCATTGATGTTTACTTTTGCAATTATTGATTTAGTGTTCATTTACATAGTCAGTCAGTTAATCTTGTCTATGAGGAGGTGACAATAATGTTGTTCTTGAAACCGCTCAGTCCAAGAAAGAAAAAGATCGTTTGACAAGTTACTATAATGCTGAACTTATTATTAAATTCCTGACTCATTGCTATTGTTCAGATGATTATTATTCTTCCGAAACTTTCGAATCACTTGTACACGTTATTTCTCGTGTTGTCTTTAATGCGCGATTTGTTCTCATTCCTTATCTGTGTTGTTTCGGGTTGAAAGAATGAACAAGGGGAAACCTCTAGAAAGGGAAATAAGAAGTTACTCTAAGTCGTAGAGAAAGACATAAAACGGTGACAACCGTGCGTTAGGTTGTAGATACTGTGTATTAAGACTTCTGCTGTATTCATGTTGAATGTTTTTAAGAAAAAATTTGTAAGGATATATTTTGAGGTTTATGTAATTACAGTTGCTCTATTTTTCGCACAAGGTTATGTTGTGATTATGATAGTCAACTCAACTTGGGTGGTGTCACCAGAGTCGAGGTGTCGCACTAGTCAAGTAGGTGTCAATGAAATTCTCAGCATGACCTTATAATTCCAATCATAAACTCCTACATCCAATGTTGGATATCTTAACGCGTGCGTTCCTGTGAAAAAAATTAGCATATCGTAGCGGGGTAACCAACTACACAAACCCGGAATGCGATACCCCTAATGTCAATTCACATCCGCTCTGCTGATCAATGTTTCCTTATGTACACTTAAGAGGTCAAATTGGAGTTAACATGTGGCAGAAACTTCATAACGTAGGCATAGGATAATCATAACAGATTTAGAGCTTGCAGAGTGACTGACAGAGGGATCCACAATATGACAGCTCTAAATGGTCGGCAATAGCCTATAAAATTACGAATTCTAATGTCTTAAAACTCCAGATGTAATTAAGTTCAGTGCCGGAAACTTAAAAAATGTAGTGATGTCTACCTTAAGTACCATGAAGTGATGAGAGAACAAGCAGCAAACACTACGCTCTGGTCACACCACCAATGGGCGAAGAGATTTATCCACAGGACCTCCTCAACATCTTGCCAATTAAGGGTTGTCTATGCGTTTGCAAGATGAACTCCTCAATCTATTAGTGCAACAAAATATGAAGGCTTAGAATGAAGAAAATATTCGTCTAAGATCATTAATGACCGAAGTTAACACGGTTCCTATCAAACAAGGACCGCATATGAGTGTCTATATTCACACCCTAATATGTTTGGCCACACCTGCATCTTTTGCTTTAGAGCTTAGTGGGTAGTCTTTTGATGCACTTTCTAGCAATGAACGAGGCTGTGAAAAAGGCATATTAGGGTGTTAGAGTAAACGTTTTATAAAGTTTCATTACATTACTAAGCCAAAGGAGAGCGATAAACTGCCAAAAAAGTGAAAAGTTTAAATTACAATTTCCTGAAAGAAAAAGATACAGATTTAAGACTGTTACTTTGGATCTGTCGAGTAGGAGCTTCATAGTTTTGCGGTAGTGTCAAACATCAGATCTCAAGACTCTGGTCCTTTGTCCAAATCCTACATGAGTGCAGTGATGAAAGACTCTGGTCCTTTGTTCAAGGGAGTCCAGTTCTCAGACCCTTTATCTCCACTGACTTGGCAATGATGACTTGAATATCCCAAGCAGCAACGCTCTCTGTGTCCTGCTAAGCCTTCTCTCACCATAGCACCGATGAACACCAAGCTTCAGTGCTTTTCGCCCTTCTTCTACAGCTTTTTCTCTCACAGCAGCCAATAAGCCAGTTCCCTGGGGACCAATGTTGCTTTCATCTGTTCCACTTCCAGATTTCCCAATACTACTAGATAACAAATCAAGGCCGTCATCCACCAATTCATTAGAATGTCGTGTGTCTTGTTGAATATTTTCACCTCCATTTCTGCCATTATCATTTCCATCAATGCTGCTTCCCCACCATTTATTACTGGCAGTTGATAAGCCATCTAATGGGAACCCAGACTTGAATTCATCCAAGCTAACTGGAGGTGTCTTGGCCATGTATGAGCTGTACATATCCTGGGGCCTCCCACTCTGGACGGTCTTGTTTAACTGATGCTGAGGGATGCCTCGTAATTTGGACATCTCCTGTAAAGACGAAGTGCTTTTGTTTTGAAGCTGGGAGCCCCTGCATGAAAAAATGCATCATACATTTCAGGGAGAAAAAGAAAAATGATAATTAACCCAAAAAGAGAGATCCACAGGATGATGTTTCCCTGTCATCAAAATCAAATCTAGACCTTAAGCATGATGGATTTGAATACTAACCAGGCTCGTAATTTCATTGTAAAATGTAAATAAAAATTTCATTTTCCGTATTCTGCTATGGTCAAAGTGAACATCCGAATGGAGAGAGAGAAAATTCATCAACTGTTTAAACCTAACAAAATGTTCTTTTGCTTTTGAAAAATAGAATTCCAACTGCCAGAGATTTGAAACACAGGAAAAGGAACACTATTCGAAAAATAAAGCTCCCCTGTCCCCTTGGCAAAACTGAAGGTGTCACAGCATTCTTCTTTGGCAGTTCTTCATTCTGATTAGCTACTTTGTACAGCATATGCTATGTTTTAAGGCCTACTAGCAACATATCCAGAAGAGATTCGTGGATGTAACCCCTGCCGCTACATATCCAAGGAAATTCAGACCTTGAGGTTGAGCTGTCAAACATTCCAGTGAACTCCTCCCACCTTTCAAGAGCCGTGTGGCATAAGAGCTGATCCTGCTTTTAGTTGATAGGTACAGAAAAGTGAATCAGGGCTCAATTTCATTGTTCCTATGATCTAAGAGAGCATAAGGGCGCAATGGTTGGTCCACCAGATTCTTGCAGTTCCCTCCAATTTCACTTCAGCATGCTGCATCATGTTCTCATTTTTCAAGGGTACGATTTAAAGAAACAGTCTACACTGTGCAGCCGATCAAGATATATCATGGGCTTATGGATATTATAAGAACCTGTCTTCCAACCTAGCACATCTATGAAATTCATCCAATTGAGGATCTTCTGGTGATCTAGGATGTACTTGTTGCATCTAAATCAGGAGCAAACTTAACAAATGGAGAAAAATTCTGAGTCTTCTTCGTCTCATAGATGAGGCACCGACATGTTATCCACAGACGCATGTCACTGACCCAGGGAAACCTCATGCAAATACGACCGGCTATACCTAAATCATGCCCCAAGGCCCTTCTTCCAATAGATCCCCCCAGTGTCTGGGTGATGTTAGTGACGGTGCAAAGCCTAGTACATTAGGCTATGGCATTACATGTCAGGCCCATTTTGTGATCAAAACGCTTATATCCCATGTGCACCCCTGCACTAGGCGCCCACGCAATGAGTCCGTGACAAGCAGCTTTCGGTTCATCACCAGAAGCTTTTAATGAGACGGCCTCTTTATTTTGCTAGCTTTTTCTTCAGCTTGAAACAAAGGTTTAACTTAGGCATTCACCTACATACTTGAAACAATAAGCAAAAAAGGTAATAAATATAAGAGATATGAAAGGACTAGGAATACAAAGGACTTCTTTCTTTTCCCTTTTATTTTTCCTTCGACCCGGGTCAGTTCGGTGCTGTGTGTATGGTTTTCGGTACGTGGCTGGAGCTCGGTGCGGGGTCTTTAGTCCGTATTGCACTTTGGTCTTGACATCAGGTTGGAAGAAGCATTGTTACTTCAAGGGTAGGTGGGCTGGATTGATTTATGTGGATCAGGTTGGTCTTCTCTTTTTAAAAGAAGTAGTGTTGGCACTAATTCCAACCCATACAGTATGTATACGTTCATAAGTTTTGGACTTGGGCGTCTGGGCTTCCCTACAAGTTGATGGCCTGTTAAGGTTCCGAAATATGCCAGAAGGTTCAGATGGGCCTAGTAGCTTTCTAACTTCATTAGAGTTCGAACTCGCACCATTGGTACCGAAAGCTGACATGGACGCACAAGCTTCACTACATATTGATGGGCCGCTGAAGCTCAAAGTTTTATAATTGCCAGATGAGGTTTCTAACTTCATCAAAGTTGAATCCAAACAAATTGGACTTGAAAGATTGCATCAACACTCGAGTTGTACAATTGGATAGGCTAAATAAGGTTTCGAGCATGAAGTGTGAAACCCAGATGAAGACTCGAACTTTATCTCAAAGTTCGAAGCTTAACCCAAAAGACATGGTATTTGTCACGTGGTTATGGGCTTTACAGAGGATATGCAGTTGGTAGGACCGATAAGAATCAAGGGTTATCTGGGGAAGCATCTGTAGGCACCTCATTTTTGTAGTCATTTTTAATTTTCTTTTATTTAGGTATTATTGGGATTTATTAATAATTAAGTTTATTATTATGAGTCTAAGCCTAGTAATATATAATAAACTTAATCTATTTAATTAAGTCAAGTTAAAGACCAGTCCAGTCAGAGTTCGGTCCAGGTGGTTAGGTTTAACTTAGGTTAGGATAAAGAGATTTTGACTTGATTCAGATTGTATTTGTGATTGATTTCTGATTTGGGGATTGATCCTTAATGCAGAGATTGACTTTGAATTAATTCCCCAATCTAGTACATCCCTTCTATTTTTTCAGAGATTTTTACCAAATTAAGGACAATTAATGTCTCGAAATTCGGGAAAATATCCTAATTAAGGGGTGAACCGGCCTGTTGTCGACACCAGCTAGTTAGTTGACTTTTCTCGATCTGTGATTTAAATCAAATATTTTGCTCCGTCAGATATATTAGACTCGGAAAAGTTTTCTTTGCCATTTCCGTCAGCCCCCAGACCTCTATAAATTGATCCCTTGGCCTACAGAACTAAGGGTGGCCCCACGCATGTTGCTTCTAACAGCTTTCTTCTAAAGTACACATGTTAAAATGGCAGTACGACAATCAGACCAAAATTGCAGACTAGTAATTTTATTGAAAACATACTGCCCCTCTTTGTGCTTCCATCATATTTCAATAGTCTTTTTCTTGCTTTTCGTCCCAGCATTGTCACTTGTCAAGTACCTTCTTCTCCCTGCTCTTCAGTTGGTACATTTTGCTGCTTTAATTGTATTTATTTGTTTCAATTTTTTTATTTTTTGCTTTCTTGCACACTAATTTTTTACCCTTTTTCCATACTTCTACTACTTCGTAGATATGTTGCTTCGAAGGATTTCACATGGGAGGCTTCAAATCTTGTTCTCTTCTTTGTCACATATATTAACAATTTTTTCCGTGCCATGTATGGCTATCTCCATGCGAACAACCTGGATCTACCAAATGTATTTTCTTTCTCCACTTTTGCTCTTTTTCATGCCACATGCTATGCACAGAAGCAACTTCTCTTTTTTCTTCACGTAATAGCACGCCCCTTTTTTTCTTTTTCGGCAGCAATCATTTGAGTTTAGCATCTAGCTACATTTGCAGCACATACACATGTATGCGCACAGAGATATACAGTAAGGCATTTTTTTGTGTTCTCCGCTTGTAGCCATGTTTCCATGCACGCACAAGTGATCTCCCTCTTGGTGGACAACTTCAGAAATTCTCTTTTCAGAATATTCATATTTGGTTGCTTGGGTTTTGTCATCTTCTATATTAGCGCGCACAAATATATGCACCACATAAATAGATATATACAAAGTAGCCTGCTTTTTATATCAGGCATCCCTTTTATCTTAGCAGCATGGTTTTTTTTATGATAACCACCCTGCTAAAAGGAATGCCTGTTCTGTTTCATCAACCATGTGCTACAACCAAACACGCCAACACGCAGTTATATGTTCTTTTCTGAAAGGCTTTGTGCTTCTTAATTTTTTGCCTCTATCCACGAACAGTAAGAGCTTTGCTCTCGTTTTGCCTTTTACTCTACAAAGCAGTAGCACCATGACTTGACCTGTGCAAAAGTAGTCTGCTTTTTTAAGAAATGTCAGGCATCTATTAATTTTTTGCCTCACTTTGATTTTATGGCATTTATGTTTTGAGCCTCTTTTAAGCGAGTCAACAAAAGTAGTGCTTGCTAAGAATATAAGTAACGAACCATGGTTTTGAATTTTTGGAGCAATTTCACTAAGGTGAACCTCTTTTGTCTCCCAGGCCAGGCAACCCACTTTTGACGAGACGTCTTTAAGCTTCTGTGCCAAATTTTATTAAGAGCAGGTCTAATAACTCTTTTGTTATGGCATTCTGAAATTTTTGGCGCCTAGCTTGAAAGCCTTTGTTTGATCAAGGCTCTACATGTCAGCCTAGGTTTTCCTTGACTAGGATGTTACTAGCTCACGTCAGCAAAGGGGAGTAATACTTGGCCAATATTTCAATTTGAATAAATCGGTTCTTTTTAACAATGTCAACGACTTCATGGAGTTGGGAGAAGTTATTAGAGAACCCTTGTTGTGTTGCATGCAAGCTGGTGGACAAATCGTGAGACAAAACTCCATTAAATTATCTTTTTATCTGCCAAAAATTTCAAAATATTTAACCTAGTGTCATAATACATACTTCCTTGTTCTTTTTCTGATATGAGGCTACTCCCTCTACTCCTAAACCTCCCAAGACTCCAAACCTGACCTTTCATGCCGCTAGAAGTCATGTGATATATCAGATACAGATATTGTAAAGGCCCAGGTTTTAGCCATTTGTAGTATGTCCTTTATTTTAGTGGTTGGGCCTTTAAGAATTTATACACTTGTAAGCCAGGTTTCAGGTTTCTATATTTAGTAGGGCCGTTCACAGTTTAGAATGCTTTTTATTTATTTTGATCGGGTCGTTCACGGTTTATACTCTTGCGCGGCATTGGCCACTATTGCAAGCATTGGACTTCGGTGAGACATTGCAGCAGTTTAGCCACATAATTTGCCATTGGTGGTATGTAGGTGCCTTCAGGAGTTATTTCTATGCTGGTTAGAATGGAAACGTCTGTTCTGGTGCCAGGTTCCTAGCACTCCAAAAGCCCCTTAAAAAGTATAACTTTGAGGCAAAACCAAATTGAAATGAGTAAATTGCCATGCGAATTCTAGCCATCTTCAGTTTCAGTGGAAAGGCGCGTAGGATGTCATTAACCCAGAATACCCAACTCCATCCCAGAAAGTATGGCAATATACAGCCAATGCTGAAGGAAGTATGCCACGATAAGTTATCAACTCTGATTCATCTCAAAAGGATTTTCTCATCTGAGCGGCTTACTAATTTGTTCAACAGGCGAGGTAGAAGTACATCCTTTGGTACAAAGCCCTTTACAATAATGCCTGTATGCGATATTGGCAGTACTTTTTAGCAGCATGAAATGTCAAACTTGGAGTGTTACGGACGTATCTGTAGAGTAGAATCTTTAGCTGACTAAGCACCTCAAATGAAGGGTTGCCTTTCAATTTCCAGTCCAGATTTGTCCAAGACATCAGCCTCCACACAACAGAGGTTCTCAAAGAACTTTTCCAACTCCGTGAAGTCCTATATGTTACAATAGATTAGCCAAATTCAAAAGTTGACTTAGTACTCTTCGCTGAAGTCGGAAAGTCAAAACAAGGCAATGATAAACCCCACTTGAAGAAAGTCTTCACACGAAAGGAGAAAGGCCGAAAGTCCACTCGAACGAGGCCTTCTTTACTGAAGCCTGATGTTAGTAGGCTGAAGAGAAAGCAAACATACACAAGCCCCTATTAAAAGAGGAATCCAGGGGCACGGACTCAAGCAAACTCAACTTGACAAGAACCTCCTAAGAGAGAGGAAGAGGATACGAGGACAATGGTTACCAGGAAGAGTCGGAAATCATTCCGATAATCTGTTGAGATAGGAACATCAGGAGGAAAGTCTCCTCGAGAAAGAGATTTAGGTGAAATGCAGTAACGACCCAGAGAGAGAGAGAGAGGTCCGCAAAACGAGGAAAAATGAATAAATAATAAAAACTCAAAAATAGAAAGAGGGATCACCACAAAACGAAAAGTTGCATTAAGAAACCCAACTATATATTAAGGGACAGTAGAAAAAGAGAAATATGCCCATAATATTACACGGGTCCCTCAAAATTCAGTTCACACATAAATACTCATAAAAAAAATACGCACTCAAAAAGGGAGATCGAGTGGTCCGTAAAATTACACACGGCCAAGAAAATCAAGCATTCAAGCAGTGATCCAAACAGGTCTCACGGTATACACAGCAGAATTGGGATTTTAAAATATTGATTGTTTAAGATGTCGTGATCAGTGTAAGCAAAATAGACTTACACAAAATAATCTGAGATTTGTCAGATCGAAAATCAATAAACATCCACAATGAAAACAATTGCCGATGAATGTTTGTGGTCACAAGTTTTGATCGAAACTTAGCTTCCCTTGGTATCAATATTTGTGCTAAAGAGTGGGCTAGGGTAGTTTTGGATGTTAGGGCTGAAACTTAATTCATGGGTGAGAAGTTTGAACCACGTGTCAAGCTAGGAAATCGAATGGGACAAACAAAATACAAGATGTGGGCTTCGGCTTTGAGACCAATTATTGGCCAAACAAATAAATCACTCTAGGACAGTTTTAAAGAGAGCAATGGCTTCAGTTGGGGCTCTTTGATTGTAAGTCTTTCGGGTAAGGATACTTTCTCTGATGGATCAAAGAAATACAATCTGGTTGATTTAATCTTCAAACAAAGCTAATGTTCTTTTCGCCCTTTTCGAAAATGAGAAATTTGTTTCTACAGGGGTCTTCAGCCTTTGAGATTCTTCAACAAAGATTTTGACATCATAAAGGCCAAAGTTGTAGGAGCCTCATGCGCTGATCTCACACTAAGGACACCATAACAGTGTTAACGGTGGGTGACAACAAGAAAAACCTAGCAATTCAGGCTGATGCAAAATCAGGGATTATTCGATTTGTCTCTTGGCAAGGTAAACTCATAAAATACCGACTGTCAGACTAGAACATCATATATAAAGCTAATGCTTCAATAGACGTACTAGAACTTCATTATATTGTCCATCGAATCTTTACTCTGGGTTGGCTCCTCTTGACAGCGATGGTTATTGCATTAAGAAGTGAATCTTCATCAACAAGGATCAACATGCTCGCTTTACCAGAAATTATTGCTCTAGTTTGAGTTGCACAAAATTTAATAAAATGGCCAAAGTCTCTTGTCTTTTCTATTCTATTCTCATCTCTTGAACAATCAGTCAAGGCCCCACCAAATTGTGCCCTCTCTCCTGTTCGTCCCTTCCAATGTTTCATTCTTCTTAACTAAAAGTGATGGTACATGACACCGGTGAACGCTTATCAAAAGTTAATGACCTCTCTTTTCGAATCCTTTAGCTTTCTTAAGTCTCTCAGGTTTTCCTTTTCTTTTCCTTTTTTCTCCTACCCTTTGCTTTGTAGAACTTAAGCATCGGTGCGTGTTGCCGGAATATAACATTGCCAAGCTCTATCTCTAGTTACATCTAGAAGTTGACTCCCACAACCATAAAATCACATTCCATCTTCATCATTGACCAACAACTTGAACCAAATTGACGACCTCACACCACCACACCGTCACCACCTTAGCTATGATGGACCTACAACCACTGCACAACCACACACCACTAGAGTCGCACCATTGTATCTCCATTATCTCAACCAACCATCCACCACGCTTCACGGCACGGCACGCCATCACTTCGCAATTCCAATATCCATTAGATCCAAGAACCACAACCGCCCATCTCGTCCCTATGGAAGGCCATTGAAAGTTTTTGAAGATTCCAACAATCCGAGCATATTGACATTGACGGTTATCGATGACGACAACAATCATCAAGAAAAGTACGAGCACGGCAAAGGTGGCATAGAACCATTGGCGCCTCCACCGAGATATTTGTTTCTAAAATGGGTATATGGTGGGTGGAGAGGGACAAAGAGAAGAGAGAGAAGAGGAGGAGAACAGAAAGTGGGTTCTGTCGAAAAGGAACAGACTAGGATAGAGTAGAAATAGAATAAGGGTAAAACTGGAAAAATGAAACTGAAACCCTCCCATTTTAGAAAGTAGGCAATATTTTTGAGACAGCCCAAAAAGGACATACGAGGAATAATTTTGGGACGGAGGGAATACATTTTTAATGAGGGAACAAACTGCACGGTTGAGCCTACTGGAAGGGTTACAAAGTATCTGCAGGAGAAGAATGAAACAAAAACGTTTTAGAAGAATTGCCAAGCAGGGTTGCTGCATCACCAAATAATGTACTGATGGGCTCACACATCAGCAACATAGATAGGTTGAAACGTCGACACTTTGAGCAAACCAGTCTCCTATTTTCAGTTGAATCATACTGATTGATTGTTCGTGTTTGTAGCAAATCTTGGATATACTTAATCGAATGGGGAGGGCCTTATTTATATTGTGTGCTTGTTTGTATTGGTGTCAAATGCTAGACCAGTCCGTTCTGCCCTAGCGCTGCTCTGATTGCAGTAGTTGTATGTTGTCAAATTCATTCCCCAATTATTCACTTCAACATCCTAGTTGGGGAAACTCAAGTCGGCTGATCTAGCAAATCCATCTTGAAGCATGTTCTGGTTGTAAGAGCTTGACAAGTCTAGCCCTGTGATGCAACTTGCAAAGACTTGGTAGGTATAAGACAGATGAAGTACTTCAAGTTTGAATCATTTCTGTAATAAAAGTTGAAGGTCGACCTAATACAGCAAGACTACCCTAGGTGCATTTTGAACTTGGAAGACAATCCTCACCTTTTTCGAACTTGGAATACAATGATCACCTTTCCGCATCTAACTGGATCAGTATTACCTAGTAGGCAGTTTGCTTCAGTACGCATACAGGTGAATGGTGTGTTGATTTGTAGGTACACAATCTGCAGGAAGTGAGCTTAGTCGGTTTCACTTTTTCGGTACCCAATACTTTCAGGTATGCTTTGATATGATTCATATAATCATGTGTAATCTGTCAAACTAATGAAAAATAACTCCCTCCCTCCCTCTCTATCTATACACACCCCTTTCTGCGTCTATTTGGACCAGCATTACCTAGTACGCACTTCGCTTAAGTACGCGGGTATGGGTGCACGGTCATTAATTTGTAGGTATGCAATATGTAGGAGGTAAGTTTAGTCGGTTCACTTTTTGGGTACGCAATATTCTGTGGTATGCTTTGGTATGATTCCTATAATCATGTGTGATATATCAAACTCGTGAATATTTATTCGAAATAAATCACCATCAAGCTTACCGTAAATAGTGTTTCTATTTCTTTTGGTAATTTGAGAAAATCTCTTCGTCTTTATATTGTTTCAGGGAAAGGCCCTCCCTCTGTCTATCTATATATACAAGTATACATATACTTGCATATACATGTGTGTGTGCGCGCGCCTATGTGTATATATGTGTGCGTGTGTGTACTTAAATATACATCTACAGTAGAGCTAACTAAAGAGCCTGCAACTCTTCTTCACTTTCACTTCTGGCTTCACTCACTTCAGAACACGATACACGAACACACCGCATTTGGGGTCGCGAGTACCAGTATTCTGCACGCTGGGATCACCAACGAATTAGGTAAAATGGACAGATGTGTTCGAGCTTGGCAAATACATTAGCGTGGTCATCTTCTTCAATCTGCCTATTCGAGCTATTTAAGTCTGCTTTGGTTTTCTTGTTAACCTCTTGAACTATATTGATCCCCTATCGCAGCACAAATTTGGCTTCTATGAGCACCTCAGCCTAGGTTCTCACTCCGTTCGACCAAGGGTGACAGGATATGCCTAAAAAAAGCTTTGGGGTTTCTTTTGGCCCCATTTGTAAAGCTGGGCACTAGAGTCCAAGAGAACAAGAACTAGTGACACTAGTAATGATAAAATACCTGTAAAACTCTGCATCTTTAGCGAAGCTACCTCTAACAACATCTGCAGAAGTCACTACTAAAGGTTTTGCAGCTTTAGACAAGACTTTTGCAGCTTCAGTATAAAGTGTCGCTAAATCTATTCCTACACTGTTGTTTAGATAACCATCTGATGACTTCAAAAATGTAGAAAAAAAGTTCCAAGGTAGTTCCAAAATTTTAAAGCGTAGCGACCTAGGGTTCTAGTTATAATTAACCCCAAGCTTAACAATTGCGCCAATGAAATCTAAGGCGCTGTTCAGTCTTGAAGGCGGCAGTGTTCAGTTGTGTAAAGCGTCTTAGACATCCATGCATATAAAGTGTTCCAGTCAGGACATGAAAGTTAGATTAACTTACAGGGATGCTGATACAGATGAAGTTGTCCGGGCTTCATTTCTTTCCCTAGCAGCCTTTGCCAACTCAGCAAGTTCCTTCGTTTTCTCTCTAGCAGCGTCTTTCTTTATCTCTTCAATACTCTTCCCCGAGAGAAACTGAAACACGTTGATGTTGCTTATAACCAAGAATATAGTACAGAAAGTCATCCAGATATATAAGTAACAAGCATAGAAAATGCATAAAGCAATGACTAGGCCTAGTAGAGACGCGGTGTATTGGACCACATAGTAATGTGTGCCGTAGTAAGGCTCCACGGGTAAAGCTATCCCCTCGCACCTCTAAAGAGCTCATATCATTGAATTTGCGCTATTACTTGATACCACTAAAGATGTGTACAACTCCCCAGTGTAGTCTAATTCTGGCTTGGTCTGCAAGGCATCTAATCCCAAGCTCATGAGCATTAACTTTTCCCTTGCAGCCCTTTATTTCTGACACTCATTATGCGCCATCCATAAATTGGTGCCAATCACATAAAGCGCCATTCAGCCCTTGGTACATGTTCTAGTGAGTTCTGCCAGTTTCCTACCGGAATCATTCTTTGTCGTTCGGCACATAATGTCAAGTACATAGAATGCAGTTCAGCACCCTATGTTAATTGTAATAGAATTTTTAGGGTTTTATTTTAATAGAACTTTGATTTTGTCTTTGCGTGGCGTAGGCTAATGTCAAACCATAGAGCGTCTCTCTTTTGTGTGTGATTGTTTTACTACTTATATCGTGGATTAGTCTAGTGCATATTCTTTCAATTAATGTCCCTCCACATCATTGTGAAATGTATAGAGGAATTAAAACTCAGGGTTCTGTGTATTTAAATTAGGTTAGGGAAGAAGGGAAACTCCCAAAATATGAAGTGTTTTATTGATCTATGATTCTCCTACCTTAGGCAGTGCAGCGAAAGTATTTTCACTGCTTTTTTCACTCTAGGGCTTGCTCCACGGGTAAAGCTATCCCCTCGCACCTCTAAAGAGCTCATATCATTGAATTTGCGCTATTACTTGATACCACTAAAGATGTGTACAACTCCCCAGTGTAGTCTAATTCTGGCTTGGTCTGCAAGGCATCTAATCCCAAGCTCGTGAGCATTAACTTTTCCCTTGCAGCCCTTTATTTCTGACACTCATTATGCGCCATCCATAAATTGGTGCCAATCACATAAAGCGCCATTCAGCCCTTGGTACATGTTCTAGTGAGTTCTGCCAGTTTCCTACCGGAATCATTCTTTGTCGTTCGGCACATAATGTCAAGTACATAGAATGCAGTTCAGCACCTTATGTTAATTGTAATAGAATTTTTAGGGTTTTATTTTAATAGAACTTTGATTTTGTCTTTGCCTGGCGCAGGCTAATGCCAAACCATAGAGAGTCTCTCTTTTGTGTGTGATTGTTTTACTACTTATATCGTGGATTAGTCTAGTGCATATTCTTTCAATTAATGTCCCTCCACATCATTGTGAAATGTATAGAGGAATTAAAACTCAGGGTTCTGTGTATTTAAATTAGGTTAGGGAAGAAGGGAAACTCCCAAAATATGAAGTGTTTTATTGATCTATGATTCCCCTTGGTTGCACATTGCATAATCAGACCCCCAGGATGCATAAGCCCTAGAGTGAAAAAAGCAGTGAAAATACTTTCACTGCACTGCCTAAGGTAGGAGATTACAAATTCCTCTTGAGATTGCATGTAGGG
Organism: Escallonia rubra; assembly: GCA_033065855.1. NCBI lineage: Eukaryota > Viridiplantae > Streptophyta > Magnoliopsida > Escalloniales > Escalloniaceae > Escallonia > Escallonia rubra. The sequence continues at coordinate 33,066 of JAVXUO010001333.1, read as the reverse complement.
AGCTTCGACCCCAAGAAAGCTCTTTTTTTTTCCTGAGGGGGTTAGGAAATTTTTTCAAAGTTCCATTTAGTGAGTAGTAGCTCTAACGCGAATGTGCTAGACAAGTGGGCACATGCACAAACACGTTAGATAAATACCGATAACAATTCACTCAAACTCACCTCAACCCCACATACTATACTAACCTGAGTCTCTTTTGACTCACACTTTCTCTTTTCTCTCTTCTCCCTTCATCTCAATGCCTTATACACTGGCATAAATAGGCCCTGTGAGACTTCTAGCCTTGGACTATTTAATACTTGTACATCCTTACCATCACATACACGTACATGCATGACCATGCACTTACATGGATATCATTATGCATATCCAAAATTCAGGTTTACCTTCCAACGCTCCCCCTTAAACTTCATCCTTCTTTTTCATTTTAAGTCCCATTTCTTCAATATAGATACTCAAGGGGCTTGATGAAAATCTCAGTACCATGTTGATAACGCCATAGCCATCGCCTTTGAAGTGTAGAGCAGATACGAAATCTTCACAAAGGCACATTTGAAGTTCGTTCTCACTTTTTTGCGCCAACTGCCTCCATTTCAATTACATTTATTTAGCTTTGAATCTTCGCAATCAAAGAAAGAATTCTTATGTTTCCATCCTGTCTTACTTGAAAGATTCTTTGGTAAGTCAAAACCTAGACAGCTTTTTCCCAAGTTTACGTACTTGGCCAGGTATGCCAAAAACCACATGGACTTCCATAACAACAAAATCAGAATTGATACCTCCTCTTGACTTCATAATAAATTTTTACCTTCTTGTAACTCAAATGGAGAATTGGATCCTTCTCCTTCACAGTAGCATTTGTCCCGTACCTGATATTTCTTCCACATCTTCATCCAAATTGATTTCAGCCTCAACCTCAATCTCTTCTATCACTTTCTTTGTGTCATTTTCTTTTTCCTCATCAAGAGCGTCATTTGTCACGCCTTTCTCTTTTATCTCCTTGTATGGCTCTTCAATAGCCATTTTCTTTTGAAATTTTGCTCAACTTCAAAAGGAGGACACTCATCTTCCTTTTCTTTTTTCTTTTTTTTTTTTTTGGGTGGGGGGGGGGGGGGCCTTGAATGATGTCAAGAAGTTCACTGTCAAAAACCTCATTTCGACGATAACTTGCCACTCAGATCGAGTGGCTCTGATACCATTTGTCGGAATTGTTTCCATATTTGTATTTTGCAAGTGGGACACGGACAAACACATTAGATAGAACACTTAGTGAAGGAGAAGATAACACCAAAAAATCTCTAACTAACTTTTTTACACCAAAGCAAGGAGGGAGGGTTGGCTTTTTTATTTTTTATTTTTTTTGTGGGGGGGTCCAACAACAAAGAAAACAAAATCAGACCAAAGATTAAGCTATCATTAACTTTCTTGCAGCCTCACACATTTCTGGAAGACAGTTAGTAGGACACATCTAAAGCCTACCTTTCGATGTGGCCACCTAAGGAGACCATTTTCTTGGCATATTTTCTTCAGGACACCTGCAGATACACCTGCAACGTGGAAATTCTTGACGTCAGCGGAATTCTTCAGGTTGGTACCAGCCACGCACACTAAAAGAACCAAGTAACCCAGAAATCAAGCTGACTGCATCATAAGCAGGCTCTAATAATTGAATTCTGACACTGTTAAACATTAGGTCATATGAGTTATAAGAATAAGACAAAGTTCTTCAATTTGATGACTCCAACACATACATCATATCAGCGATTGTGCAAAGAATAGAGCTATAAGGGAAGGTTCAATCAGGAACAACTATTAGCTCCATTAGATGGCAGGCAATATGGTGATTCAGGTGGCCTTCCCATGGCCAGAGGACTGGTAGATAGCTTTCCCGGACACTGAACACTAACACAATCTGTTGGACTTTGGTGCACCTCCGGAGATTGTCAAGGGGTATGGAGCATCAAGTGAGCAACTCAAGGGAACTTGGCACTAGAAGAGAGTACCAGGTCTGCTTCGGCTTTTCCTGATCCAGTGTGATTCACATTAAAGAAAGAAACAAGGTAAACAAACCACATCAAAAGTCAGGTTGTCTTGACATCCCAATGTCCAATTGCCTAACACTAACAGTAGCCAGTCCCTACACATTATGGTTTAAAGTAATCATTGCTACACAATAGTTACCACCTTATATGTGGTGGATTGAGTGGTAGATACAAGTTCCACAAAAAGAGATTATTTAGCATGTCCAAGAAATAGGAAGAAGCTAGAAATAAAATGGAGAGTTAGAGGAGGGGAAGAGGGGGGGGGGCACCCACACACACACACACACAGAGATCCAAATCAACATTAGAAGTTTCGCAGTGAGTCAATCAAAAAATTTAGACAAGTTTAAAGCATTGATCATCAGGAAGGACAAAAAAGCTTAACAAAACTGTCACATAATTTAGACAGTTATGACTTATGTGTCACTGCCCCAATGCAGAACGAGTCTTTGGATGGTTCAGAAAAGTATAAGAGAAGCAAGTGGTGATCTAGGTCACGAGGTACTACAGGTTCATAAGATAGCACATGAAAATCCAAGGACAAACAATGAGAAGTTTTTCAAGGCTTTCTAAGCCTTGCCTAGGACCCCAAGGGTTCATACTTGGATAGTCCTTTGGATGAGACAATGCCCTGAGGTACTGTTGTTAAGCTGCTTAGGAGCTTTACAGGTGCAACCAGACCTGACTCTCAATCCTAATAAGATGGACCTCCTACAGCAAGAACCCAATGGGGCAGGGCAGAGAGAGATTTGAGGCAAAAACACTACCAAAATTCTGAGAGGCTCACTGGGGAGTGGAGAGTGGGGACGCTAAGTCTTCAAAGAGATAGATTCTAACCGCCCAAAAGTAGCATGAGGTATTAGCAGTCCCACAAAAAATAAGGAGCATCTAGCTTCTAGCATTGTGAGGTTCTTTGCTCAAGTCAACACTCGCTAAGGATGACAATACCCCACGTTGGGAAAATAGTCATGTAGGATCTCAAGAGTGCTTACCTTGTTAGACCTTTTGCTTGAGGTAGTGCCAAGTGGCAGGCTTGCTGTTTCAGGCATTACCTACTAATTCGTGACACAATGGCTACCCTCCAGTAGATTGGTATCCGCCATCTCGAAAACCATAAGCTACCTCTGGGAAATTGGAATGCCTACTACAGTTGTCTATTAGCCTCAAATCAGATATTTACTTTTCGATATCATCTTTTTGTATATGTCCCTTAAGCTGCAGCAAGGAACATTGTACACTTAGACTCAAAATAGAAGTCTGCAAGTAAACAATCAAATTTAAGGTGAGGGATGACACCAGTATTATTCCTTTTTTATTTCTTTGAGAGAGAGGACAACCTGCCAAGCCATGTCTACTTTAAGGTTGCAATAATTTCCTTTGTCAAAGCTACAATGCCTCTTCAGACGCTTAACATGAAGCCCTTGAACAACCCCTTCTCCCTCTCACGTCATACACGACCCAAATCCAATCAATATGCAATATTAACGTAATTGGTTGGCATCCTAGGCTAAGCACCTAGTAACCTTGCAGCTTTTTGCCTCAGGTAGCTTGATCCCCTTTTCATTACTTTCCAAAGCTCTGGCAATTGTAAGCTGGATATGATCAACAACTACCAGTTCCGTTTTGTTTAAATCATCCCTGACTAGCTTTGGTTCATTAGCTAGCATCAAGTCACCCTATAGCCTTTCCAACAATCTATAACCCTCCTAATTTTATCCGTATTCAGCCACACATATTCAGGAAATGAATGGATCCTTGTCTAACCCCAAACCCCCATTGTCAAGCAATACCCGGCTATGGCCAGCAACAAGTCTAGGGAAGCACCCTCGATAAGATAACCGAGAACACCTCCTAAGAATTGGAAGAAAAAAGAATCTTCAAACTTCGAGATGGAATAGATGCCCCTCCTCTGAACCAAGTGGTCAAATTCATAAACTATATTTCCACTATAAAGTTAGAGAACTCCCTCATAGGTCTAGAGGCTCACAGGCAATGTCTTCTTCCTGAAGCAAACGTTGAGTCTATTTGACGCCTGCTAACCCTTCCCACAACTCCAACATGAGTGAATGACCACCGGTTCATAAATCTGCAACAAGCACACAGAACAGTGTTCTCTACTTGACTCAATACCCTCCATCACAATTATTGTACTCCTCTCCTGTTTTGACTGTATACAATTGATTGTCCACTTTGACAGGGTAGGGACTCATTAATGTCAGTCTTCCACACTTACCCTTTGTTTCCAGCACTAACCAAGATGATAACTACACATACATGCATCGTCTGACGACCTGCGCCTAAAAGCAAAGGACAAAAAAGTCACTGCAGACAGACGCCGTCTAACTTTTGGAGAAGTGGGACAAACAAGAAAACCTAAACTCAAAGTAAAACCAATTAGGACTGCCATTTATTTCAGTCATGTAGCGCTTCCAAACTTGTGTGTCAAGTCAAAAGGGGGGAGGAAAGACGGGAGACTGGGAGAGTATACCTCCACAGTTTACTGCTCAGTACAAGCTAGAATGCCAAAAAGTGGCTTATGCCGCTAGATAGATCCACTGTGTGCATGTCCATTCCCTAAATTCGACATATCATTTGCCCTTAGAACTCCTTCATGCAAGTTTCCTCTAAGTTAACCACCATTCTTCTAGTACAACTGTACAATCATTTATGCGCTGCCAATCAGATGAAGACTATGCTTTATGTCGCTGATGCATCACATAGCAGCTGATGTCATCTCGTCAAAGAGTAAGGCTCCTACATATACGTATCACTTTGAACTAAATTTAAAATCACAAATTATAACCTGATGTGCAGCCATCATATCCACATCAAATTAGAAAGCACAACCAAAACGATCGTACGAACCGAAGCAAAGGTTGCTAGACAAGGGGATCAGATGACACTGCCTACAAGATAATCGGAGCAAGGGCCCCTAGCGACTATGCGAAGCGGGCCTAGAGCGGCAACGCCTTCAGTCTGTCTCGGGCCTCGGGCGCACACAGTGCACATAGGATCGCCCACTTAAGTTACCAGAACAACAAATCCTATACCATGTGCACATAAATAGCCAAAGACTGGACATTCTACTGGGTTTTTGAAAATCTAAAGTTTGCTAATTTTTGCTCAACTCGTCTCCTGCAACCTTCCAGACCACTTGATGGCATGATGCAATGGTTTAAGGATTGAAGATTCTTGCATGAAATAAATTAAATGGCGGAAATGAGCACCAATTCAGGAAATACGAAATGGGTAAGTGGAGAGGGAAGAGTGAATACCGAGAGAGTCGGCGGCCTCAGATAGGGGTATAGAGAATAACTTGGAAACTTGATCGAATGAAGGCGGCGGCGCCTGGGCAGTAGCTGAGCTTAAATTCTGCAGCTGCGCTTGCGCTTGAACCTGTTGTGCATTCGTCATTGGAGAAGGATCTTCCGACTGAATTAAGCCTCTGGCCGGTGGACATTTCCTACTGGGATTTATGATGTGTCTTTTTCTTAAGATTAATAATTAATTAATTCATTTAATTGAGCATATAACTTTGTACTTTGTCCGTTAACACAAAACACTTGGGGTATATACGTTTATCATATTCATTTTCTGTTTTTTATAATTATGATAAAAAAGATTTTTTTTTTTTATACTTTTACCATTTCTTCTTTTCGTTTTTAGTAAAATTACTCAAATAGTGACAAAAAACTGAAAACACTTCCGATGTGTTTTCAGCTTTTTTCACCCAAACTTAACTCAATATAAGAAAAAATAACTAAATTTTTTTTGGTGAAAATGATAAAAGTACAGGAGCGTATTTTCTAACTGAATACGAAAATCATGAAAATAAAAACAGAAAACGAATATGATAAACGTAAGTTTTTTTGCTTTTTCTCACTACCGGACCACCTCATGTTTCTACTTAGGTGCTCAACGCACCATTTAATAGTGTTTACTTAATTTTTTTTTTAATTAGGATGTCTATTAAAATTTGGTGTCTGCTTCTGATTGTCTATGGTCGTTTTTGGTATATGCTTATGATTGATTATGATCGTTCTGAAAATCATCAAATTGTTTATGATTGTTGAAATGTTTTGAAACATTACAATCGAATGGACTTTTGAATTGTCTTGTAATTCATTATGTTATTCCTTAAACGATCATATTAAGCTGTCAAAAGTTCATCCTTCGTTTGATTTTCTTATGCAGGTAATGATCAAACGTAGATTGCTCGTGAATAGGTTTAGAGTCTGTCTGAGATTCCGGAGTGCCCACCACTATTTTGTGAAATAGGACCCCCGCATGGATCAACACTGTTAGTTTGTCGTTTTGTAAAGAACCTAAGTTTGAGTTTTGGGAGTTTTTAGTTGTAAAACTAGTTTAAGTTAAAGTTTTTTTAGACTTTGTATTTTGAAGGATTTGAATTCATGTATATTTAGAAGCTCTAGAGTTTGTATCGGAACATGGTCTGATTTGATACGATGTGGTAGGTTAATGCTCCGGGAGTTCAGGGCGATAGAACTCTGGATTTTTGGGTCGTTACAGAATGTAATGCCCGGACTTTTATTTTTGATAAATTTGTAACACCCCAAAGTTTTCGTCTTAATGAAAAACACTATTTTTAGCTTAATCTAAAATCATGTATGGTCTTTTAAAAGAGTGTGGTTGGAAATGGGGAAAATAACTAGGTGTGGGGTTTTTTTTGACAAAACCTTCTATCAGGGTAACCATATTTAAAGGGTATTAAAAGAGGGCCGCGGTCCAATGTTCTTTACCTTCTTGTACATGAAAAATTAGAGAGAGAAGAGAAGCTGCTAGGTTAAAAATTCTGGTAAGAATCTCTATACTTTTGCACAATGAATTCATTCAATGTTAGGGTATAGTGTATATGTTGTGATGTTTGTGTGATTAGTGATTGTGTGTGCCGTGAAGAGGGAAAAGGGAGGATGCCGTAGTGGGGCAGCCGTCTAAGTACGCTATAATGGTGTGTTATGCGGGTAACAACATGGGGAAAAGAGGGACTACTGAGGACAGCCGTGTGAGAGCTGTTACGGTAGTGCGTATGGATGTTTTTGTGCGTGAAAGGGGTGAAAGGGAAGGGAAAACAGCAGCTAGAGGGGCTGCTACTGCTGTGATTTTTGTGGGTGTGCAAAGGTGGAAAAAGGGAGGGGGAAGGAGCTTCCATGATGGACTGTCGTGGGCAGCATTCCGAGGCTACTGTAGGGTAGCGTGGTGATGGCACTGTGAGTATTTGGGGGTATTACGGCTGTGTGATGGGGCTGCCGTGTGGTGGCATCAATGGTGGGTTTGAATTGTGCTTGTGTGCGATGAAAGAAATAAGAAAGGGCTACTGTGTAGGTAGCCATGAAGGGGGCTGATGGCGTTGTGGTGTGGGCTATGTGGTGGTGCATTAGGAGTTGCTAAAATGGGGGGAAAAGGGGGAAGGGATAGGCTGCCATGAGGGTATCCATAGTGTGGTTTTATGTGGAATGAGGGCGTGCCATGAAAGGAGAAGAAAGAAAGGCTGTCAAGGGAGTTGTGATGGGGTACATTTGGGATGAGTTTGATGAGGATGAAAGGGGCTGCTATGCAGAGGCAGTCGTGGGGGAAGGTTTTGTAGGTGTTTTGGGTGATTTTTAGATGAAAGTGGAGGATGGAAATAAGAGAGAGAAGGGCTGTCAGGGCAGCCATGGTGGTGGTGGCCATGTAGAGTGTAGAAAGAGAGAGAAAAAGAAATTAGGACTAGGGTTTGAGGAGTGGTTTGAGGTAGTGGAAAGAGAGACATTGAGGTTGCCATGGCAGCCATAGTGGCCCGGGGTGGGGGAGGGGGGGCAGCTGACATGGGGGTAGCTGTGCTTGATGAGGAAAAAGAGAGGGAGAGTAGAAATTAGGGTTAGTGTTTTTTGAGGAAGAAGATGATGAATAGTGAAATGTTGGTAGGAGTCTCTGTGTTTAATTTTTAAAGGTTGTTTAGAGGTTGATTTAGGCAAAGTGTGAAATTGAAACTCATATTATTTTTATGAACCTATGACGTGGAGTTTTCGTGGCATCCGAAGGGCCTGAAATGATTTTAGTTTGAAAATAGGGTTTTAAATTATTTGGCATAGTAAACAAACTTGCTTTTAGCCAAATTTTACAGTGATCTGATTTAACTAAGATGCTTGAGTGTCTCAAATTTTGGGACATTCCGGTGTTGATTACTACGCTTTTGAAATATGGTCCATAGCGCTGAGCGGTTTAAAGTTTTGAGCGAAAAATCCCCAAAAATATCATTTTTGTCCGAAAAAACCCACCTAATCGTTTGAAAGTGAGTTTTGAGTTTTTTTTGGGTTTGTAGTGGTATGTTAGGCGTCGGGGGTATTTTGGTTATTTGGCACAAGTCTGGGGTAATTTTTGGTAATTTCACTTACTGGAGAAAATTTAACAATCAGGCATGATTGAGCGTCAAGAATTAACTCTAAATTGATTTATCGTTTAGGTTTCAGTAGACCAGAGTTAGAACCGGCTCCTGAACAAGAACTAGAACTGCTTAGCAATCCAAGTAAGTACTCCTGCCGTGTTCCTCAATACAATATATTTTTCAATATATGTGTGTGTATACGTGACTTTTCAAATGAAAGTTTTAAGTATTTGTTATACTTATGTTGTTGTTGTGAAATTGGTTTGATATGACAAATGAATTAAAATTGCCAAGGTATGTGTTGAGTTGTTCTTGAGAACTCTGTGTGAATCGTGGTATTGAGAGGTTAGTACTGGTTGTTGTGCCTCATATTCACAGGGAAAAATGGATTCTGGGTCTTGGTCAACGGGATCATACGTTGGCGCAAAGTACTGTTGCATCGTGGTTTTTCCCTGCGTCCACAATATTGCTTATCTTCGGTGGAGGAGGGATTATGGGTTCTAGTCGGTGGGATCATACGTTGGCCGCATCATACGGTGGAAAGAGTTGGAGTTTCATTCAAAGTTTAAATGACGTTATTATGCATTTGTCTTGGAAGAGTTTCCTGCAAGCATGATTTGCTTTATAAAGTATATATGTGTACATTAACTCCTGTGACCAAATGCTCAAAAGCCAGCTCTTCTAATATACCTATTGACCTCAAAATGGCACGGAATTTTAGATAATGAAACATCTCAGTAAAATAAGGTGTCCCTAAAATTTTCAATTTAAATCAACTTGATTTACTAGGTTAAATAAATCAAGAATACTTTTTAATCGATACCCTAATTTAGCATCTTTCGCAGACACCAAAAAATACTAAAGCATTTCATAACGTACATCTCATAAAAATAATAGGGGGTTAATGTTTTGGACTTTGTCAAGTTATGATCCGAACTATTTATAAAAAATTACACAAAACTGCCTAACCTATCCCCTCCATTTTAGTGACAATTACAGTCAGTATTCACATCAAGACACACTATTACACCTTAAACACACACACACTTGTCTTCCACCTTCATTCAGCTGAGACACTCATACTTGCACACACATTGTACACACACTGCCACTCACGAACACACATACATACACCTAAAAGACACACTTTAACATATTAACACACTTAAATTAAACACATTTACACATGTTATTATACGCACAATCCCACACACACACACTCTCTCTCTCTCTCAAAAGAGCATGCATTGCACCAACAGTTTCACACACACACACACTAATTCCATATACACATACTATCCATCCACCATTACCCATGAACACATATACCCGAAGCATAGTACAAAACACACACACACAACACACCTGCACACACTGCAATACACACAAACTTCACCCAAATTCCCTCCTACACACACTTGTACCTATTATACACACATACACGCATTTAACACCCATAATCACACCAAAATTACACCTAAACTCATACAAGAACACCCCACTGCCCTGACAGGGCACTCACACACTGCACAATGTTTAAAAACACACAAAAACTCTGAAATCACACACCAAAAATAAGAGAAAATATTACCCTATAGATTCTTTTCTCAATATCTTTCTCTCCCCCTTGATTTTTCAGCCCGAATTCTTCTTCTCCCCCATTATTTTCCAGTTTCTTCTCTTTTTTCTCCCTTTTTGGTTTTCTCAAATTTGTTTTCTTTTATTCTCATTTGATTTTCCTATAATATAATAACCATTATCTTATATTAAATTTTCATTAGTCATCAAATTAATTGCAAATTGGCCCCCCAATGTTTTCCAAAATTACAAAATGACCTCAAAAGTTTTCAAAATTACATTTTTGCCCCAAATTTATTTTAAGCTCTCATACTCTACTAATACCCAAGCATTGCTAAAAATTAATGCCTGTTTATTTTTCGAGTCACCAATAGTTATTTTAAACCGCTCTGAAAAGTACTGTATATTACATGGTGTCCAGGCAAAACTGAACATAACCATACCAATACCAAATGTCCAGCATCTACTAGTAGCAGAAATGCGGTCTGAAATACTAAAGCCAGAACTACGTGTAGGTCGTGTAATTAAAATAGCACAGAAAACAATGGACGGTGGAAAACAACAATGATAGTCATTGGAAAACATTACAGGTATCAACGGATGCTATAAATTTTTAAATCGCACTCTCCGTTAGAACCACCCCTTTTTCAATCTTACGAAAGCATTGCCAGAACCTAGGAGTGCAACTGACGTAAAACATCAGGTAATGAATTTGAGCTAGTAAACTAGTTGGTGAAAACTCTGTTTCCCTGCAGATGAGAGCATTCCTTCCACACCAAATAACCCAAAGAAACACAATAACGTGAACAAGGTAGAACATATCAACATTGTTCTAGAAGATTGGCTTGCTGAAATATCGGATGATCCAACTGTGTTTGAAAACAAGGTAGGAATTTGCTGAAAAAGGTGAACCCAAAGTGCCTGAATTCTTTAACAGTCAAGGAAGAGATGTTCTTACGTTTCAGGATGTTGCAAGCACAGTGGCAACTTGCTGAAACTAGGCATTTTCTTTTAACTAAGGCGGAAAAGACTGCCAATCTCTGATGTAGAAATTGCCACACAAAAAAATTGAGCTTTTTAGGTACAAGGAGTTTCCAGAGCTTGAGCCAGACTCGGGAAGGAACCGAGTTTGCTGAGGAGCAATTTTGAGTTAAGCATCCTCTAAGATATTTGTAGGTTGTGGATGTTGAAAAGACTCATCCCTTGGCATGGGGCCAGAAACATACATCCTCAGAGTTAATGGATAGGAGAGCAAGACGCAATATATGAGGGACTATAGTCAGAGGAAAAATAGCTAACAATACTGGGATGTTCTAGAGGCGGTGAGAAGGCAGGAATAAATCAGAGACGCACCAATGCTCATTTTGTTCCGTGTGAAATGATTGTAATTGAGTAGGAGGCATCTGAGGCTACCACCAGTCCATCCAAACAGAAATAGACATACCATTGCCAATTTGCCATTGCATTCCGTACTTGAGTGAACGTTGACCTACCAAAAGACTACGCCAGATCCATGAACCTTGTCTCGAATTGCTGGCCTGAAGAAAAGACAGTCTAGAAAAGTATTTCCCTTTTAGAACCTATGCTAAAATACTATCTGGATTAGGCTAAATTTTCCAAGTTTGCTTAATTAACAACGCTTGATTAAAGAGCTTGAAATCTAAGGTAGGCCATGCTACCCAGTGAACAGACATACGTGTCACTTCACTTGACCACCAAAAACGTGCAAAAGTTTGGTCCAACTGTTTGCACACCGCCACATGAAATTTTTAGACTGACATATAGTGCATAATAGGCAAAAAAATAACTGTGTATGAGAGTGGCGTGCCCCGCCTTATTGAGAAGAAGACCTAACGAGTGAGTACAACTGTCTTGCACTTTCTGAACAATGCCACAAAATATTTCTTTCTTATGAGTAGCAATATCCAGATTTATTCTTAGATAATTTCCATTCTCGGGCCTTTCATGGAATGCAAACTCACGTTGAATCAAGTTTCTAATCTCAATGCAAGCATTATGGCTAATCATAAGGCTTGACTTTCCCCAATTGATGCACTGCCCCGACATAGAACAATAAGTATTAAGAACCTGGCGCACCTCTAAAATAGTCCAGACAATAAGCCGGTCTAAGCGCAGAAACAGATACACGTCATCAGCATACATTAAATGCGTGACTGCAAGAGAATGTTGTCCCACTTTAATGCCTTCAATTTTCCTCTGACTTTTCGCTAAAACTAAGCTAATGGATAAGATTTCAGAGCAGAGAATGAATAGAAAAGGCGACATAGGATCGCCTTGTCTGATGCCACATGTAGGCTTAAAGGTGGGAGTAGGAGCACCGTTAATCAGGATAGAATAGGAGACCAAAGTCACACATTGATAAACAAGATGTACCCAACCTGAAGGGAATCCAAAGTGAAGGAGCACCTCTTTTAGGAAGTTCCAACTCGCCTGATCAAAAGCCTTACTCATGTCAAGTTTAAGGGAAACTAAACTACTTTCCATTTCTCATGTCTCCGTACACAATCCGCGAGTTCTTGGGCAAGCATGGCATTATCTGCAAGTATACGACCAGCAACAAAAGCATTTTGGAAGTGAGATACAATGTCCGTCATGATAGGAGCCATCCTTGTGACAGACCTTAGAAATGATTTTGTAGATGACATTACATAGACTAATAATCGGCCAAAAATCCGCAATTGTTTTCAGAACAGGCTTCTTAGGAACTAAGGTTAGGAGGTTTGATTAGCCTCAGTAAGAATTCGCCCATAATTAAGGAAAGAAAGCACTGCTCGAGTTATGAGCGGCCCCATTAATGTCTAACATAGACTAATCGGCCGAATATCCGTAGCTATTTCCAGAACAGGCTTCTTAGGAACTAAGGTTAGGAAGGTTTGATTAGCCTCAGTAAGAATTCGCCCATAATTAAGGAAAGAAAGCACTGCTTGAGTTATGAGCGGCCCCATTAATGTCCGTCATGATGGGAGCCATCCTTGTGACAGACCTTAGAAATGATTTTGTAGATGACATTACATAGACTAATCGGCCGAAAATTCGCAGCTGTTTCCAGAACAGGCTTCTTAGGAACTAAGGTTAGGAAGGTTTGATTAGCCTCAGTAAGAATTCGCCCATAATTAAGGAAAGAAAGCACTGCTCGAGTTATGAGCGACCCCATTAATGTCCAACGTTGCTGATAAACAATGGCTGGTATCCCATTAGGACCTGGGGCTTTAGACACCCCCCCCCCCAACTGAAAGACGACATTCTTAACTTTCGCAGGAGTAAAGGCTTGTCTCATAAATGCCTCATGTACTGAAGAAATGGTATGCACTGAGTAATTATCCCGAAAGGCTCTAACCAAAATACTATTTGGCGAAGATGGAGTACACTACAAGAAAACAGACTTTTAGCGACGGGGAAATCCGTCGCTAAAAGCCCAAAATCCGTCGCTAAAGGAATTAGCGACGGATTCACCGTCGCTAAAAATCCCTCATATAAAAGCCCGTCACTAATAGTTTAGCGACGGAATTTTTAAATCCGTCGCTAAATATGTGATTTTTACCGACGGATTTATTTTTCATTAGCGACGGAATATCCGTCGCTAATTATATTTTTAAAATTTTAATTTATTTTCTTTTTTGTCCAATTAGCGACGGATTAAATATTTAGCGACGGAATATTCCGTCGCTAAATAGCTTATTTAGCGACGGAATATTCCGTCGCTAAATAGCTTATTTAGCGACGGAATATTCCGTCGCTAAATATTTAATTGAAAGGAATATTTTAGCGACGGAATAAATCCGTCGCCAAAAGTCAATATTTTTTTTAAATTTTTTTTTATTTTTCAATTACCTAAACCTGTACAGAAATACAATTCTCAACAACAACGCGCAATAAGCGAAATAAAGAAAAAAATATATAATCAATTAGAAAAAATATTTATTATAAAAGAAACTAATACATGTACAAGCCGGGAACCGGAGATAGCCGGTTAGGAGAGGGGAGAAGAGTACAACCCGGGCGCGGGGGGGGGGGGGGAAGCTAGGGACGGGAACGAGAAGGTGCACAACAGGGGTTCCCGAGTCCCGGATCTGGATCCTGCTGAACCGGGGCCGGGGCGGCTGGTCCAGCAGTGCCCTGCTCCCTCATCATCCGGCACACCACTGTAGCAATGCGCTCGATATCCTCCTCGTGCAACTGAGGCCGAGGAGCCGGTGTCTGTGGAGGGGCAGCAGGGGGTGAGGACGCTCCTATCACGGCACGAGGAGTCGTGCTAGGCAGGCCGCGTATGCGGCCTTTCGGCCGATTCACGACCTCCGGCGTATCCAGCCATCGCTTCAACCCCCCAGTACTCGCAGCCGTACTAGTGGACGCTGATGGCTGTCCGGACTGCTGCTCGGACCCCTTTAGCTGTTCATACGAGGCTTGCAAAAATAGTGGTTTAACGATATGTTATGGCATTAATTAACGAAACAGACATCGAGGATAGAAAGAAACAGATTAACTTAAATAAATTGACTCACATCGATCCGCCGGGCAATATCTGAAATATAGTCGCCCGCCTGGTGCGTCTCGTCCTTGTCCTTCTTCCGCACGTGCGTCTGAGTATAGGTCAGAGCTATGACCTCATCCTCCTCTAGATCCGGGTGCTCGACCGCGTTCATATGTCGGACGATGTCGTGTGGCACCGACCCCCCCGTGTGCGTCGGATCTCTGTTCTGTCTGTTCTCAGCCCCGCTCTTACTCTTGGCGTCCGAACCTGGATCCGCAGCCCACCGATCTATCATCTCCCCCCATACACGGTGAGATATCCAATGTGGGGGATATTTCGTCATGTCCGTCATCGGGGCACCCGCGGGCAGCGCCCTCTTCGCCCGGTCTCCTGCATCGTGGAGCCATCGGCGGTAATTCTTGCCGATGTAGGCAAAGAAAGCCTGCTGCCCCAGTCCCTGCTGCTCAGGCGTATCAAACGTGAACCCCTCCTGTAATGCATTCAATAACACAAATTAACAACATAAAACAAACTGTAATTTAACATTTACTAACGCTGAAAAAAATACTTCACCGTACCAGCCACTCCTCCCATAGGGCCTCCCTCGCAGCGGCATCCCATTCCTTCCAGTACAGGCGTGGCTCGAAGAATCGGCCCTTCACAAGAACGCCGATCTTCGTCCTCGCCATATTCTCCAGGATCCTGCCAAAGAAGTAATTAAATTAATTAATACAGTTCAAATATAAATTAACACCCAAAATTTTTAAACATAAGGCATGAGGTGATATTTTTAGTACTTACAGGCCCTCCTGCGTGAGCGTAACTCTCTGTTTACGCTGGGGGTCGATGCGTACCCCGCGTGTCGGACCACGGCCTCGTCGAGATCCTACAAAACACAGACATTAATACAGTTCAAATATAAGGCTAGCGAAAATGTAGGAAACACCGTTATCAACTATACCTGAGGTAGAACCCACGGAAGATGGAGACGGCGATGGCTGGGGCGACGGCGATGGCTGGGCCGACGGTGACGGCGACAGCTGGGGCTGGGCCCCCAATGGCTGTCCGCGATCACTCTGTGCCTCGTCATCAGTAGGCAATGACAAGGTGGGACTAACCGGGGAAGAAGCAGCTCGGCGTCCAGCCCGGCCACGAATAGCCCGTATCCTATCCATATCTGACTTCATATAGATTATATACAAAGACATTAACACGTGAAAAACAATAATCTTGGCATAAATCATCATCGGCACTATATATATATATATATATATGAACGGATGTGCAAAAACACATCAATAAACACCAAGTTCTAAAATGTTACTACATTTTTCCCGTGATGTTACAACATTACAAGTCAATCATTTTCAGTTTGCGAATCATCTTCATCACTATCCTCGTCGCCCTTTTCTTCGTGGGACTCGTCGTCCTCTTCATCTTCTAATTCATCCTCTTCATCAGTAGACTCGGTCACATCATCTCCAACACTTTCAACATCTTCCGCGTCATCATCTACGACTTCTTCTCCCACAAGAAGTGTTGTTGGAAGAGGAAGATCGTCCTCCTCGTTGTTGACCTCAACAGGGAACAAGACACGTGGTTGGTCGGCTTGAAAAGAGTCTAGCTCACTGTCATATGTCACGGGCAATTTCTTGGACTTGATTGTTGTATACCAATGAGATTTGGGATTGGCGACGTCCTCCGCGTAAAAGACTTGTACAGCTTGACTAGCAAACACAAAGGGCTCGTCTGATGCAAGTCTTGACTTGACATTGACATCTACAATCCCTTGAGAGCTAACACGGATTCCTCTGCTGCATGTGACATCGAACCACGTACACTTGAACATTACCAGGCAGTTTTGGGAACCCAGATATGTTAGCTCAACAATCTCATCTAATTGTGCCGAGTAGTGATGATTAGTCATAATTAGGGCTAATTGGGCTTAATTGGGTTATGTTAGGGCTAATTAATGTTAATGAGGGATAGTTTCGGATGATTATAGCTGACTAGGGTTGATTAGGACTAATTAGAGTTATGTAGTCCTAATTAGGGTTTAATTGTGCCGAGTAGTGATGATTAGTCCTAATTAGGGCTAATTGGGCTTAATTGGGTTATGTTAGGGCTAATTAATGTTAATGAGGGATAGTTTCGGATGATTATAGCTGACTAGGGTTGATTAGGACTAATTAGAGTTATGTAGTCCTAATTAGGGTTTAATTGTGCCGAGTAGTGATGATTAGTCCTAATTAGGGCTAATTAGGCTTAATTGGGTTATGTTAGGGCTAATTAATGTTAATGAGGGCTAGTTTCAGATAATTATAGCTAATTAGGGTTGATTATGACTAATTAGGGTTTAATTGTGCCGAGTAGTGATGATTAGTCCTAATTAGGGCTAATTAGGCTTAATTGGGTTATGTTAGAGCTAATTAATGTTAGTGAGGGCTAGTTTCGAATAATTATAGCTAATTAGGGTTGATTAGGACTAATTAGGGTTATTTAGTCCTAATTAGGGTTTTGATGGTGCCGAGTAGTGTTGATTAGTCCTAACTAGCGCTAATTAGGCGTAATTGGGTTATGTTAGTGCAAATTATGACTAATTAGGCTAACTACAATCAATATGCGCATAATTGGGTTCATTTGGGCTAATTTGAGGTAATTACAGCTAATTTGAATTTTATCAGGTTCTTAGGGTTAATTAAAACTAATTAGGCTCGTTAGAGCTAATTAAGGTTAATTGATTTACTAAAATATTGTTAATCAGGACTAATTAGGGCTAATTATAGCCAGCGCTGGAGCCACGATTAGATTCCAGGGGGTGCATGCTAAAAATGTCGCATTAACCTAACTAACCTAAATTTAATGCACATTCAACAACCTCAATTCCGACACCTCATATAGGGTATCGATATGGTGTCCGATACGTTTCTGACACCTCCGGACACGTGTCAGACACATACCGACACGTGTCTGACACATACCGACACGTGTCCGACGCCTTTGGACACGTGTCCGACGCCTCCGGACACGTGTCCGATGCCCAGCGACACGCACCTCCGGACACATCGGCATACGTTAATTTGTTTTCTAAATGTCGGACACCGTCGATCAGACGTGGTGTCCGTGTCTGCGCTAACTAACAGGTATCTCAATCCAATTGGGTCCCATCCTCCGTCAACAATCTCAATTCTCAATTCTCAAATGCTCAATGCAATAAAAATTAACAAAAATCACACATTCAATCCAATTGGGTCCCATCCTCCGTCAATAATCTCAATATCTCAAATGCTCAATGCACAATTAACAATCTAAAATCATCAATTAACAACCTAAAATCATCAATTCATAATCGCAATTACTTCAAATGCACAGCTAATAACCTAAAATCATCGATCAATAATCACAATTATAAAACGCACAATTAACAACCTAAAATTATCAAACAAATGATCAATGTTCAAAATTTTTAAAAAATGTTCAAAATTCACATATCCGATGCGCTTGAATTATTTCAATTTAGGGTTCGATTGTATTAGGGCATTCAATTTAGAGTTCAATTAGTTTCATTTAGGGTTCGGTTCGATTAGGGCATTCAATTTAGGGTTCAATTACTTCAATTTAGGTACAATTAGGGGGTTCTATTGATTCAATTTAGGGTTCGGTTGATTTGAGGCATTAAATTTAGGATTCAATTAGTTCAATTTAGGGTTCAATTAGGGGGTTCTATTGATTCAATTTAGGGTTCGGTTGATTTGAGGCATTCAATTTAGGGTTCAATTAGTTCAATTTAGGGTTCGGTTGGATTAGGGGGTTCACTTTGGGGTTCAATTAGGGTTCGGTTAGATTGGGGCAATCAATTTAGGGTTAAACGAGTTCAATTTAGGGTTTAGGGTTTAGGGTGCAGTTAGAAAGAACAAATACTTCTCCAAGCCTTGTTAGGTGAAGTTACAGAATTCAATCCTAAACTATGTATAATTTTTTGTAATGTAGTTTTAAATTTCCTTCAATGCAGAATTGAGAGGGCTTGTATGGCCCAAGCGACGAAAGCTAGAATGCTAGATACCTAACAGCTTATGCATTCCATGCTCGCAATGGTGCCTACCAGAACTGGGTTCATGATCATGTGGCTGTCATTGGATCTTCGACTCCAAATAACTTATAATCTACTATAAGTTTCCTTGTGCGTCATGGTTAGTATCATGCTCATATCTTTATCAATGCTAATACAATAGCCAGAAGGTGAATTTTCAAACTATCTACCTTTATTATTTTATCAATGATATTCTCCTAAGAAGAACATCAATTATTTTCTAAAAAAGTTAAAAATAAACTGTGAAAACATTGAAAAAGCGTAAATAGTAAGTTGACTCCACCATTCTTCTTAGTTGCTTTAAACTTGAATCTCGAGATATGGTACATAATCCAGAGGACAGGACATACATGTAGTACCAATTACTAGAACCAAAATATTATCCGATTAAGACATCGGAAAATGTTTTGCAGGACAAAATGCAAAAAACTTTCGTTAGTATAAGCTGAAACTAGCACGTCCAGACGAACCACAAGTGCATGACCAAGTTACAGGAGTTTGTCCATTCTGCTGGGGTGATAGTGCTGTCAGGTTAGAGGTTTTTCCTTGCAGCAGGGAGCGAGTCCATTTGAGTGCAATGGGTGCATTTACTGTTAGTTAAAAAGTGACTCAATATAACGTATTTAGCGATGCTCATTATACAGTGGTGAAGCAGCATTTGTACTAGTTTTGACATCGTGCATTACATATGAAAATAACAACCGCTAAAATACTCATTGAAAAAACTCACTGAGTTTACAACCGCACTATCACCCCATATTCTCTGTTCGCATTGAGTTTACAACACCAAATACTGTGAAAAATTGTCACTGCAAGCAATATAATTATCTTTTTATGGAGTTTATTTTCAATAGTAGGAATCGAGAATTAGAACCCTAGCATAGATGGAAAATTGCATTTGAAAGCATATAAAGTGCTTGAATTAAGGTTAGATGTAACATACTTGGGCTGATTTGAAGATGGGCGGCGCGGTTGTGGTGGCGGCGCAGCAGTGGTGGTGGCGGTCCTTCGGTTTTGAAGATGGGCGGCAGTGGCGGCGTCGGAGGCGGTGGCAGGATATATTCCGTCGGGGGCTAGGTTGCCGGGGATGGCGACGGAGGATAAATCGCCGGTGAGAGAGAGAGAGAGAGAGAGCAACGGGAGAAAGAAAAGAAGGGGATCTGATCTATTTAAGGCATTTACCGACGGAAAATACCCGTCGGTAAAAGTCCGTCGGCAAAACCCTACTTTCACCGACGGGTATTTTTACCGACGGAATTATTCCGTTGTTAAATAGTTTTACCGACGGAACACACCCGTCGGTAAACGTTCGTCGGCAAAACCCGACTTTCACCGACGGTTATTTTTACGGACGGAATTATTCCGTCGTTAAATAGTTTTACCGACGGACTTTACCCGACGGGTGTATTCCGTCGCTGAAAACACTTTTAGAGACGGAATTTTGTCCGTCGCTAAAAGTCCGTCGCTAATTCCCTCTTTTCTTGTAGTGGTAGATGAATAGAGCAAATGAGTGAAGAAATTTACAATAAGGGATTGAATTAAATCCTCATCAGAAAAAACCTGACCATCGTTAGGTGTAAGAAAAGTGATTTGATTTTCTCTCCGACGAATGATCGTAGAAGTATGAAAGAGCTTAGTATTTTAATCTCTTTGGTTCAACCAATTTATTTTAGCTCGTTGAGCCCAGAATAATTCTTCACATTTAGTAAAAAAATCAAGCTTGCATATGAGGTGAAATTGCTGATGGCTATGCGCTACTGAAATGTGGGGTCCATCTTAAAAAGAAACCAAAAGCTGTTGAACATCAGTAATCTAAGATTGAAGATGCCCGAAACTGATCTTACTCCACTCACGCAACACTCTCAGCAACAATTTGAACTTAGATATGACTTGGAAAATAGGGGAACCCAAAGACGGCAAGAGCCAAACATCACGAATGACGGTAAAAATTTAAGGAGAAGAAAACCACATGATCTCAAAGTGAGGAGGTAAGTGATACTTGTGACTAAAGGGACTAGTATCACATAAGATCAGCACATGAATCGAACACTGAATGCCTAAATTGCTAACTAGAGCATGAAAGTAATGGACTATTCAAGAGGAAGAGGCCATAACTCTCTCTAGTTTTCATACAAAAAACTCTGTACCAGAGAGCCTCAAACCCAAGTAAATAAAGGTTCATCCCAGCGAACATCAGATAAACCAAAAGACTCTAAAAAATCCCGTAATGATTGAGCAGCCGGAATGAGAGAGGAGTTCTGACCCAATTTTTTACTAGGAGTCAAAACCTAGTTGAAGTCACCGCATAAAAAAAAGGCCCTGGTAACAGTGATAGAGTGGATGCAATGAAGCTCCAAACACCGGGCTGGCATTGAACTCGAGGATGGCCATAGACAAAGCCATAGTAAACGAGATAGTCATTCAGACCTTTTAAGGAGGCCAGAATAAAGTTGTTATGAACAGACTGACAGACATAGGGGTGGAAGAAAGCCACCCTAGCCACAGACCATCGCTTAATCCAACAGGATCAATAACAACAAACCTCCAACCTTGGAAAACAACATCTTATTTCCATAAGAAACACTATATCATGAATATATTTCCAAATCAAACTAGTAGCTGTCTGAACAGTGGCTGCCTGACCCATGCTGCCACAGTTCTAGCAAAAAAACTTCATAGAGAAACTCGTGGTTGGTTCGGCCCAACCACAAAAGCCTCCGAGTGAATGAAATAAAGAAATATAGAAATGTCCAAATCTTCATCGATATCCGCTACACCATCCGTAGTAGGCAAGCCTAAAACAATACTAACATAGTTCCATTTGTCTAAGGCTAAATTAGGATGAACGTTAATAAGAAGAGGCGCTACATTCTGAGAAAAAGAATGCATAACCAAAGTATGAGTAACATGAGCAGTATGAGAAAAGCAACTACGCAGGTAAGGAATTGCATTAGACATGTTAGCAAGGCCAAATGGCAGCAGAGCACAAGACAAACCTGGTGACTATTTAAGCCATGTACGTTTCTCATCTGCCTGAGCCTTAAGTTTGTCTAGAGCTTTGGTCCTTTCTCTTTTCCTGGAGTTAGAAGTTAAACCCTTTGTAAATATAGGCAAGCTGGTCACTAATGAGCAAGAAATGGGTAGCTCTACGGAGTGACTTGGTTTGTTTGCACTGGCCTCACCAAGGTCACAAACTGAAGGAAGCCACCTTTATATTGCCCAAGCCACAACAACCATCCATTAATGCCGTACTGCCCCTCAATTTTTTCCTATCATATTCTTGTCCACCGTCCACCATCTCCAAATTCGCATCTGCTGAAAATTTACCTTTAAGGGAAGAATTAGGAAAAGGGTGGGAGATTGCATAAGCAATATGCAAGCCTTCAAGCCAATCATTAGTAGTCCGAACAAACCGCACAATACAAGCATTCAGTGTTTCAGTACATTGAAGTGTTTAATACGTTTCTGGCACATCACCTTGCTCGGAATCACTCCCTAAATCGGCACAAAATTCAGGGCACGAAGGATAAAATAAGGTAAAGGTCTTGAAGACACTTCAGGCGGATGTATCAACTGATTATTGTGTTGCAATGGACCTGCTTCTGCATCATGAGTACCATGTGCAAAGCTCCCAAAACGAGAGCCATACTGATTGAAGCTCGAAAGTGCAGGGATGAAGGAAAGGGCTTGATCAGATTGAAGATGAGCCATGTCCAAGGCAATCGGGCTCACGAGCATATCCAAGAGCTGGCCATACTCATTATTCATACATAGACCATTTCCTTTATCTAAATCGGCCTAATTAAAAGTCCAACATCTGAATTTGTAACTCCACAAGAGTCCAAAGCAAGGCCCAACAAATGAGGCTCAAGCTTATCTAATATCTCATCCGATAAGCCTAAAACTGCAGAAGCACCACGTGGTCCATCTACGGCTGCCTGCTCATGTGGAAAGACATGTAACATGTCTAACTCAGCCATCTGATCATATGTGGCAAGACCTTGGTGGCGCATACAACGAACCTAAGCACACCACGACATCATGGTCTTCAGGCCCGACTCCGGCAACCACATAGATTCCATCATATGGCACCTTAAGATCGGCAACATCGCCAGAATCTAAACACAGGGAGATTAAGCTCTCTGCCGAATAGTAGAGGTTGGAATTGGTATCTGTGGAATTGTCATCCGAAGAGTTTGCTAAGTTAATCATAATCCCATCCACATTAATCATTAAATCAACATCAGAGTCAATGCTAGAGCCACGATCTGTTCCATAAACCAAATCTGGACCGCCCTCAGAATCTACAATAATCAGCCTAGTGGTTCGATTCCAGTTGCTATTGGCAAAAGGTCGCAATTCGGCAGTGAAGCATGGCTCATCACGATATGCCATCATGGAAATTCTATTTTTCGATGAGTAACGAAGGTAGGCAATTTCTAATCTATTGTGCACCACACGTAGCGGCAGGTGACATGAGTCAATGCAGTGTCCAAGAACTCCACATCTGTAGCAAACTCGAAAAACTTTCTCAAACTTTGCTTGAATTCAGTGTGATTTCCTACGAGCATTGGGCACAAAAATGCCGGGGATGAGAGGATCATCCATATGCATGCGGATCAACACCCGGAAATAATCTCGACGTTGTTGTTCTACAATTGTCTAATTGTAGAACATTCAACATCCAAGAGCTGGTTAAAGGCATGACCCATAAGCACAACCATATTGTAGGAAAATAATTCCAAAGGTACACAGTGCAATTGCACCCAGAAATCAACCGAAGGATACTCCAGTTGTTCAAGGGCCATTAACGGTTCCCAGCGTTGAAGCAGGAGTAAAGCCCCTCGAACGTTCCATGGGTTATCTCGAAGAACCGCTTCCATGTTCGATCTCACCGCAAATTGGAACATAAAGAACTCTCATAGGGATTCAACTATGACATTCCCATGAAGATTCCAAAAGTTATCCACTGCTCTTTGTATCATCTGAGATAAAAATCGTCGGGAATCAAAGATACGACCAATCAACGTGTTTGCCCCAATCTGTTGCCGACGAGCAACCACCTCCTGATCTAAAGTCATGATTTGACCATATCTAGCAAGGTTATCCGCCAATTCGAGATCCCAGACTCAAAGCTATCAGATGCCATCGCTAAATTCAAGGACTGAAGACACTCAATTCACCAAACAAACACCTGAACAAATCCAACTATTCTTACATTGAGCTTAACAGGATGAGAAGAGGTGGAAGCAACCACCGTCTCAGAACCTGCGACACCGATCAACACCCTGAACATAGGTGTGAAGCCTCCACTACGGGCGCGAGTCTTTCAGAGCGAAGAGGCAACCTTTTTCCGAAAAGTTGTGTATGTGTATTCTTTAAATTCAGTATGTTCCTTGTTATATTTTCATTTATACAGTAAGAATCTCGAAACCAAATTTGTACAGGAGAAAATGAGCTAATTACTTCGGTGGAGTTACTTTGGTAATTTTTAGAGGATCCAAAGCTGAGAAGGAGCCTCGTTTGTATACCAACTTTATTGTTTACATCTCCTCTGTTTACTTACCATTTATTTAAAAAAATACAAAACTCAAACACTATTCACCAACCCCTTACAAATATATATGATTGAAATTTCATACCCTTCGTTTTTAACACATGCGTATGTATGTTAAGAAATGGTATTCAAACAACCTAGCTATGGTTTAATATATACTTTTCAAAAAACACGTACAAACAAATGTCCTTACATTTGGGATGACAAATGTGGTGTCCAAGTTCCAAGTTACAAATAGTAGTAGTATACGTACTGGTTTTCAATTAAAACCCGTCCAATTGTCAGAAGACAATAGGCCCTCAAAAAGGGCGGGAAGTGACGACTGACAAGGGACCGTTTGTATCCAACACGAAGCAAAGCAAAGCAAAGCGAAGCAAAGTGCGGGTGTCTGTGCATTGAAAACCAAAAAAGAAAGCCAAAGCGAAAAAGCGTTATCGGGACTTTGAAAAGCCGGGCAGCACCAACACACACAGCAGCAGATCCTAAAAGCAACATATCACCCATCTCCCCCTCCCTCCAATTCTTTACTTGCTCTCGGAGAAACCGAAAGCCACACTATCTTTCCTGGCTACGTTGTACCCGCACTCAAAGAATCTTTTCACTTTCTCTCTCTCTGACTGCACACACACACATGTGTATATATACTCGCGCGTAAAGATGCTTACGTTGATGATGATTGCGCTAATTACGAGGAGCAAGAGGAAGGAGAGTAAGATTGTGGGAGTTGGTTGGTGGAGATGGCGAGTACGAGCGGGAGCAGCAAGGACGAGGTGGGGCCGCCGAGGTCGCTGTCGAGGAGGATGACGAGGGCTTCCACCATGGTGGACAGCGGCGCCGCCGACGAGCCCGTCGCCGACAGCGAGCTCGTCCCCTCGTCCCTCGCGTCCATCGCTCCGATTCTGCGTGTAGCAAATGAGGTCGGCAAGGAAAACCCTCGAGTTGCCTACCTATGTGAGTACTCTATTGGTTTTTGCTTTGTTTCGGTTGTTTAGATTTTAGAGTTAGCTAGGTGGAGTAGAGCACTAGTAAAGATGGTCAGAGAAAAAAAAAATGTCAATCTTTGTCAGGCGGATTGTGCTAATAATCGACGGGATTTTAGAGTAAGGGTAGCCCTACCGCGCACTCCCTGCGATGCTTTTGCATGATTGTATGTGGTACGAATTACGTGCATAAAGTAGTAGTACGGAGGAGTGACGCTAGTTATTTAGGGAGTGCCTGTAGGGCTAGCATAGCGTATTTATTTCATATGAATCCGGGGCTGAATCTTGAGGATGAAAATGCACGTGTATGGATCTTTGATAATGTGGTAATGGATTAGTTTTTGCTTCATTTCAATCATTCACTACATGACTTTTCATGAATTTTGCAAAGTTATATTCTCCAGGATCGATAAATTAAAGTTGGCGATGAAACCACATCTGAATTTTAGTAGTTTCAAAAGACATGAAATGGTTGGAGCTTTCCTACATACTGATTTTGAATATGGTTCCAAGGGAGCTTCACTACATACTTTTTAAGCTTTTGCTATCAAGCAAAAGTTCAGATTAAAGCTTTATGCCAGAAATTAGGTCCCAGAAATGAGTGGATCCATATAAAGGGAGTAGCGGTTTCAGCAAGTTCCATGGTTTAAAGTTGTCCCTTATTTTGAAGTAGTTGGTTGTATCTTTGTATAAATTTGAATTATTTAACCATGGGTATAAGCAATTACATCTGCTTCAGAGGATTAGAGAATCCCCAAACATCCTTTCCATCATCTTCAAACTAGTGTTTGCAGCGTATAGGGGTTGATCCCCAAAAAAAAAAAAAAAAAAGATTGGTTGGGTTTCATAATTATCCTCTCGAAATAATTATTGAAACTGCTAAGACATAGTGCAGGAGGAAAGATTTCAACCAATTGTATTTTCGAGTAACTTTTTTTGAAATGCAACGCACTCTAAACTCATAAACTTGCTTGTTTCCTTTTTTTGGACTAGGCCGTTTCCATGCATTTGAGAAGGCTCACAGGATGGATCCTAAGTCGAGCGGACGTGGTGTTCGCCAGTTCAAGACCTATCTCCTACATAGACTTGAGAGGGTAGATCTCATGTCTGACAATGCTTGTGTTGTCTATCCACCTCCCTTTGAAACTTGGCATCTTATCCTTGAATTCTGGCATTTAATCATTTTTATTAGGTGATAATTTATGTGGTCTCCTTATTGTTATTGGTTCTTGATATCTTTTGTGGGATATAGCTAGGGGTTTAGTTGAACTATACACTACTTGAGCTAGGGATGCCTTCCCAGGTTTCTTAGGTCTAGTAGGAGGAGCAATTGACAACAATGCTAAAAGTTATGAAACTTTATGGGATTGATAAGAAACGAGATGAACTGAAAAATGTTGAAATGGACTTTTTTGGTGGTCTGCCTAACCCTTCTGTGGTGTAAAGAGTCAAATGCACTCCTTTGAAGGCCTTTTTTGTTTCTGCACTTACTCATCTTCTTTTTATGAGACCCAACACCTTTGCCATTATTAAGGCATGAGGGAAATTTTGCACCTAGGGGCAAAAACTTATATAGCTTAAAAGCAACATACTTGGCCCCAGTACTCATGTTCGATTTGAAGAAGTGAACTCTTGGTGTCACATGCGTCCTTAAATTAGTGTCACCTATTACATTCCCCTTTTAAAATTGGTTTTCCACCCAGTATTCCCTTCTCATGTATTTGTGTCCTTTTTGAGCAGAAGAGGTATGTAAACCTCCCCACATTGAAAGGTACTTTAGAAAGTTTCAGGAAACACCATTTACTTTTGTTACGAAGCGAAAGGCCCCTTTTTTTCCCAGCAGCTTGGTCCAGTTCCCTGCCAAGTGGTTCTCATTTGTTCTAAGTTCTAACAATAAATGTAAGATCTGCACGTATATGAGAATATGATATAGGTTCTTTGTACTTGCATAAGAAGCAGTTATATACACCACTGATATATAGGGGGATATAAAAGCATGCAAGATATTTTGCATACATTATATGCATAATGCAGTCTTAACATGCACATGCAAATGTACACATGAATTAAAGCTCCATCTAAAAAGGGAAAATGATTTTTCATTGCAAAGTAATGAGCCTCCCAATAATGAACTATTCTTGCTAAGTCACAAACTATGAATTTAAATTTCGTGATATAAAAGCTTTTGTTTTGCAAGTTCTTGGTTCAAGTCTCTCCTTTAGTATTTTGGCATGCCAATAATCACACGTCAGTTTGCATGTTTATTCTAAAACTTGGTCCCTTCCCTAACATGCAAGTGGAGACTACATGTTAGAGGGCGTGTTCAAGCGTGACCTAAGATAGCTGGCTCCTTCTCTAATAAGTTTAGCTTTCCAGAGCAATCAGTGACTACACTGACTACAACTATGTGTACAGCTACGTATGAAATTGTACTTAGATGTAATGCGTGTATAGATATGTATGATACCTGGCCTGTGGAAAATGGTTTTCCTTATTGAATATTTTCAAAAAGTAGCTATTCAAGGTGTTTTGTTTCTCTTGCGATCTAAATAAAAAAAGGCAAATTATGATATTTCGCCTTTTCTATTTAGATCACAAGAAAAACAAAACCCCTTGAATAGCTACTTTTTTGAAATATATCATATTTTTGCTTAATAACAGAACTCTTAAAGCAGTATCCTTAGTTTTGAACTCATTTACAGTTTCCGACTTGTGAAGGAAGTAGTGACTGGTACTTAGAAAGATCTATATGGCTTTTGTTATTCAACACGATCACTCAAATCTTAGAAGTGGCACACTCTTCACATGAAACTTATTCCATATCAATATAACTTAAATGTCTCTAATGTTTGCAGGAAGATGAAGAGACAAAACCCCAGCTTGCCAGAAACGACCCTAGGGAAATCCAGAAATATTACCAGGACTTCTACGAGAAGAATATAAGAGAGGGCCAATATACGAAAAAACCGTGAGGGTTCATTTTACGTATTGACCTTTGTCCATTGTGTTAAAGGTGTTGCCTTTGGCTGATGTTGTTTGTTTGGGTTTACTAAAGGGAGGAGATGGCCAAGAATTATCAAATTGCAACAGTGTTGTATGATGTACTTAAGACAGTAGTGCCATTTGCAAAAGTTGATCTTGAGGTTGCATCTAAACGTTGATTATATGTACAGATTTTGAAGTGAATGTTACATCTAAATGTTTAATTGCTCGCAATGTTGTGTCTTGATATTGCAACTGCAGACGCAAAGATATGCCAAAGATGTTGAGGAGAAAAGAGAACAATACGAACACTATAACATTCTTCCCTTGTATGCTGTCGGGCCTAAACCAGAAATTATGGAACTTCCCGAGGTTGTCTATTAGATGTCATTGTAATCTCGCAGATGTCGTCTGCAAAAATTTCTCTTAGTACCGAATGCCCGCATGCTCAGTCTCTCTATCTGACGTTATTTTTTCTGCTCTTCTTGTAGATTAGAGCAGCACTGCGAGCTCTGCGTAATGTGGATAATCTTCCAATGCTCAGAATGCCCGAGGACAGGGATAAATCCATTAATGACATTCTTGAATGGCTTTCTGCTGTTTTTGGTTTCCAGGTTAATCGTTGTTTGCTACTTATTTTCCAAAGTTTTGATAAGTGCAGGTATTTTACATGCACTTCTATTCTTATGTTCTGTTCCTCCATCATATGGCATGTGGGCTGTTTGGCTCTGTCATAATCTCTTTCTTCTTTCATTCTAGTCG
This sequence comes from Escallonia rubra, assembly GCA_033065855.1. NCBI lineage: Eukaryota > Viridiplantae > Streptophyta > Magnoliopsida > Escalloniales > Escalloniaceae > Escallonia > Escallonia rubra. The sequence goes on along the minus strand of JAVXUO010001333.1, from coordinate 4,198 downwards.
TATGCGTCTTCCACAACATGCAGTTTCACCCTTTTACTTTTAGTTGCTAAAGGGACTTAAAAAGCTTATCTACCTCAAGTGGGAACCAGCTGGTTGTAACTGGTCCAGGCCAATGTTGCTTCAACTGTTTTCTTTTCTGAGTTTTCCCAACTGAATTCATGATGTCAGCTTCCTCCTTTTACGATCGAAAACTAGCCCGTCTCTCACTTCTTTCTCTGTTGGCGAGGGATGCCAGCGTCCATCCTTTCAGACGTGGTGCTTGCGACAAGACTAACAGCAGTTGGAAATAATGGTATGGGTGTTTTCGCTAAACTTGGAAGTACACATCAGAAACAATTTGTGCAAAGATCAGAACTCTCCTACCCTAGAAAGCAAAGTGTAGTAATATTGAGCAACTCAGTTGAAGGGAAAGCTTCTAGAGCAGTTTTAAGGACAGCAAAACAAGCTTGTAAATTGGTCCAGCGGAGATGCAGATATGTCTATGTGTGGTAAAACAAGAAAGGGGGACAGAATAAGGATCGAAGACATTCATGATATGGTAGAAGTTAGAACAAGCACAAATAGATGCAATGAGTTAACTTAGATGGTCTGGACACTTATAAGAACGCCCATAACTGCACCATTTGGAAGAGTGGCATGATTATTATTAGCAGAGATGCCAAGAGGAAAACTGATATGAACACGGATGGAGACAATAACGAGTTCATGGTAGCTTTTGAGTTTAAAAGGATTTCATGTAGCAGCCCTTGAGTAATCAAGATAGCACTTTGTTGAGTCGAGAAAGACATGGATTGGAGCCATGAGATTATCCATTTTTCGAGGCTTAGCCGTGATGCTGCACTGAACCTAAAAGCATCGGCCACCTTTTTATAACTATCCTGATGGATGAACATCAACAAACTGAAGTTAGAAACCATCTGCTCTAAAGCAGACAGATTTCTGGAATCTGAGGCAAGAATGCTCAAGTAAGGTGAAGCACTGGGCTACAAATATGACCATTATAAGAAGAGAAAAACGGATGAAAATAAGAAGATCGAGTTTCACCTCTATTTAAAATCTCTTGCAAACACTATTGCAGTACACGTACGACGTGGACATGGTCTCAGGCCAGAATTAAACATTAAGTATCGCGCTTAAAGTTTTAACAACTAGGCTTAATTCGTCCTGTAAATTGAAGTCCATTATGCAAGAAATTACTTATCTAACAAGTCTCTAGACACCAAAGATATTCTTTACATTCTTCAACGATAGTAAGACAGCCATAGAACTACTGTCCCTACTAAACAAGTGATTTATGATTAGAACCATATGGCTCGTCTTTTCCCTTTTCGATACCATCCCTTTACTTTTAAATTCTTAAAGCTTCTCTGTGATGTTGTTAACATCAACAAACGAGATGTGATTGATATGTTTCTTAGAGAGTCTCAACATATTTGGGAAATCTGTTTCTGAAGACTGTGAAGTACGATAGTCTAAGACTTTATATTCCGCCCCGGACTTTCTTGATGGCGTCTTTCATCCGTAATGGGGATTATTACGGTTGCTCTTTTCAGTTCGTCTGCTAGTAGTTCTATCCTTTTATCTCATTCAATCGATGCGAAGGGATTTGTTAGTATTCTGACTACGTCCTGTTTTCTCATCTTTCTCTTATGAAGAAAGGAAATGTGGCAAATCAGCGGGAGCACTTGATATTGCTACTCGCAAACATTGACATAAGGTCCAACAAGAATGTTGAAGTTTATGATCTGGTAATCCTCCATTATCTCTTCTATACATCATCAAACATTATGGATATCAAGTCTTTACTCTTACCTTTTACTTGTTATATACAGTCTTTCTTGTGACTCTGCTTAGATTTGGACACTGATACGAAAACTTATTGCAGTTGGATACCCGTACTGTGAAGAATCTGATGGAGAAAATTTTCAAAAATTATTCTTCATGGTGTAGATATTTGCACTGCACGTCAAATCTTAAGTAAGTTAATTAGACAACTTTACCTACAGAGTACTCTCAGTTGTTCATTTACTAGATAACAGTTCTATATGAAAACTTTAATTCTCAAATAGTGTTCGTATCATTTTTCAGTTTTTCCAGGGTTACACAGGATGCAGATAAGCAACAACTAGAGCTTCTCTACATTGGGCTTTATCTTCTTATTTGGGGGGAAGCTTCAAATATTCGGTTCATTCCTGAATGCGTTTGCTATATTTTCCACAATGTATGTATTCTTGTGTATTAAACTAGATGTTTCCTTTCTCTTATTCAGCAACGTATGTAGTGCTTTCACTCAAATCTAAACTTAGAATCTGCTAGTTTTTGCATTATTCTTGTTAATCTATTGATGTTCAAAAACGCAAATTTTTTTATGTTGTGGTCTCTTGTTTCTTTTCATTTCTCTTTTTTTTATATTTGTACTTCCTCATAATTGTACCCTGTACATGCCAGCAGTCTTACTTCATAAGGTCAAGAAAACCAATTCGTGGTCTGAGATCAATAAAAAATTTGGAAACAGCTCTAATCATCTAGTAGTACTGCAAATCTTATGCCTTGCTTCGTGTGTGCTTCTCGTCAGTCTTGATCTGTTTTTTTCCTTTCTAATTAGAACTATGTTAATGATGAGAACTTTATGTACTACATTTTTGATAAGTTTTTTTTTGCTTGTGTAATGTCTTTTCTTTGTTCATGGAACACAATAAGATGGCCAGTGAGATTCATGGAATTCTATTTGGCAATGTCCAAGCCGTCAGTGGAGGCACATATCAAACAACGGCACGTAGTGAAGGATCATTTCTGCGGGATGTTGTGACACCCATCTACGAGGTCATGCGCAAGGTAATTCAAGCTTACATCAGCTACTACTACTTTCTTTACATATGTTTATCGATTAATTAATATTTTGGGTGGAAAAAGGAAGCCAGAAGAAACAAAGGCGGCAAAGCAAGTCATTCAGCATGGAGAAACTACGACGACCTAAATGAATATTTTTGGTAATTGTCGTCAATATAAGAAGTTACTCTTCTGCTCTTTCCGCACTCCTAGTTGCTAAGGGATCTGACCTTTTTCTGCCATTGTATTTCAGGTCTGACAAATGCTTTAAGTTAGGGTGGCCAATGGATCCCAAAGCAGCTTTTTTTGTTCATACAGACAAGATATTACCCGCTAATTCGGTATATATACTTCGTCATCTGAGTTCGAAGGAATAAGGAATAGTTTTTGTACGTATGTGCTTATTAGTGTTCTAATATATCAGCATATGTTAGTATGAACAAGTATTCGTATTTTACTGGAAACTTAATTGTTGATAAGTTGTATATAAATGAGGAGGAAGAAGAAAATGAAATACATGGAGGTTATTCCTTACTTCACCAATGGAAGCAGTTGTCGTATTGCTGAATACGAAACAACTTAAATTCGTTCAGAGAATCAAAGGTCATGATGGAGATGTGTGCTAGGATCTATGTGAAGACTAGTAATCTGAACTCAGAAGCATTTCTCTACGGTGCAGACATATCAAGCCATTTGCGTAGCACACTTCCCGCATAACCACCCACACCTGCATACACATACTCACACCTAAATTCTTGGCTATACATCATTACATGGTGCTATGATAAAAGCAGTGCAGATGGCTGCCGCCATCCCCTACTTTCCGTAGTGGGTGGTCCACCAATGCTTTTCTTACTGGTGGACCGGCTTTTGTTATATAGAGCATGCAATCGTCCAGTTGGTTTTGCCGACGTGTGGGAACTTGCCGAGATGCTAGATGCGGAACTCCACCTTATGCCCACATATATATGGACATAGATATATATCTGCACATAGAGGGGAGACTTTGGTGGGACGGTCACTCTGTTTGGTTTCTTAGGATGAAAAATTTAGTGAATCCTTTCAAAGATACATATGTTTAAGGTAGTTATCTTATGCTTTTTCTCTGGCGTCACCACTAATATATGGGCATGTATGTAGCTTATATATCACTGTAAGTTCATAAATGCGCATATATACGTAGGCTTTGCCTTCATCTAGCTCAAACTTATGTCTTATCCATGTTATAGGATTCATCTTGGCTATTTGTTTTTGCTTCTGAAGTGTTTCTATGTATCTGTGAAGCATTCTGGGAATTAATATATATGGTGAGTTCTACGGAGGAACTGCACTTAGGATATCATAGTCACCCAATATATTCTGAAGCTTT
>JAVXUO010001206.1:0-245845 GCA_033065855.1 Escallonia rubra | reverse complement strand
AACCCCTTACAAAATATATATGATTGAAATTTCATACCCTTCGTTTTTAACACATGCGTATGTATGTTAAGAAATGGTATTCAAACAACCTAGCTATGGTTTAATATATACTTTTCAAAAAACACGTACAAACAAATGTCCTTACATTTGGGATGACAAATGTGGTATCCAACTTCCAAGTTACAAATAGTAGTAGTATACGTACTGGTTTTCAATTAAAACCCGTCCAATTGTGAGAAGACAATAGGCCCTCAAAAAGGGCGGGAAGTGACGACTGACAAGGGACCGTTTGTATCCAACACGAAGCAAAGCAAAGCGAAGCAAAGCGAAGTGCGGGTGTCTGTGCATTGAAAACCAAAAAAGAAAGCCAAAGCGAAAAAGCGTTATCGGGACTTTGAAATTAAAGCCGGGCAGCACCAACACACACAGCAGCAGATCCTAAAAGCAACATATCACCCATCTCCCCCTCCCTCCAATTCTTTACTTGCTCTCGGAGAAACCGAAAGCCACACTATCTTTCCTGGCTACGTTGTACCCGCACTCAAAGAATCTTTTCACTTTCTCTCTCTCTGACTGCACACACACACACATGTGTATATATACTCGCGCGTAAAGATGCTTACGTTGATGATGATTGCGCTAATTACGAGGAGCAAGAGGAAGGAGAGTAAGATTGTGGGAGTTGGTTGGTGGAGATGGCGAGTGCGAGCGGGAGCAGCAAGGACGAGGTGGGGCCGCCGAGGTCGCTGTCGAGGAGGATGACGAGGGCTTCCACCATGGTGGAGAGCGGCGCCGCCGACGAGCCCGTCGCCGACAGCGAGCTCGTCCCCTCGTCCCTCGCGTCCATCGCTCCGATTCTGCGTGTAGCCAATGAGGTCGGCAAGGAAAACCCTCGAGTTGCCTACCTATGTGAGTACTCTATTGGTTTTTGCTTTGTTTCGGTTGTTTAGATTTTAGAGTTAGCTAGGTGGAATAGAGCACTAGTAAAGATGGTCAGAGAAAAAAAAAATGTCAATCTTTAATTTGTCAGGCGGATTGTGCTAATAATCGACGGGATTTTAGAGTAAGGGTAGCCCTACTGCGCACTCCCTGCGATGCTTTTGCATGATTGTATGTGGTACGAATTACGTGCATAAAGTAGTAGTACGGAGGAGTGACGCTAGTTATTTAGGGAGTGCCTGTAGGGCTAGCATAAAGTATTTATTTCATATGAATCCGGGGCTGAATCTTGAGGATGAAAATGCACGTGTATGGATCTTTGATAATGTGGTAATGAATTAGTTTTTGCTTCATTTCAATCATTCACTACATGACTTTTCATGAATTTTGCAAAGTTATATTCTCCAGTGAGAGTTGGATCGATAAATTAAAGTTGGTGATGAAACTAGTAGTTTCAAAAGACATGAAATGGCTGGAGCTTTCCTACATACTGATTTTGAATATGGTTCCAAGGGAGCTTCACTACATACTTTTTAATCTTTTGCTATCAAGCAAAAGTTCAGATTAAAGCTTTATGCCAGAAATTAGGTCCCAGAAATGAGTGGATCCATATAAAGGGAGTAGCGGTTTCAGCAAGTTCCATGGTTTAAAGTTGTCCCTTATTTTGAAGTAGTTGGTTGTATCTTTGTATAAATTTGAATTATTTAACCATGGGTATAAGCAATTACATCTGCTTCAGAGGATTAGAGAATCCCCAAACATCCTTTCCATCATCTTCAAACTAGCGTTTGCAGCGTATAGGGGTTGATCCCCAAAAAAAAAAAAGATTGGTTGGGTTTCATAATTATCCTCTCGAAATAATTATTGAAACTGCTAAGACATAGTGCAGGAGGAAAGATTTCAACCAATTGTATTTTCGAGTAACTTTTTTTGAAATGCAACGCACTCTAAACTCATAAACTTGCTTGTTTCCTTTTTTTGGACTAGGCCGTTTCCATGCATTTGAGAAGGCTCACAGGATGGATCCTAAGTCGAGCGGACGTGGTGTTCGCCAGTTCAAGACCTATCTCCTACATAGACTTGAGAGGGTAGATCTCATGTCTGACAATGCTTGTGTTGTCTATCCACCTCCCTTTGAAACTTGGCATCTTATCCTTGAATTCTGGCATTTAATCATTTTTATTAGGTGATAATTTATGTGGTCTCCTTATTGTTATTGGTTCTTGATATCTTTTGTGGGATATAGCTAGGGGTTTAGTTGAACTATAAATTACTTGAGCTAGGGATGCCTTCCCAGGTTTCTTAGGTCTAGTAGGAGGAGCAATTGACAACAATGCTAAAAGTTATGAAACTTTATGGGATTGATAAGAAATGGGATGAACTGAAAAATGTTGAAATGGACTTTTTTGGTGGTCTCCCTAACCCTTCTGTGGTGTAAAGAGTCAAATGCACTCCTTTGAAGGCATTTTTTGTTTCTGCACTTACTCATCTTCTTTTTACGAGACCCAACACCTTTGCCATTATTAAGGCACGAGGGAAATTTTGCACCTAGGGGCAAAAACTTATATAGCTTAAAAGCAACATACTTGGCCCCAGTACTCATGTTCGATTTGAAGAAGTGAACTCTTGGTGTCACATGCGTCCTTAAATTAGTGTCACCTATTACATTCCCCTTTTAAAATTGGTTTTCCACCCAGTATTCCCTTCTCATGTATTTGTGTCCTTTTTGAGCAGAAGAGGTATGTAAACCTCCCCACATTGAAAGGTACTTTAAAGAAAGTTTCAGGAAACACCATTTACTTTTGTTACGAAGCGAAAGGCCCCTTTTTTCCCAGCAGCTTGGTCCAGTTCCCTGCCAAGTGGTTCTCATTTGTTCTAAGTTCTAACCATAAATGTAAGATCTGCACGTATATGAGAATATGATATAGGTTCTTTGTACTTGCATAAGAAGCAGTTATATACTCCACCGATATATAGGGGGATATAAAAGCATGTAAGATATTTTGCATACACTATATGCATAATGCAGTCTTAACATGCACATGCAAATGTACACATGAATTAAAGCTCCATCTAAAAAGGGAAAATGACTTTTCATTGCAAAGTAATGAACCTCCCAATAATGAACTATTCTTGCTAAGTCACAAACTATGAATTTAAATTTCGTGATATGAAAGCTTTTGTTTTGCAAGTTCTTGGTTCAAGTCTCTCCTTGAGTATTTTGGCATGCCAGTAATCACACGTCAGTTTGCATGTTTATTCTAAAACTTGGTCCCTTCCCTAACATGCAAGTGGAGACTACATGTTAGCTGGCTCCTTCAAGCGTGACCTAAGATAGCTGGCTCCTTCTCTAATAAGTTTAGCTTTCCAGAGCAATCAGTGACTACACTGACTACAACTATGTGTACAGCTACGTATGAAATTGTACTTAGATGTAATGCGTGTATAGATATGTATGATACCTGGCCTGTGGAAAATGGTTTTCCTTATTGAATATTTTCAAAAAGTAGCTATTCAAGGGGTTTTGTTTCTCTTGTGATCTAAATAAAAAAGGCAAATTATGATATTTCGCCTTTTCTATCTAGATCACAAGAAAAACAAAACCCCTTGAATAGCTACTTTTTTGAAATATATCATATTTTTGCTTAATAACAGAACTCTTAAAGCAGTATCCTTAGTTTTGAACTCATTTTCAGTTTCCGACTTGTGAAGGATATGATACATTCGATAGAAATAGGAAGTAGTGACTGGTACTTAGAAAGATCTATATGGCTTTTGTTATTCAACACGATCACTCAAATCTTAGAAGTGGCACACTCTTCACATGAAACTTATTCCATATCAATATAACTTAAATGTCTCTAATGTTTGCAGGAAGATGAAGAGACAAAACCCAAACTTACCAGAAGTGACCCCAGGGAAATCCAGAAATATTACCAGAACTTCTACGAGAAGAATATAAGAGAGGGCCAATATACGAAAAAACCGTGAGGGTTCATTTTACGTATTGACCTTTGTCCATTATGTTAAGGTGTTGCCTTTGGCTGATGTTGTTTGTTTGGGTTTACTAAAGGGAGGAGATGGCCAAGAATTATCAAATTGCAACAGTGTTGTATGATGTACTTAAGACAGTAGTGCCATCTGCAAACGTTGATCTTGAGGTTGCATCTAAACGTTGATTATATGTACAGATTTTGAAGTGAATGTTACATCTAAATGTTTAATTGCTCGCAATGTTGTGTCTTGATATTGCAACTGCAGACGCAAAGATATGCCAAAGATGTTGAGGAGAAAAGAGAACAATACGAACACTATAACATTCTTCCCTTGTATGCTGTCCGGCCTAAACCAGCAATTATGGAACTTCCCGAGGTTGTATATTAGATGTCATTGTAATCTCGCAGATGTCGTCTGCAAAAATTTCTCTTAGTACTGAATGCCCGCATGCTCAGTCTCTCTATCTGACGTTATTTTTTCTGCTCTTGTAGATTAGAGCAGCACTGCGAGCTCTGCGTAATGTGGATAATCTTCCAATGCTCAGAATGCCCGAGGACAGGGATAAATCCATTAATGACATTCTTGAATGGCTTTCTGCTGTTTTTGGTTTCCAGGTTAATCGTTGTTTGCTACTTATTTTCCAAAGTTTTGATAAGTGTAGGTATTTTACATGCACTTCTATTCTTATGTTCTGTTCCTCCATCATATGGCATGTGGGCTGTTTGGCTCTTTGTCATAATCTCTTTCTTCTTTCATTCTAGTCGTATGCGTCTTCCACAACATGCAGTTTCACCCTTTTACTTTTAGTTGCTAAAGGGACTTAAAAAGCTTATCTACCTCAAGTGGGAACCAGCTGGTTGTAAATGGTCCAGGCCAATGTTGCTTCAACTGTTTCCTTTTCTGAGTTTTCCCAACTGAATTCATGATGTCAGCTTCCTCCTTTTACGATTGAAAACTAGCCCGTCTCTCACTTCTTTCTCTGTTGGCGAGGGATGCCAGCATCCATCCTTTCAGACGTGGTGCTTGCGACAAGACTAACAGCAGTTGGAAATAATGGTATGGGTGTTTTCGCTAAACTTGGAAGTACACATCAGAAACAATTTGTGCAAAGATCAGAACTCTCCTACCCTAGAAAGCAAAGTGTAGTAATATTGAGCAACTCAGTTGAAGGGAAAGCTTCTAGAGCAGTTTTAAGGACAGCAAAACAAGCTTGTAAATTGGTCCAGCGGAGATGCAGATATGTCTATGTGTGGTAAAACAAGAAAGGGGGACAGAATAAGGATCGAAGACATTCATGATATGGTAGAAGTTAGAACAAGCACAAATAGATGCAATGAGTTAACTTAGATGGTCTGGACACTTATAAGAACGCCCATAACTGCACCATTTGGAAGAGTGGCATGATTATTATTAGCAGAGATGCCAAGAGGAAAACTGATATGAACACGGATGGAGACAGTAACGAGTTCATGGTAGCTTTTGAGTTTAAAAGGATTTCATGTAGCAGCCCTTGAGTAATCAAGATAGCACTTTGTTGAGTCGAGAAAGACATGGATTGGAGCCATGAGATTATCCATTTTTCGAGGCTTAGCCGTGATGCTGCACTGAACCTACAACCATCGGCCACCTTTTTATAACTATCCTGATGGATGAACATCAACAAACTGAAGTTAGAAACCATCTGCTCTAAAGCAGACAGATTTCTGGAATCTGAGGCAAGAATGCTCAAGTAAGGTGAAGCACTGGGCTACAAATATGACCATTATAAGAAGAGAAAAACGGATTAAAATAAGAAGATCGCGTTTCACCTCTCCTTAAAATCTCTTGCAAACACTATTGCAGTACACGTACGACGTGGACATGGTCTCAGGCCAGAATTAAACATTAAGTATTGCGCTTAAAGTTTTAACAACTAGGCTTAATTCGTCCCGTAAATTGAAGTCCATTATGCAAGAAATTACTTATCTAACAAGTCTCTAGACACCAAAGATATTCTTTACATTCTTCAACGATAGTAAGACAGCCATAGAACTACTGTCCCTACTAAACAAGTGATTTATGATTAGAACCATATGGCTCGTCTTTTCCCTTTTCGATACCATCCCTTTACTTTTAAATTCTTAAAGCTTCTCTGTGATGTTGTTAACATCAACAAACGAGATGTGATTGATATGTTTCTTAGAGAGTCTCAACGTATTTGGGAAATCTGTTTCTGGAGACTGTGAATTACGATAGTCTAAGACTTTATATTCCGCCCCGGACTTTCTTGACCGCGTCTTTCATCCGTAATGGGGATTATTACGGTTGCTCTTTTCAGTTCGTCTGCTAGTAGTTCTATCCTTTTATCTCATTCAATCGATGCGAAGGGATTTGTTAGTATTCTGACTACGTCCTGTTTTCTCATCTTTCTCGTATGAAGAAAGGAAATGTGGCAAATCAGCGGGAGCACTTGATATTGCTACTCGCAAACATTGACATAAGGTCCAAGAATGATGATGATTATGAGCTGGTAATCTCCATTATCTCTTCTATACATCATCAAACATTATGGATATCAAGTCTTTACTCTTACATTTACTTGTTATATACAGTCTTTCTTGTGACTCTGCTTAGATTTGGACACTGATACGAAACTTATTGCAGTTGGATACCCGTACTGTGAAGAATCTGATGGAGAAAATTTTCAAAAATTATTCTTCATGGTGTAGATATTTGCACTGCACGTCAAATCTTAAGTAAGTTAACCTGTTTTAGACAACTTAACCTACAGAGTATTCTCAATTGTTCATTTACTAGATAACAGTTCTATATGAAAACTTTAATTCTCAAATAGTGTTCGTATCATTTTTCAGTTTTTCCAGGGTTACACAGGATGCAGATAAGCAACAACTAGAGCTTCTCTACATTGGGCTTTATCTTCTTATTTGGGGGGAAGCTTCAAATATTCGGTTCATTCCTGAATGCGTTTGCTATATTTTCCACAATGTATGTATTCTTGTGTATTAAACTAGATGTTTCCTTTCTCTTATTCAGCAATGTATGTAGTGCTTTCACTCAAATGTAAACTTAGAATCTGCTAGTTTTGGCATTATTCTTGTTAATCTATTGATGTTCAAAAACGCAAATTTTTTTACGTTGTGGTCTCTTGTTTCTTCTCATTTCTCTTTCCTTTCTCTTTTTTTCTTTGTGAAATATATGTACTTCCTCATAATTGTACCCTGTACATGCCAGCAGTCTTACTTCATAAGGTCAAGAAAACCAATTCGTGGTCTGAGATCAATAAAAAATTTGGAAACAGCTCTAATCATCTAGTAGTACTGCAAATCTTATGCCTTGCTTCGTGTGTGCTTCTCGTCAGTCTTGATCTGTTTTTTTCCTTTCTAATTAGAACTATGTTAATGATGAGAACTTTATGTACTACATTTTTGATAAGTTTTTTTTGCTTGTGTAATGTCTTTTCTTTGTTCACGGAACACAATAAGATGGCCAGTGAGATTCATGGAATTCTATTTGGCAATGTCCAAGCCGTCAGTGGAGGCACATATCAAACAACGGCACGTAGTGAAGAATCATTTCTGCGGGATGTTGTGACACCCATCTATGAGGTCATGCGCAAGGTAATTCAAGCTTACATCAGCTACTACTACTTTCTTTACATATGTTTATCGATTAATTAATATTTTGGGTGGAAAAAGGAAGCCAGAAGAAACAAAGGCGGCAAAGCAAGTCATTCAGCATGGAGAAACTACGACGACCTAAATGAATATTTTTGGTAATTGTCGTCAATATAAGAAGTTACTCTTCTGCTCTTTCCGCACTCCTAGTTGCTAAGGCATCTGACCTTTTACTGCCATTGTATTTCAGGTCTGACAAATGCTTTAAGTTAGGGTGGCCAATGAATCCCAAAGCAGCTTTTTTTGTTCATGCAGACAAGAAATTACCCGCTAATTCGGTATATATACTTCGCCATCTGAGTTCGAAGGAATAAGGAATAGTTTTTGTACATATGTGCTTATTAGTGTTCTAATATATCAGCATATGTTAATATGAACAAGTATTCGTATTTTACTGGAAACTTAATTGTTGATAAGTTGTATATAAATGAGGAGGAAGAAGAAAATGAAATACATGGAGGTTATTCCTTACTTCACCAATGGAAGCAGTTGTCGTATTGCTGAATACGAAACAACTTAAATTCGTTCAGAGAATCAAAGGTCATGATGGAGATGTGTGGTAGGATCTATGTGAAGACTATGAACTCAGAAGCATTTCTCTACGGTGCAGACATATCAAGCCATTTGCGTAGCACACTTTCGCATAACCATCCACACCTGCATACACATACTCACACCTAAATTCTTGGCTATACATCATTACATGGTGCTATGATAAAAGCAGTGCAGATGGCTGCCGCCATCCCCTACTTTCCGTAGTGGGTGGTCCACCAATGCTTTTCTTACTGGTGGACCGGCTTTTGTTATATAGAGCATGCGATCGTCCAGTTGGTTTTGCCGACGTGTGGGAGCTTGCAGAGATGCTCTCTCTCCAGTGTTGGATGCGGAACTCCACCTTATGCCCACATATATATGGACATAGATATATATCTGCACATAGAGGGGAGACTTTGGTGGGACGGTCACTCTGTTTGGTTTCTTAGGATGAAAAATTTAGTGAATCCTTTCAAAGATACATATGTTTAAGGTAGTTATCTTATGCTTTTTCTCCGGCCTCACCACTAATATATGGGCATGTATGTAGCTTATATATCACTGTAAGTTCATAGATGCGCATATATACGTAGGCTTTGCCTTCATCTAGCTCAAACTTATGTCTTATCCATGTTATAGGATTCATCTTGGCTATTTTTTTTTGCTTCTGAAGTGTTTCTATGTATCTGTGAAGCATTCTGGGAATTAATATATATGGTGAGTTCTACGGAGGAACTGCACTTAGGATATCATAGTCACCCAATATATTCTGAAGCTTTTGGTGTCGCCAATACACATGTCCTTCTTAAGCTCCTCTAGTCAGGACTCAGGATATTTTGAGAGACACATAACAGTATTAGCATGTATTTGCAGGGTCGCAACAATGTCAATTCTGGAAAAAGAAAGCCCAAGACAAATTTTGTTGAAGTCCGTACATTCTGGCACCTTTATAGGAGTTTTGACCGAATGTGGATATTCTTTATATTGGCCTTGCAGGTACCCTTAAGGTCTGAGAAGTTGGTAATTTTCCGTTTCTTTGAGAAGTTTACAACCTTCAGATTTTTTTTTTTTGTGCCAGGCCATGATTATTGTTGCATGGCATCAGCAAGGATCTCTTTCTCTACTTTTTGATGAGGATGTCTTCAAAAGCATCTTGAGCATTTTCATCACTTCCGCCGTCCTCAATTTTTTGCAAGGTATGTGGGATCCTCCTACCATTTGCAAGGTTCTGTCATATATATAGCCACGGTGGCAGCAGTTGTTCTTTTCCACATAATGAGGATTCTTTCTATTTCTTGCTTTCCGGAGTCTTCTAACCATTATTATCCTTTCTTCTGTTCTGCAGCTACTCTAGATATAATACTTAGCTGGCATGCCTGGAGGAGTTTGAAATTTTCCCAGATAATTCGCTACCTCCTGAAGTTTGCAGTTGCAGCCTTTTGGGTTATAATCCTGCCAATTGGTTATTCTAGATCTGTTCAGAATCCAACCGGACTTGTGAAATATTTTAGTACCTTGGGAGGTACCTGGCGGAATCAGTCATCTTATAACTATTTTGTTGCAATTTATTTGATACCCAACATATTGGCTGCGTTACTATTCCTGCTTCCACCATTACGGAGAACCATGGAGCGTTCAAACTGGCGTATTATAACTTTTCTTATGTGGTGGGCTCAGGCAAGCACTTTTAGATTGGTGCTCTGTACTGCAGTTTGTTTCTTTGGCGTGATTTTAACTAGTGTCTACTATCCTCCAGCCAAAGCTTTATGTTGGAAGAGGAATGCACGAGGACGTTTTTTCGCTGTTGAAGTAAGAAAGTGTATTTTGTTTTTGTAGTTACGACTAAGTAAACACACATGTAAGTAGGCATATGCATTTTACTCTGGTGCCTTTTATGTATGTGTGCGCGCGTGTCAATGGTTTGCTGTGTTGGTTGGGTTGCTATTGCTAGTTTTCTGATGCAGATTTTTATTGGCTTAGTTCATTCTTTTTCTCCACTAACAGATACACATTTTTTTGGATCATGCTGCTAGTAAGCAAGCTAGCATTCAGCTACTATGTGGAGGTAATGTTATCCTTCGATATTATAAGCACAAGTTTGTTGCTTTATCGGTTGAAATATTAATCTTTGTCGAAACATTATGTCTGATTTTTTGTCGTTTATGCACTGCATGCTTTTGTCTTTCACCAGTGGCCCTATGTTGTACACTTTAATATTGCTGAGCCTGTAAACGGGATAAGAAACACATCTTGTCATTTCAAGTTTAACTGCAGAGCGGGCCAGGACAGGTAGTACCTTCTTCTAAGTTGGCCTCAACTAAGAGGACTCAGCCTTGTGCCTTCGATTTTCACCACCTCAAATGAGGCAGACAAGAACATCATGCAAGTACAGACAACTAGAGCATAATAAAAAGAAGAAAATTATATAAATTTGCATACATGCAAGTACACTAAGTTCTTGTATAGACTTGGGTTTGATTTTATGAGAAAAGAATCTTGGAATATGGTTATACACCACAATATGCGTAATTCTATCAGGCCCTTCATAAGTTTCTGTGTTGATATCTCTCGTGCAAAACTTTCATACCCCTTGTTCCGAAACTAGGTGACTTAGCCACCCAACTTGCATACAGTGGAGTGTACTAAGGCCTCTAGTGAAAAAAGCAGCCAACTGGCTTCTCAATTCACAAGATCACAAGCATATCAAGTCCTTGTTTTAGCTATCGGCAATGCTGACGGCTGTGATAAACCACAGTATATTTGCCACGATCCTCATCACTCACTTGTAAGTATTCTAGTAAAACTTGTAGCCACATAGCACATAAACACCATGTGCCATACTGTGTAGCTGTGCCAAGTTATTACTTTTCTCTATTGGTGAGATAACTTAAAGTTTATCCTACACAAGCTGCGTCTGTAAAGGCTTCTAGGCTTCTAGCTTATGGTGACCATGATTGGATATGGAATTCTGTTTACTAGGCTAACTTCATATGTCTGATTTTTTCACAAGTCAATTTTTATGACTTACATGTAGCATAATAAGTCTATCATGCAGATAGAGCTATGTTACATGGACTCGGTGTCGGTGTCCGGATCGGGTACGTGTCCGAGTGTCGGACTAGCCTATTTTCGAAATTCTAGGATACGTGGACACCGTCCAAAAGTTGGACACGGGTACGGGGACACGTCGTACATAATATATATTACATTTATATTCCTACTATAGTGCGCTACTAAACACCATATATAAGTATATAACTAATTACTATAGTATACATAAATATTCTGAATAGAATGCTAGGAATGTGAGGTAGAGCATCAAGATATGTGTTAAATTGGACTATTGGAGAGGGTTGGCAAAGAAGTATCTCTTGAGCTGTCATTAAAATATAGAGTTAATTACGCGGTTGACCACTGTACTATTAGGCAAATTTCACTTTGACCACTGAACTTTGATTTGTGTCAAAGTGACCATTGAACTCTTTAATTTGTTCAATTAAGTCATTCTGTTAGGTTCATTTAACAAAATGTCCGTTAACTCATTTAATTTAGGGGTAAATCCGTCAGTCTCTATTCTTATTTTTCTTCTTCTTCTTCTTCTCTTCTTCATCTTCATTCTTCTTTCTCATTTGATGCCTTCAACCTTAACCAAGCATCAGCATCACTGAGCACAGCCACCGCTCCACCACCAACCACCACGCACAACCGCGACACCAACCCAGCACCACCACCAAGCGCAACCCCGACACCAACCCAACACTACCACCAAGCACAACCACCGCCATACCCACAACCACCTTCTGTCCTCCACCATTAAACTCACAACCGCCACCAATACAGTCCACCACTACCACCAAAAACTAACCCATTAACACCACAGATCTAGAACTAACCCATTAACACCAAAAAACGATCCATCGGCGCAATCGGCTAGTTGCTTCGTCTTTGCCCTCTTCTGCAATCAGGCACCTCCAATGCATCGGTCGTGAATGCCAACGGTGGCTGGAGCAATGCGGGCGACGAGGACTCGTGCTCGAAGCACGCCGGCGACGCATTTGCCATTGCGACGAGGACTCATGCTCAATGCGCGCCGGTGACGCGTTTGTCTTCGATTTCGGTATCCTTCCTTCCGACCCGGTTCCATCACAAATTCCGGTATCCGTCACAAATTAAAAGCATCCGCGGCAGCTGTTTCCGGTGGACGGTGGAGGTGGAGGTGGTGGTGAGTTAACCCAGGAGCAGAGCTCAAGGCCGAATTGGGTTGATCTGACTTTTGGGGAGGAAGAAGAATAGGAGAAGAAAAAGAAAAAGAAAAGTAGAAAAAGGATAAAAATAAGAAAAAAAGAAGTAATATAAAAAAAATTGAGTTTTTATGTTTTGACAATTTTGCCCCCACATGTGCCTCGCACATGGACACTTAACAGACTTTTTGTTAACTGAACCTAACGGAATGACTTAATTGAACAAATTAAAGAGTCCAATGGTCACTTTGACACAAATCAAAGTTCAGTGGTCAAAGTGAAATTTGCCTAATAGTACAGTGGTCAACCGCGTAATTAACTCTAAAAATTATGAATTTAAAAATTGAGCTGTCATTGTCAAAAAGTAACATATTTTAGATTTTTAACATAGTTGGAGATATTGTACAGTTAAAAGGCTGAAATAACATTTAAGAGGCCATGCTTTGCATCCCATCCCAGGGATGTGTGGTACAGTAGTACTGGGCTTGTGGGAGATGAGACAGCAAAAAGGCAAAAAAAAGGTTATGGCTGATTGAAAACCCCTTCTCAGTCATCATTTCAACTTGCAAGAGTGCAAGACAAGTTTGTGCGTCTCTCGAGGTGAAGTTATAGAGACATCCTTCTCTCTCCCTTGTGCTGCTGCTCCTCCTCTTCCCTCATCTTCTGCTTCTCCTTCTCTTCTTCTTTCTTCTGCAGATTCATTTTTTCCTTCTTCATTTCATCCGGATTAAAAGTTGCCCAAGAATCTTCTTCATCCTCTAAGTAGCGACAGAGACATGAGCCGTGTCCGATCTCAATCCAAAGGGTCCGGTACGGCCCCCGTACCCGTGTCAGGGTCGTGTCGTCTGGACACCGCCCCTTCACTCCAAAGTGAAGGGTCCATGTAACCTAGAGATAGAGATAGTAACAAGAAAAGGGCACTAATTCGGAATTTTAATTTGAGCATGGTCAAGACACACCGTTACTAATGCTATGTTTAGAGTTGTAGTGTGTCTAATTAAGGAAAAACATTAACGTGCTGTTGGAGTTACAGATCAATAATAAGGAAAAAATGAAAACAATAGAAAAATTCTGTTGGGGCCAATTTACTTATGTCTGTTACCTTTAGAAATCGAGTGTATTTGAGATTCACTATTTAGTCTATTATCTTTTTGGGTGAAAGCTATGATGTAAGAAAATTTACTTTTTCCATTTATATTGTCGTTCTAAAATAATCTTACAGTCTCTGCTTTCTATTGTTGCACTGTAGTGATTGTAGAATCAGGATTAGTCCTCTCTTTTCTCAAAATAATGAAAAGCTTTTAGTGATACTACAAGTAATATAAATTTCAAGCAACCTATCACTTCTCAATTCTAGCCAAATTTAACCACTTCCCCTCCCAGAAATCTCAAAGCACTCCTCTTCTCGTTAAAAACTAATCCACTTTTATGATGAAAACCGACCACAAAACTAACTCCATGCAGTTTTTCTTAAGTTTTTCTTCATCAGATGGTATAACCATTCACTACACTGGGATGTGTACAATGAGAGTTGAGTTTCAAAGCCTACGAACGGGGGGTCACCATGGCAGGGCCATATTCCTCCAGTCTTTGCAGGGTGACTTTTTCCGCAAAGTAATCTGAGGATTCATGACTGAAGTGTGATTTTGAGTTCTGAGATGTATTGGGATCTGTTAAGCATGATATGAATTGTTGGGCCCATTATCTAATAACTTAAGCTTTTAAAAGCAGATGGTAACTTAACTTGGTATCAGAGCTCTGGTTTGGTAAGGTCTTGGGTTTGATTCTTCCCACTTGTGTATTTGGTCTCCCTTTTTAATAGCGCAATTTGCATTCCGTTTATTTGTTCACTTGTTGGTAGTGCACCTTGATTTGTCTCTCTATGTGCAATCGGGGGCTTGCACGCTTAGGGGGAGTGTTAAGCATGATATGCATTGTTGGGCCCACTCTCTAACAGCTTAAGCTTTTAGAGCAGATGATAACTTAACAGGAACCACTAGCTTTCTGGATAACTAAGAGTTTGTTTTGTCCCATTTATTTGCTTTGTATATGTTGGGTTCTTCTCTGGGGGTAAGGCGCCTTGTAGCTTATGGGTACATTAAAATGTAATTAACATCCACTTGACAAGTCCAGGACCTCAGGTGTAAAATGGTTTGGAGAGTCAAGACAGTGTAAAATGGACCTTTTCCTATTTCAAAATGGTTGTTTAAATTCTTGATGCAACGATGAGTTCCTCGATGAGTTAACTTTAAGTTCCAAGGAGTCAATAAAGTAGCCTTATGATAAATTTATATAACGCCATCTCGAACTTCACCAGATGAAAGTTTTCCCAAACTGATTATTTTAAGTTTTGCATTTGGTAATAGATATTGCCTTTGGTTGCACCCACAAAGCTGATCATGACAATGTCAGTCGGCAACTATGAATGGCACGAGTTCTTTCCAAACGGTACATCTCAATTACTTTGTCGATACTGCACTCTTTTTATGTATTTACGGCACTGACCTGCAGAATTTTCTAGTGACTCACAATATTGGCGTTGTTATCGCTGTATGGGCTCCTATTGTCCTGGTAAGTGGACCAGAGAAACGTTCATTTTGCAAATGTTACACTACATCTTTAGATACTAATGTGAAAATTGCTCTTTAGGTTTATTTTATGGACACACAAATATGGTATGCCATATTTGCTACCATTTTTGGTGGCATATATGGAGCCTTCAGTCACCTGGGTGAGGTTAGTGGTCGTTCTGTTATGAAACAAGATAAACATATGTTAGCAACCTACAAAAAACCCATGATTGGTGATTCCAGCAAGAGAAAGGATATAACGCAATCTGAGTCTTGTTTTTCATAGTCTGTGTCACTGATGGAAAATTCTTTTCTGATTAATACCACATGAATTTCGCTTTTTTCAAGATACGGACACTTGGTATGTTGCGGTCACGCTTTGAATCTGTTCCTTCAGCTTTCTGTAAACACCTTGTGCCGTTAGTGAAAGAGGAAACCAAAAGAGATCGTCAGGTAGTGATTTGTTGGTATTCACATTAATATTACGCAATTTTGCATTTTATAGTGCATAAAGCAAATAAATTGTACTTGCGAACAACATCTTCAAATCAAGCTTCTTTCTGCTCATCATCTATTAGTACTTCTGCTCTTTTGCTTGAGATAACTGCTGGTATAACAGGATGATTCCTGGGAAAGAAAGAATCTTGCCAAGTTTTCTCAGGTGTGGAATGAATTCATTTTTTCGATGCGGATGGAAGACTTGATCAGCAATAGGTCGGAGCTGCTTCTCTGAGATGCAATGCATAAACATTAAATTCAGCCAAAATCTTAATCTGTTTGACTATAGATACTGACACATATTGTTTTCCTTGCTAAGGGAGAGAGATCTGCTTCTTGTACCTTATACATCACGTAGAGTCTCCGTTGTCCAGTGGCCTCCTTTCTTGCTTGCTAGTAAGGTATAGCTTATAATACTTCTTATCTTACCTGTAGATGTCAAATACACTTTTGGTATTTGACTTCTTGACTCTCTCATCTACATAAGATACCAATCGCATTAGACATGGCAAAAGATTTCAAGGGAAAAGAGGATGCTGACCTGTTTAAGAAGATTAAAGGCGACGATTATATGCGGTCTGCAGTGGTTGAATGCTATGAGACACTTAAGGATATATTGTGTGGCCTTTTGGAAGATGAAGGGGATAAGATGTAAGGCAGAGCCCAGAAACCATTTTTTCCCCATTTTAATTCTCTGCTTTTAGTGTATGATTTTTATATCTGATGCCTGTTGTTACAGATGTAACATTTCCTGGATAAGCAAGTAATCTTCTTTCATCGCCTCTTTCTAAGCAGCCATGTGATTAATTTGGTTTTTTTTTTCAGGATAATTATGCAGATATTTGATGAAGTAGATCTTAGCATACAACAGAGGAGATTTTTAACTGAATTCAGGATGAGTGGCTTGCCTTTGCTCAATGATAAATTGGAGAAATTTCTGAAACATCTGGTGACATGATTGTTATGTTGATTTTCCTCAGTTCTATAAACTGCCTGGGAGAAGCTGTTGGTAGCCTGTTCTGAGAATGTATTTTGGTATTCTTGCAGCTAGAGAAAGTTGATGAAGATGAAGAACTATATAAATCCCAAATCATTAACATCCTTCAAGATATTGTGGAGATTATCACACAGGATATTATGAACAATGAGCTCGAGTAAGTTCTGGTCAACTACTAGCTTATCGGGTTCTATCAAAAACTTGTTACTGTAAATTAGAATTGGCATTAACAATCTTGTTTTCTTTTCTCTTCCTCTTTCTGTTTTAGAATCCTTGAAAGAGCTCACCCATACCATACAGAAAATCAGATTGACAAAAAAGAGAAGTTTGAAAGGATAAATATCCGTCTCACACAAACCAAATCTTGGAGGGAGAAGGTATTTTGCCCTCAATCTTTTCGTTTCTAGTAAATGTCGTTTATCATGTATAAACCTACTCTGATTTTGTTTCTGATATTCTTTCTGTAGGTTGTTAGGCTCTATTTGCTCCTATCTGTCAAAGAATCTGCCATAAATGTCCCTACAAACTTGGAAGCTCGTCGCCGCATCACTTTCTTTACAAACTCATTGTATATGAATATGCCATCTGCTCCAAAAGTTCGTAACATGCTTTCTTTTAGGTCAGTTCATATCAGATTGAAACCTGGAATCTGGGTTCTCGAGCAGTCAATTTTATACTCTACTTTTCTCGCTTGTTGGTATCTGATCTTTCCCGACCATTCGAAAGATTGGAAGAAAGTGGAAGGGCATTAATCGTCTATTCGCTGTTATAAGAAATCAATGATGACCTTTATTTAAGTATGTACACTCTTTGAAGCTGAAGTTAGCAAGACATTGACTATTCCAAAGATTGAAAGAAAGTGGAAGGGTTTTGATCGTCTATTTGCTGTTATAACAACTCAGTGATGACCTTTATTCATGTTCGTACCCTCTTCGCAGCTGATGTTAGTAAGGAAACCAGTACAGGTTTTCAGTCAGGAGTAGTTTTCGTACTAAAAGCTTGAAGATATCGAAAATAGTAATTTTCCTAGATGAATTTGCTATGTTTATGATTGATAATCATAAAAGTGATGGCGGATCTGGCACTTGAATGAGATGAAGCAGCAGATGGACCAGAATGTACCTTGACGTTTATTTAAAGCTTGAGGCTTATACAAACAGAAAATAGGGAAATATAGTAATGGCATACAACATGAGTAATAGCAAGTAGTTCTTATACGGGGGTACCATGATCAGTAAACTTCCATAAGTATGCACAACTCCTGAATCCCGGAGTTCCATTTATGACAGCAAATAGAGGTAGTGTGTTTGTGTGGCCTAACGCACATCGGGCTCCAATGCCTGACAAACACCTGCTGGGTGGAAGCTGAAGCTTGATGTTAACAATCTGTCTTTTGAAATTGTTTGAATATGAAGACTTCTTATCTGTTGTAACAACCTCAAAGCATTCAAGAGAACTGGAGTTATATAATATCCCCGAGAGGCTTCACTTAGTGTTAATGCCTGCTTACTTCAACTAGGACCGAAGTCTTAACTGATACTACTTACCTTGAACAACATTACCTTGCTACAGTAGCTACATACCAATTTAATGCCTTTCCTCTACCTTAGATCCGAGAGTATGACGGCATTTCAGATTGAGCAGGTCCTTATAGTTCGACCCCTTAAGTAGTTTAGTAGTTATATCTATCAAAGAGGGTATTATTGTGTCTAATCTATGTGGGAAAGATAAAGATCCGGGTAGGTGGGATTTCTCCACTCTGTTGACTGCATCTGTGTGAGTTTACCCACTATACTTGGATATTGTTGTCCTGCAAGTCTGACTATAGTGAATCAGAAGGGACGATCTCTCTTCTTCGAGTCCGCGGCAATCTTGCTGCTTATCTTTCGTGGATGTAGGCATTGACGAGCTACATAAAATCTTGTATCCGTTGTTGGCCATTATTATTTTGACTTTGTTTTTGGTTACTTCGATTTGTTCAAGGTCCAAAAATGCCGTTTTCATGTAAGTCTGTTTAGCTGGCTTAAACTGATATAAACAATAATCAAACAGTTTCCTAAATGTAATGAACCACTAATCTGTTTGATGATTTGCGGTGTTGCTAATATTAGTTGTTTTCTGTTTCCGCAACTTGTCAATTAATGCAGTACATACAACGTTAATTATATCTCTGAAGCTCGTCTATGTCATTTTTTTCCGTTAACTTGTGACACTTCCACTTCTGGGTTGCATAAATGAACGCATACCCTCCTTTGCTTAATCTACAAGTGTTTGCCACGAAATATAGTGACTATGCTTACTGTCTTGCTACCCTAGCATTCAATCTCACTTCTTCTTTTTTTAATTTAGCGTGCTGACTCCTTATTACAAGGAAGATGTTCTTTACTCTGAAGAAGAGCTTAGAGAAGAAAATGAGGATGGAATCACAATTCTATTTTACCTTCAAAAGATATATCCAGGTGAGTTTTGAACCTATTGCTTGAATTTGGTTCCTCGTTATATGTGTTGTTTATAACCTCCTAGATTGTTCATTGTTTCCACAAAACTAGATGAGTGGAAGAATTTTGAAGAGCGGATCGATGATCTAAAAAGTGGATATTCCAGCAAAGACAAAACGGAATTTACACGTCAATGGGTGTCCTACAGGGGGCAGACACTTTCTAGAACAGGTTTAGATAAACGCAAAATCATATATCTGTCTCCTCTGGGAACACAAATATATATTGCCTTTCCAATACCGTCTTATTTACTTGTTTCTTCCAGTGAGAGGGATGATGTATTACAAGGATGCCCTTGAACTTCAATGCTTCCTGGATTTTGCCGGGGATAATGGTTAGTGGTTTCTGTCACTTATCGAGACTCAAGTTGATGTCTTCACCTATTTATTCCACTCTTTCTAATGGACATCATGAATTAACATTAAAGCATGCTAACCACAATTTTTTCCTTTCAAGCTATTTTTGGCGGCTACCGGACCATTGATATGAATCAGGAATACAGAACTCTGAAGGAGCGTGCACAAGCCTTGACAGATTTGAAGTTCACATATGTTGTTTCTTGTCAAGTCTATGGTGCTCAGAAGAAATCAAGTGAAAAAAAGGACCAAAGTTGTTATAATAACATTCTGAATCTCATGATAATGTAGGTAGAGTGTTTGTAAATGAAGTTTAGCAGGAGTCGATAGTGATCCGAAATGTCGACAGAATTTGATACTTTAGTGATGTTTTCAGGTATCCATCTCTGCGGGTAGCTTACATAGATGAGAGAGAGGAGACTGTCAATGGAAAATCTGCAAAAGTTTATTATTCTGTTCTTGTCAAGGGTGGCGATAAGTTAGATGAGGTACGTCGTATAATGTGAAGCGGAGAAAAAAACATTATTTCGAAACGCTATACAGTATGTATGATAGTGCAGTGTGGACTTGTTTTTTTCACTTATTAAGTTGATAACTTACATCTTGCAAGTGTAGGAAATTTATCGTATCAAGCTGCCAGGCCCCCCAACAGATATTGGTGAAGGGAAACCTGAAAATCAAAATCATGCCATCATTTTTACTCGTGGTGAAGCACTACAGACCATAGACATGAATCAGGCAGTCACCGTTTTCCTTTATCTTGAAGATATATTTTATGTTCCCAGTTAAAAGCTTAGGCTGTTAGAGAATGGGCCAACAACGCATAACATGCTTAAATGATAAATCATTGAGTGACTATTACTGTTTATCTCCAGGATAATAACTTTGAGGAAGCTTTTAAAATGAGAAATGTATTAGAGGAATTTCGAAGAGCTCATCGTGGGCAGAGAACTCCGACAATTCTGGGATTGAGGGAACATATTTTCACTGGAAGGTTAGCCAGTCCATTTTTTTTTCTTCTTTGTAACTGATCTCGATATCATAGCTTAGGTCAAAGAGATCCTTGAGGCAATTATTGTAGACACTGGAGCAGTTATTCTAATTTATCCCTTCTTTTGATATACAGTGTTTCATCACTTGCTTGGTTCATGTCCAACCAGGAGACTAGTTTTGTTACTATTGGCCAGAGGGTATTGGCAAACCCACTAAGGTATGGTCGCATTGGAAAGAAAAAGATAAAATTTTGCAGTGGCTTTCTCTAAATTAGAACAAGTGATTTTGTGATTTAACATCAAATTCACTATTTTATTTCTTTTTTTTCTTTTTTTTGTGGGGGGGTGTGGAACTAAAGTTTCACAAAGAATGAAGCCCAGAAGTGACAACACGTGTTTTTCTACCAAGCTTGAGCAGATGATTGGCTTTTTATAAAACAGAGATTTGATTGGCTGTTCCTATAATTATTTAGGTATTTTCAGGTGATGCTCTATTATTTAGAACAGCAAAGACATATTTTGGAGCATTTGATGGACGCCCAGATATAACAACTGAAGTCCTTAATCCTCTTCTTCGGCTATGTCAAACCCCCCTAACTGATTTTCCTCTCTACATTTATTGTGACCATAGCCGTTAAGAGTACGTTCCCCTCCGTTCATTAGTCCGCATCCCCTGCTATAAAATGATCAAAGCCAAGGTTTAACTTCATTAAGGCCACAAATGAAGTCCCTAATCCTCTTCTTCGGCTATGTCAAAATCTCCCTTAACTGATTTTCGTATCTACATTTGCTGCAATTATAGTGTCGACAGCCACAAGAGTCCATTCTCCTCGGTTTAGTAGTCCGTATCCCCTGTTTCAAAATGATCAAAGCCAAGCTGTAACTTTGTTAAGGCCACTATCCAGAATGCTTTATAGCGCGTTTGAAATAACAGGCACGTCGATCATCACCTGAATACAACTAGGCGCTGAAGTCTTTCACTGCACGAAAGAAATGTATCCATTGCATTGCCAGAATTCATGTTGTATATTTGAAAGAGTTTGACCTCAAGCATGACAAAAGAAGGCTCATATGCAAGTGCCCTCGAAACTCAGGAAATTTTTATGAATCTTTTGGGTAGTGGTTTGGTTTCGGATAAATAGTGGCTCGAGCTGAAGTTAGTTTAGTATCAGGCTCGGGTCTTGCAAAACCTGACCCCAAACCATGCCAGAGTCTGAATATCCAACCACGTTCCCTACTCTTGTTTCTTTTCCCAGGTTGAATACATGATAAACTTTTGTGCTCTGTTCGATCAATTTGATGCACCAGTTCCTGTCTAATTCCATAGACTTGTCTTGTGACTGTTGAGAGAGGGTACATAAATGTGGATGAGGTTTATACAGCTAACGCGCTTAACTGTACAAGATTGGGGCTGGCCTTTTGGGAACAGTTTGTTCCATGTTATAGGATTTAAAGAAGTCCCTATCAACACATTTAATCTTCGTAAGTATTTATCTGAAGGAAAACTAACCTCAGCTACACTTGGATGTTTAGCGCCCCTATTACCACCATAGTTTGTTATTACCATAATCTTGCTTCCAGATGTATAAGATACGACAAGCATGTTGATTTTAAAATTTCAAGAAATATGCAGATTTAAACCCTGGAATAAACAAATGCGGCTGCAAATATGTCTAATCACCAGCTCTCTCGCTCACTGGTCACATGTTGATTTACCTGCACTTGCTTCTTTATGTTTAATGGTGCTTTACTCATAAGTAGGATCCTTTATCGGTTTCTAAAGGGCCATGCTGCCCTTAATACTCCTAATATAAGGACTTCTTTATGTACTTACCATCTTTGCAGGGTACGGTTCCATTATGGTCATCCAGATATATTTGACAGAATCTTTCACTTAACAAGGGGTGGCATTAGCAAAGCTTCAAAAATAATCAACCTGAGCGAGGACATCTTCTCAGGTAACCTGTGTGTTCTCCAATATATTATGCACCAATGAGGTACCATTCGAGGGTTTGATTTGATAAATCTCTTCAGGTTACAACTCAACGCTGCGTGGGGGTTACATAACGCATCATGAATATATCCAAGTTGGCAAGGGTCGTGATGTGGGGATGAATCAGATATCTCTTTTTGAGGCTAAGGTTGCGAATGGAAATGGCGAGCAGACACTTAGCCGTGATGTTTATAGGCTTGGGCGCCGTTTTGACTTCTACAGAATGTTGTCATTCTATTTTACCACAGTGGGTTTCTACTTTAGCAGCATGGTATGTTGATCAACATAATCTCTTAGACTAACTTAATATATAGATCAAACTTCTGGATTAATTAATTTTCGTATCTTTGATGGAAATTGTGAATAGGCTCCATTGCAATATATTAGTAATATGCTACTCAACAGCAATCTGCTATAGTTGTCTGGCCTAGTACTATGTTCTGGTAAAGATAGTCCTGATGGGAGAAGCAAGACTGGAGTGGGTTCCAGGAATTAGATTTTGATATCTTTGGAAACATACTCTTATCTATGCTTTAGAGACAAGAAAAAGAAATAAGGAGAGGGTTGGGTCATGGTCTGAAGTATTGGCTGTTTTAACAAAATGTAGGAGTGCAATTTGATTTTGGCTCTTGCCAAACCAAAATTGATGCCTGAGTCGAGTGTATTAAATTTTGGTAGCTATCGCTGAGATACCTCCAAGATGGTTAGGCCACTGCACATTCCATCCCTCGCAGCACCATAAGTTGGTGGGACCCATCTAGCGGCTTTTCTTACCTAGTTTGTTTGGATTGTTTATATTGTACGGCATAAAATTTGAAACTTTTGGTGTTGGCAAATCTCTGAAAATGTATGTTGTAGATTGCCTTTATTTCGATTTGTGAGTCAGTACTTAGAAAATATATGTTGAAGATGAGGGAACAGAAAAGAAAAGAAAGAATTGTGAGTACTTTCGTTGTGTTTGTGAGTTTGGGTTGGAAGAGAGAGTAAACCACTTTTGGTGTTGTTTGTGAGTTGGAGAGAAAGGAAAGCAAGAGAAAGTTTTGGAGTTGCTATTACTAGACTGCTCTTTTTCTCGAAATGTGGTGTTAGTTTTTGTTAAAAGATGAAAGGGTAATTTTGGTATTCCAAATGTTTTATCAACCTTACTTTCCTTTCTCTCCATTTCTTTTCAAGTTTGAACAGAGAGTTTGAAAAGAAAAGAGGGCAAATCTTTCTCTCTTTTCGTTCCATTTATCTTTCTTTCCATCTCCTTTTGTCTTATCTCCTTCATAAAACTCACAAACAAGGTTTCCTGAGAGGACGTTACTACTTACCTCTAAGCCACGTCTGCAGTGTGTTTCAACTTCCGTTCCATGAATTGTTATCTGTGCCAAAGAGAAAATGTGTAAACCTGACACATAGGTATTGGTATAAGGTTCCAGGATGTTGAGGGTGATGAGGGATGTACGCTGGTCTCGGTTGTGTGACTTTGTGAATCATGCATTATACTTTAAAGGGGTCTCTACTACCTTCCTCACAGCTGTCTTTTTTCAAAGGATTGTGACTTCTATCTATTAGATGGAGAATACATGTTTAGAGCTTGATTTGAGATCATGATTTTCAGGTTACTGTACTCACTGTATATTTATTTCTATACGGACGTTTGTATATGGTTTTGAGCGGGTTGGAAAGACGGATTCTAGAAGATCCAACTATACGTCAGAGCAAGGCCCTGGAAGAGGCTTTGGCTACCCAATCCGTCTTTCAGCTGGGCTTATTGTTGGTGCTGCCTATGGTCATGGAAATTGGTCTTGAAAGAGGGTTTCGCAGAGCGATCGGTGACTTTATAATTATGCAGCTGCAGCTGGCCTCTGTGTTCTTTACATTTCAGCTTGGAACAAAAGCGCATTACTATGGTAGAACAATTTTACATGGTGGTTCTAAATACCGTGCTACTGGCCGTGGGTTTGTTGTTTTCCATGCGAAATTTGCTGAAAACTACAGGTTATACTCGCGTAGTCACTTCGTGAAAGGGTTGGAGCTCGCCATACTTTTGGTTGTTTATCAAGTCTACGGGGAATCGTATCGAAGTTCAAATCTCTTCTTGTTTATTACATTCTCTATGTGGTTCCTCGTTGCGTCCTGGTTGTTTGCTCCTTTTGTGTTCAATCCATCCGGGTTTGAGTGGCAGAAAACAGTCGATGACTGGACAGACTGGAAGAGGTGGATGGGAAATCGTGGCGGTATTGGTATCTCACCGGATAAAAGTTGGGAATCCTGGTGGGACGGAGAACAGGAACACCTAAAATTCACAAATATTAGGGGTAGGGTTCTTGAGATAATCCTTGCATTCCGCTTCTTCATATACCAGTACGGGATTGTCTATCACCTTGATATTGCTCATGGCAGCAAGAGCATACTGGTAATATTTTAATTTTTGTCCCCCCTCCACCCTATCGATAACAAACATGCATTCTCTGCTATTCGTCAATCTTACCTGACAATTAACAAAAGTAAGTTCGTTGTAGGTTTATGGACTTTCTTGGTTTGTTATGGCAACGGCTCTTCTAGTCTTAAAGGTATTCATATTAAATTCAATGTTTAGAAAAAATGAGATGCTTCTGATAAACGTAGCTTGGTTGTTGCCCGTAACATCACGTTTACTTATAGCTTTCAAAGATTTTTTGCACTTGCTAGAGCATACGTGAACATTTTGGAACTACGGGCGATACTGCCAAAGGAGCTTTTTAGTCTTTTTGACTTGTTGAATGCTCTAATGCTGCTTGTATGTGTACCTTTTTTATCAGATGGTATCAATGGGCAGACGAAAATTTGGTACCGACTTTCAGCTCATGTTCCGGATTCTAAAAGCTCTTTTGTTCCTTGGCTTCGTATCAGTTATGACCGTCTTATTTGTAGTATGTGCCCTAACAATAAGTGATTTATTTGCTTCTGTCCTTGCTTTCCTGCCGACGGGGTGGGCCCTTCTTCTGGTAAGTTCAAACTTCTGTACATTCTGATAGTGCACAAACCATGTAGCATATTAGACAGTTCTATCAAAATTGCACCGACCCCATAAATAGTGCTCTGAGTATTTCATTACGTAAAAGCCCAATGAGTTAAGATAATTAGGCCTAACAAAGTTTGGCATCCTTTGTTAAAAATCGGAACTTACATCCATGTGAAAAGTATATTCGTTTGAAGAAAATAGTAGGATATACAGTCACTTTACCTTTCCGAGCTTTTGTGCACAAATTTCCATTTATCTCTAGTTAGAAAACATTTTCTTGCATTTTCAAATGCGTCAAATGTAGCCCCCAAAATTTTGTTGCTGCACTTTTGACTGTTCAGGAATTTCATGAGGTTACCTGGCTATAGCACATGAAAAACCCTGGGTCTGTATGTGGCATGTTTCAATTAATTCATGTAGAACCTGTAGGAAACATAAGTGCTGTCCTTGTTTGCTTTATATTACACAAACAGCCCCCTTCCAAAAAAAGTAGGGATAGGCTGAATTCTCCGTAGACCCTGCAATGTCGAAAGCCTCCTTCGGCTACCCTTTCTTACACAAGTGCCATCGCCTGTGGTGCATTTAATTTTGCACAAAGAAAGTTGTTTAAAAGAGAAGGGGAGGTGGTGGTTCTTCTTGTGTCTTTTTCGAAGTTCTCTGACGACTTTTCTTTGTCTTTTCGTCTTGAAGATTGGTCAAGCCTGCAGGCCCTGTTTGAAAGGCATAGGCTTCTGGGATTCGATAATGGAGCTGGGAAGAGCTTATGAATGTGTAATGGGACTAGTGTTATTCATGCCCGTAGTTGTATTAGCCTGGTTTCCATTCGTATCAGAATTCCAAACACGGCTACTCTTCAATCAAGCTTTCAGTAGAGGGCTCCAGATTTCTATGATTCTTGCAGGGAAGAAAGACAAGACCTCATCCAGTTAAAATTTCATAAATCTCATATTCCTCTTTGATAGTTTAAGCTTATTCATTGTTTTTCAGAAGCTCCATTAATTAGGATTGTTTACGCCTTCTGATCATTTCAGTACCTGTAATAGATGTAGTTTCGAAATGAGACAGTGATCATGTACTAGTTGACTCGAAGATAATAGATGCAGTTCATTGCAACCTTTTTCTTTCTTGTTCCTTCCTCTGCAATGTTGTTGCGGATCTTGTAAATTATAAACGTCACTTTGATTTCAGACTTCCCTTTCCAGTTGATTGTGGTGTAGTTCTGTGCAAATTTCGTCGAGCTGGGTTTCATCCTTAAGCAGCACTGCCACAGGCAACTACCCGAGGCCATTTAATTGGCGATACATGGAGGAGCCACATGATTATGTTCATATCCTTCGCACCATGTGCATGAGTTCTTATGTTCAGATAAAAATGACAAAGCAGCTGGCATACATTCTAGCAACAAATCAAAGTCTTACAATATTCTGAATGGAACCCAAAACTTACTCCTTCCGTTCCTAAATAACTGTGACATTGATTCTCTATTGTACGTTGCAGCTTTACGATGAAAGATGAGGTTTTGTGGTTGTTACTAAAGTTGATGGCGATAATATGCTGTCACGAATATGTATTTTACAATATTCTTCTATTACAGCAGATGTATTGCACAGTAAAAAATTCGATCAGACGTACATTTTAGCAGAGGTATATTACTCATAAATGTCGGTCTCAATTGCTTATATGTTCATGATATCGTTATTACCGATGCTAAACATGAAAAGGGTACATCAAAAAATTGGCTTTTACGAGTGTCTAAATAATTTATAAAGTATAATATGTACTTATTTTGGGACCGTTGAAAACAGAAAGGAGAACACTCATTTAATTGTGATGGACAATGACCTTAATGACCAAAACACCCTCGTAGACCAGTGATGGCATATTACATCGGCCAGCCATATCCCACTATTTGGAGATGTAATCAATGATAACGGTCTCTTTCCAAAGTAAGAAAGGCAGGTATGAAATGGCGCGTGTACAATGCAGACAAATAAGAAGGAGAGTCCCTGGAGGAAGAGAGCAACGGCTCCTAAGTCCTAAGAGAGAGAGAGAGCTTGAAAATGGGGAAGAAAGTGGCGTGGTCGTTAAAGAAGGCGAGCAAGGAGGTTTGGCCATGGAAGAAGATCTCTTCTGGGGGGGTCAAGCTGAAACGGCTCAAAGTTCAGATATCGGCGGTGGACGACGTCGTGTTCAAGATTCTGTACGTGGTGGAGGCCATTGTACTTGTCTCCACGCTCTGCTTCTTCTTCCTCTGTTGTGGCTGTCAGATTTGATCATCTTTCATTCATTTTTTTATTCCTTCATTCTCTGTTGATCTACTTTCTATCATTTATTTGTAATTTCTCCTCCCCTTCATTTTGATTCTGTTAGTTACTCCTGATTTTTTAGGATGAACTCAGTTCATTGTCAACAGTTATTTCACCTGCTGATTTTACTCAAAGTTGACCGCATCTCAGTTTTAGATCGAGCTGGAAATCTAGATTGTTGTGAGCTATAATGACGAATGAAGGGGAAAGGGAGGATACAAAATGCCCGCTCCTGCCCAGACAAAGACGGCAAATCTACCAACTAATAGTTCGGATCGAGCAACCTTTTGAATCACTGATACTCGTCTTGCTTGCAACTTTTTATACTTTTATGTTCTTAAATTTGATAAACTTTGTATTAGTTCATAACTCCCTTTTGATCTTTTTTGGCAAGTAGCTTAGTTAATCATATTATACCTCGGAGGTGGAGTAGTTCATGATATGTAAACTCTTCTGATTCACCTAAAAGCAAAAAAATACAAGACATCAACTATATATGATAGGGATATGAGAGCTAAACAATTTTTACAATTAGGAAATATTCCCTGATTTTGTTTGATTATATTAGAAAATGGTGAACAAACAATGTTACACATGTTTTCATGTTCTATAGAAAAGGATTTTGTTTTTCTTTTCTAAATGCGAAAAATGATAATGTTAAAAGGACTATCCAAACATGATATCTTCGAAAGCAAAACCAAAGAATGAAAAGATCTTCGCAATCACAAGGGCAACGACCTTCATCACCCCTTAGAATCCAGACATCCATTAGCATAATGCATCATCGATGAATGCTATGGAGGTAAAGAATCTCTAGTTGATAGTTGACACATGACGCATCTTTGTAAGTGTTCGATGGACCCGTGACATCTTAGAGGCTGGAGGTGCTGATTCGATTTGGAAGCCTTGAAAGAGGTGAACAAGGATGTCCATAACCAACACGCAAAGGCTGTATTTGGCACGCGGAATAAGAGCTCGAGATATGATGTACATAATTATATTCAGAGTTTAGCCTCACATTTAAATGACGAATAAGTTGGACGGCTTTTATCGCACTAGAGTGTGATAATTCTATACCAAGAGGAGGGGAGGAGGGGGGGTTGGTAGTAGTTTTATCCCAACCCCTTGGGATAAAAAAACAACGGGCATACGTCGCTAAGACAAGTGCAACACCCCACCGTCGGCGCAACACCCATTGACGCCGCCCTGCTCCATTGATGTCATCACTGCCGCTGCCGACCTGCAGCGGCTGAGACATGTTGAGGTTTCATTGCTGCTTTGATTTTGAAATTCTATGGCTGCTGGTGTAGCACCCATCAACGTTGCTATGCTCCACTGACACCTTTGGTGCCACCGACCTGCAGAGGTTGAGACCTGTTGAGGATTCATTGGTTCTTTGATTTGGAAATTCAGTAGCGCATTTGCTTTATTAAAATGCTAAGGAGTTTGGTGATTCGACTAATTTTGAGCATCCATCCCCGTGTGGTGGTTGTGGGTTGCGATGGGTGGCTTGTGGTGGTTGTGGGTTGCAATAGGTGGTTGTGGGTGGTGATTTGGTTGAATATATAGATCTCTCCGGCTTGTAATCCGATGTTGGTCCCAAACACATCATAGGATTAAATCCTTATCCTCCTCTGCTCGACTGGAAACGAAATCTTCCCTTATCCTATCATTTTGGTTTATCCTATCCGGTGGACCAAATGTAGCCAAAGTGGCTAGACATTGGGCTAAAAAAAGTAGAATGAAACTGATACCCAAAAAGAAGATAGAAGCCCAAGGTCAATAGTGAGAGTTGAACAACAATCCAGGGAAAGAGGGGGCGGGGGCACATTGTAGAAGCTAAGGAAGTCAATATAAAAGGAAACTTCGTACGTACCAGAAAAACACTCTATGACATTGATGAGACTTAGAGAGTAGGGTAGAAGTTGATAGTTAATTCTCAAACTTGGGGGATAATGAGTAGTGAAGCAGATAAGACCAATCAAGATAATGATTAGGTTTTCAGAATTGGGTGGAGGGAGCCAGCCAGCCAAAAATGGCCTCAATGCGGATCATGGTAGACACTAAAAGTTTGTAATAGTCAATAATGAGAAGTTTTGTTGACAAGTCAAATATTCAGCATAGCAGAACCTGCAGGTCAAGGTGCCGACTCAAAGTCAAACAAAATGATGGGTTCGCGCCAAACTATATTGGAAGAACCAGTCCAAGTAAAATCATTTGGTTAATGAGTCTAACCCAAGTGTGTGGTCTTATTACTGTAAAAGTCAAATAAGTCAACTTTGACTAAAAAACAGTATTCCTAAATTAAATCAAAATGAGAATCCTTTTAATCAAGAAATTCTGATTGAATTGAAGGGGACAAGTCTCTTTGATTACGAAATCAAAGCCCGAATTATGGAGTTTCCAAAATTAAGCCTACCATCTTACCTATAAATAAAGGCCTTAGGGTAGAGAAGAGAGACACCCAGGGTCGCTGCAAAAAATAAAAAAAACAAAGATTTACCGAAGCTCTGTCATCTTACTTTGTGCTTCATTTGAAAAACGTACCCACTAATTTATTTTCCTTCTTCAATTTAGCACTTCTAAAATGCGAAGGTTAATTTCTTTTTAATCAAAAATCAAAGAGGAATTCATCTTGAACTTTGGAGATTGTACAAGTCAAGGATCACCACACTTGTTCAGGATAAAGCTTTAAAGCCCTTGATCAAGCATCATTTCGACGATCTTTCAACCGTAAAGATTGAAGAAGTCAAAGTCCGTATTTCAAGATCAAGTTGTTTCGGCCTTCGGATGGTGACCGTATCGGAGATCGAACCAACGGATTTTTAATATGTTTTGTGTAAAAAATCACAAATTGGTGTAACCTTTAACTCAAATTTGATAAATTGAATTTTGTGCATTATTTCTTGTCTCGCAATTTTAGACATGAAATTTCTGTGTATAATATGCTCTTATAAATTTTAGGGTGTGGGAGAAGTATATTTGTATTCAGGAATGATGAACGGTGGAAGATGGATTAGAGAGGCGATGAGCTAGTTTAACTAGGATTAGATCATGATGATGGATTCGACATGCAAGATGAGGGGTCTAGCTATAGTCTGGTGAGGCTCAATTCATGTAAGAATATTCGCAAAATGTCAAACTGTACTAAATGCGGAGTTTCTGGTGTAAGATCTAGAGTGCAGTGGACTTATATTTTAGCCTTAGATTTGGAGGAAAAAACAAATACTTCGTAGACGTAAGGAATAGCTTTCCTCGCCTAGAAAGATGGATCCTTCCAGGGGACTGCAATGACATACTTAGAACATCGAAAGAAAGAGACAGTGAACCTAATAGAGGGCTAGAAATATGGGGTTTTTGAAAATTGTAACAATGAAAGTGGGAAATTTTGTTTAAGATTTAGAGGAGTTACATAAACATGTGTGAGACGAGGGTTGAGACGAACAGGGCCGACAATCGACAACCCAAGCTGAGGTCCAAGTAACAGTGTTATGTCTAGGTCCAGTGTTATGTCTAATTGTGTCTCTCTCTCTCTAGAATTCAATACCTCTAGATTCTAAAGTGAGAAAGTGATTTTGTCAAATGAAAGTTGCGTCCCCCAATGAAGTCGAAAGTACTCTAATTATAGGCAAAAGTATACATGTGTCATCAGTTGACACGTGTCGTCCCCTGAGAATGACACGTCACCAGGGGTATACGAATGCCAGTGTCCACCGACAACGTGAGTGTGACGTGGTCACTTCTCAGGCGTGCCTTGTGTCATGCAAGTCGCCTCAGGCAGAGATAGTGTCTTTGAGAGTGAGCCTATCGCGCTTCCAAAGGTCCTCATGCCAAAGCACTACGAGCAGAGCCCCTCGGAATGCTGCACACTCTGGAGAATGGGTCGAAGCATGTTCCACGTCTAAGGTAGGGGGCGCTTGGTGTGGTGAATAGATGGACCAATGTTGGAGGGCTCAGTAGTGTGCCAAAGAGCCGGGGGAACGATTATGTTAGTAGCGCGGAAATTTGTGGGGTGCTCGGGAGCACATAATATGGGAGAGGCACATGAGCGCGACGATGCTTGTTGCGGAATAGAACATGGTGTCAGGAGCACATGGCATGAAAGCGGTGCATGGGCGCGATGACGTCTATCGCGGAATATAGCATAGTGCTAAGGGCACGTAACATGAAAGCGGTGTATGGTTGTGGCGACGTCTGTCGTGAAATAGGGTATGGTGCTAAGGGCACATGATATGGTAGCGGTGCATGGACGTGACGATGGGTGTCGCGGAATAGGGCATGGTGCCAGGGACATGTGACATGAAAGCGGCACACCAGCGCGACGATGTCTGTCGCGAAAGTGGGCATCGTGCTGGGGGCATGTGTTGCCTAGATGACGCATGGGCGCGGTTATGGGTGTCGGAAAGATGGCGTGCGGGCACGGGTGATGGGTGTCGCCGAGCCGGCGCGCGGGTGAGGGCGACAGTCGTCGCGACGATGATGGGAATGCGAGGGTGACGGTCGTCGTCTGAAGAGAGTAATGGGGGTTCCAAGGGGAAGGCCGAGGCCGACCACCCTTGGTGAAGGTCGAGGCACGCCGACGTTGCTCACTTAGCAAAAAGGGGTTTGACGAACGAGGCATAATGAGCGCGTTTCCCTAAATTGCGCAAAAATAAATTTCTTAGCGTAGAAGGAATGCAAAAATGGAAAATAGGAACCAAAAAGCACGTGACTTGAATATGCGTCGTTTTGACCGTTTCAGGAGTGTTGTAAATTGACCGTTGGCTACAGTCACGTGTTGTACAAAACGGGACTTACCGTGGGCCCATGGGTGCGGCCAAGATAGGTTCAGGAAGAGCGTTCGGCCGAAGTTGCAAGGAGGAAGGAAATTGAAGGAAGAGGCGCAACGAAGGGGAGAGAGGAAGGGGCGAAGGGGGAGTAGGGAGTGGGAGAAGACATGGGAAAGAGGCCAAGGTCGAGGCCAAGGCGCCGCCGAGGCACACCAAGGCCTCTTTGCAGATGTTGCGGTAAAAATAAGAAGAGGGTAGTGGGCGAAGCCGAGGGGAGGGATGACTAGTCACGCACAACAGCCTCGAAGTATCGTGATACAGAACATACGCAACCTTTCATTATGCTTCAAGTAGCACTGCCTTGAATATGCTTTAGGTACCGTTGCCTAATAATTTTCAGTTAACGAAAGTGCTTTGGTTTTGAAAATAGGCGGGTACTTAGTAACATGGAATATTTTAGAGGGCATCTTGGTGATGAAAATGTTTAGAAACATGTCTAAACACATTAGTCTTTTAAGATAGAGAGATTATTCCTTTGAAATACTATCAATGATCTTCTATTTCTATTTTTCTTTCGTTGGATTGGGAAATTTTTGATGCTTCAGTTGATTATTGGCGTCTTGCGCATGCTAGAGTTAATCGTGTAGCAGTCATTTTTCTTTGATCTCCATATTAGGTTTCTTTTTATTCTCAGCGCAAGAGTTACAATGTATATTTTTGACTGAAATACATCTTTTTGTTCTTTTTTCCTTCGCAATCTTGTTTAAATACATGTGATGTCAAGAAAGTGTGTTCATAGCTTACGTGGAAGTGCCATAAATGATACATTCCGAGTCATTTGTCAAGTAGTCAGTAATCAATATTGATCCTGAGCGAT
This sequence comes from Escallonia rubra, assembly GCA_033065855.1. Lineage (NCBI taxonomy): Eukaryota > Viridiplantae > Streptophyta > Magnoliopsida > Escalloniales > Escalloniaceae > Escallonia > Escallonia rubra. The sequence goes on along the minus strand of JAVXUO010001206.1, from coordinate 212,615 downwards.
TGCAATGCCATTCCGGCAAGCTAATGCATGATGTATCAGAATATAATTACTAGTCCCATTGGGTGCTAGCCTGCGTTTCATGCAAGATTCAGATCAGCTTTATACCGCCTCCCTGCAGAACATATACCCAAGTCAACACAGAAAAATCAACAATATCAATGAGCATTAACATACGCTCGATTCACCAAAATCAGATTGGATTTCCATAACCATAATATACCAAAATAAGTCATCATTCAGAATTCTAGAAGAAAATCACAAAAAACAGCAAAACGATTGTGAATAGTTATCGGATTTGGGCACAACAATTCGGAAGAACGGATACAAACAATTATCAAATTGCTCAGCATGCAATACTGGCGAGCATCACAAGATTTCTAAATAATCGATTCAGGTTCAATATTGGGATTTTCTGGGCAATAACATGTTGATATCAGTACACAATTCAGAGTTTGGCATTAGCCACAAGTAGATCAAGTGAGTACTTACGAATACGAGTTATCAAAATAAGGGTTCAGACGAAAGTCCTTACCCAGGGTTCAGATAGAATCCCTTACTTGGATCCGCATCTAAATTATCCTAAATGGAAGTCTTTAGCTTTAACCTAAAGGGAATAATCGAATCATTAGAACACAACATACAGTACAATATTATAACTCAATACGGACTCACACACTCCCAAAATAAACCTCCCTCACCGCGTATGTAAAATTACCAAAAATGTCCCTCTCGAACTTAAATCACCCAAACGGCTTTCCCGTAAGTAGAATCACCCAAACAACCTTATGTTATGTCAATTTACACAAAATACCTTTTACATGTAAAATTACCAAAATACCTCATCGGGCAGGAGAATTACCAAAATGCCCCTGGGGGTTTCGGGCACCGTAAAAATTCCAAAATATCTTAAAACGCTATTTTAAGCATCCTGATATCATTTCTGGCCTAAAACATATTTTGAAAATTTTTTACTCGAAAATCCTGAACCAGTGTCCGGACCAAGCGCTAAAAGGTCAGTTTAGCGAAAAGTACCTATCAGCCTCAGAATGGCCCAAAATTTCAGAATATGAAACATATCAGTAAAATAAGATTTTCCTAAAATTTTCAGATCAAAATAGTTTGGTTTGCTATGCTAATATAATTCGATAAATGTCTTTAATCGGTATCCCAATTTAGCATTCTTCTCGAACCCCGAAAATTACCAAAATTTTCCAGAGAGTAGTTCTCATAAAAACATTGAGGGTTACAGTTTTGCACTTTGTCTAATTTGGGCTCTAACTATTTATAAAAAGTTGTGGAAAAACTGCCTAAATTAATTTTCATCTTTAGCGACAATAACGGTTACTATTCAGATTTGGGCACACACTATTGCACCTTAAGAACACACCGTGTCTTCTTCCTTCAGCCGTGACACACTTCTCATACACATTGATTCACCATTAAACTCACATACAAACACTCGAAACACACCTTCACCCTCACAACTCACCCATTATCACACCTATACACAATCTATACACACAATCACCTTATTTACACCATTGTACTCACAATCTCCACTCACAGAACACACACGCATACACCTGCTACACGCACTCCCACAGGTTCACGCAATACCCCCTCCAATTCACCTAAACACCCACAGTTTCACCTCATATATTCGTAACCCCCACAACATCACATACCCACACTATACACACATTAATTCCTCACTACACCACACCCAGAACACTCACGCACACATAGGCACCACCCACACATATTCGGCTACACTGTATACGAACCCACAAACACATGAAATTTATTATACTAGAAGGGGTAAGGAAATCACCTTAAGGAATTTCCATTCTCTTTTCTCTGTCAAAATTCTTCCCTTTCCCGTGATTTTCTCCTCTGTTCTGCGTTTTCTTCTCTCTGTTTTCACTCTGATTCTTCTTCCTTCTTTCTTTTCTGCTTGTTCTTCTTTCCCGAAATAGCAAGTTTCCTTTCCCCCTCTCTTTTTTTTTCATTCTTTTTTTAATTCCTTAGAGATCTTATCCTATCTATCTATATCTTATAGGAAAAATTGCGTAAAATACTCCTGTGGTTTGGGGTAGTTGCAAAAACACCCCGTTGTTACAAAAATTACAAAAAGACACATGAAATAGTAAAAGCGTTGCACCGTAAAAATTCCGTAACAGAATGGTGAAAAAGGCTAAATTGCCCTTCTATATAAATGAGAATGACACCCTTTCTTCTTCAGAATGACCGATTTTCTTCCTCCTTCTTCACGAGATCGCTTAATGGATCGATGGTGGGCTCGCGGCAGCGCAAGTGGGAATCACAGATTGCGGCGCAAGTGGCGGAGCAAACGATGGGACCGGCGGAGTGAACAATGGGTCACGAGTATCTTGTTTACCCAAATTGCACAATCTTAGTCTAGGGTTTCAATCGCAGATTGCGATTTGAAATCCTAGATCTGAGATTGTGCGATTAGGGTTCGAATTGTTGTGGTCGCAGCTGGATTAGGGTTCGATTTAAGTTTTGAGGTTCAATTAGGGTTCGATTTAAGTTTTGAGGTTCAATTAGGGTTCGATCTAAGTTTGGGGGTTCGATTAGGGTTCGAGTTGTTGTGCGATTGGTTTGGGTTTGATGGCTATAGCGGCGATTAGGGTTCGATTGGTTTGGTTTGGGTTTGATGGTTCGATCGGCGATTAGTTTGGGTTCGATTTAAATTTGGGGGTTCAGCGGGATTAGGGTTCAATTGGTTTGGTTTGGGTTTGATGGTTCGATCGGCCGCTAGGCGCACAAGACTGGGGTGGTGACGGCGGCACCGGCGCTGGTTGTTGGTGGCGCATGTGACAGATGGGTGGTGGTTGAGGGTGGCTAGGGTTAGGTTTTGGAGGAATTGAGAATTGTTTGAGAGAGAAAAAGAAGAAGGTATTTTAGTCTTTTAACGTATAATTTTTTTACTACACGCATTTTCCAAGAGCGTGAAAAGCACGCTCTGTTAATTTAGATGACTTTTCTAACGGTTGCAACAAAAGAAGTGCTAGAGAGAGGTCTTTGCAATTTTTGTAACAACAGGGGTGTTTTGCAACTATCCCAAACCACAGGGGTATTTTACGCAATTTTCCCTATCTTATAATATCCCCTCAAGGTGGTCAACTCACCCTCAAAGTTTGACATATTATGCATACTTTAAAGAATTACAAATTAACCCCTCAAGTTTCCATATTTGCAAAATAGTCCCAAATTTCTTATAATTGCATTAAAGCCCCAAAGTCATTCTAATCATTCTCGATTTGATTAAACATCACTAAAAATATATACTAACATTCATTTTATTATTTTTCATCACTAAAACCATTAATTTACCATTATGCCCCCAAAGTTTTTCTAAAATTGTATTTTTGTTCCAAAATCTTTTTAAGCTCCTATGCACTACTAATACCCGAGCATTGCTCAAAATTATATCCCGTTTATTTTTCGGAACCCATATGGTTATTTAACCCGCTCCCAAAGTTCGGGATATTACAGTGGTGGTGGGTTATGGAGAATGTTGGGTGGCAGCGACTGTGGTGGTTGTGAAAGGTTGATAACCAGGATGATTTTTGATGGCCTTTTTTTTTTCTTTCTTGTTATCGCATCCCTTCGATGGTTTACTTCTATACCACCACTCAGGTGCGGATAAAACCGGTCCCCCTAAATTTATATATGGCCTTTAATTTGAACCCCAAACATTGAATATTGACCACTCAGATAACTTGCCTTTCGTCCGGCCCGCCATACACAACCTTACTTTCTAGTAATAAATTATAGCGTCTCATCGAGAAAATATTTAATGTAAAGGTGATAGATATGGTATAGTGTAACAGACAGGTGAGAACTAATAGATGAAGAGATTTCATGACAGTAGAAGGTCAAGGTTTCAATATTCTGTGATCTCACCCGTTGGTTACTGAACATCATCACTATCGCCGATACATTGATGTTTTTTTTCTAGTCTCCGGTCCTTTGAATTCTTTCCTCGCCCAATTTCCACCATATTTTGCCAACTAGTTTTCGGGATGTTTGTTGAAAGTTTTCTAATAATCGATACTTGGGTCTAATCTAAAGGTTATTGTTATTTAATTCTTTTGGTACAAAGTTATAACCTTTGATAATGACTTTTGGTTTAATGGTAGGTATGACTAATTAAACCTCTTCAAAGACACCTCTAATGCAATATAAACAATTGTCAAGGCTTCCCTTCATCAATGTTCAAATTTATTAATTATCTCCCACTAGATAATTTCTGTTTAGATATCAATATACAAATTATAGCCAATGATCGCCTATTTTATCTTGGGTAGCTGAATTGTTATAACCATTGCAGTATAGTCGGCAAAGAGCATCTAACATTGACTCAGACATTCTCCATTACCAACAATATTAAGGTAGTACTTCACATAGGAAAATGCTTTCCAAAAAAATTATGGATCTCTTTTGGACTTTGGCTGAGCAAGATAAAACGAGTTAGATAAGAGGAACATTTTTAACACGATCAGATTGATATCAACAAATGAAATGGGTTTGTTTTGAGGAAGCTTTTGCAGGGAGAAATAACAAGAGATATGACAACGGGATGGCAACGATGAGTAGATTCGTTGTTGGCGATGATGGTGGGGTGATAATGGTAGGGAAAATTGTGGGTTGTGCGACGGTGCTGAGGTGGCAGCGTTGCTTGAGGTCCTATTGGTTGTCCATTGTAGTGGGGTGGAGATGGTGGGTTGAGGTCGTATTCATTTTCTAAGGCATGGGTTATCGAAGGGGGGCCAGATCCGTGGGTGACGATGACAGTAGGTGGTGTTGCTGGGGCAGATCTATGGATGTCAGTGGTGAGAGTGTGGTAGTGGTGCAGCAGACCCGTGGTTGCCGAAGGCATGTGATGACGATGGCGGGGAAAAATTGTGGGTCACGATGGTGATAGGGTGACGACGGTGGGATAACCACTGGTATTGGTGTGAGCGTGTGTGGCAATGGGGATGGTGGTCGTGGTGGCGATGTGGTAAAGGTTTTGCTGATGGAAGGAAGTGTCTAGTGGTGGTGGTGCTACTGCTCCGTGTGTGAAGAGGTTTTGTTAAAATGATGATCAACTTTTTTGCTTCTAATAAAAAAAAAGTTTAAAGGTTGGATCTCAAAACAAAAATCAAAACTGAAAACCTAAAACTCGAAAATTGAGTTTTAAAAAACAACCCAATTTTAAAAATTGGTTTACAAAACACCTTACATTTGGTAATTCCAAAAATGCCATGCTTTCAGTTCTTATGTTCCGAGACAGTGTATAAAAGAGACCAGCGGGAATATTAGAGGTTAGAAAGTCTGAAAATGCAATCTCTTCCATGGTGGCAATTGGTCTCTTAAGTTTTTACGGTGACATGTCACTCTGAATCTTTTTCAAAGTCGTTGAGTTTTTTTAGTTAAGTTCTAAAACGTTGTTGATCTTGACTTCTGCAGAGAAGTATGTGTAAACGAATGAATTTAAGCATGTTGAGGGAAACAAAGGAAGAAAAGGTAGTCATCTTGTTATAGGTATTTCTGGTATAACATCCATGCATGATGATATCTCTTCTTTGACATGTTGCATTCTAGCTAGACTAGGTTTATTACTTATATATCCATGTGAAGTCTCATCGTGCTTCATCTAATTTAGAAAGTATGAAGTTAGTGTTAAATTCATGATTGCCAAAAAACCAACTAAAAGGGGTGAAAGAAATTCACAACTCAAGGGATTGGTGCCTTCCGACTTATGTGAAATGGAAGGCCAACTTAGAATTCTGGATATATTGGTGGGTTATAGCGTGAAACTTCTGCTTCATTCATTTGTGCAGAAGTTTGGGTATGTGCTATTCAAGAGGTGATGCATCAAAACCTTGCCACATAGAATGATTATCCGAAAGGGCGAGAATTGTCTTAAGAGAGGGATCTAGTCCAGACCCTGCCCATGCTGATATCTATGTTATCGTTTTAATGTTGTTTGTATTTTTGTGGTATTATTTCCAACATACAACGGTAGTTTGCAATGACAGTCGATAATAAGTCAAGTTTTTTCTTTAAAAGTTATAATATTTATTGAACTGGCCAGCTAAAAACAAAATGAAAACCACCTAGAAACAGGATAAATATCAACCAACAAAACGGATAACTACTAACTAAGAACAAGAAAAAAAAAGAATAGCCAATAAACTACAAACAACACCACATCCCCAACTGCCAACTGCCATCCCAAAGCACATGCACCTATCCCAACGCTACATGCTGCATCGACTCCTTGATCTTCGTGCACCCACGTTGGCGCTGGAATATCTGCAGTTTTTGGCCATAGCTCTGGTGCCTCGCCTTCCAGACCATAACGCCAATTCGCACTATATCACTTGGTGAGCACTATTTGCCTTGCCAGAGCCACCTCCACCGCTAGTCCATCCCCTCGCCGCCAAGAACCACTGAACTACAACAACAATCGGCCAACCACCACTGGGCAGCCACCACCACCAGCTGAATTTCCCTCCACCTCACAAATTTAAACCATACATCCACCACCACCACAGCCCCATAGAGCCACTTTCACCTCCACCACAAGCTGTGCCGAAGCACTATTGCCACCACCTAAATCGAGCCAATCTCAACTTTCTAGAACAAAAAGGGAAGGGTAGGGGGGGGGGGGGGCAAACCCTAGAAGCAAAAATCCTTTGACCAGATTCGCCTATTTTTCACTGACCACAACCACCACGCTCCCATTGCAGCATTCTCCGACCTATAATCACCAAACACACACCCCAACAGAGGGACAAACCACTTTCATCCTCTCTGACCCACGATAATCAGCACCCGATTGCCTAGTAACCAGCCAAGCCTGGACATCCATACCCAACGACCCTCACCACCACTTGCTCTGACACCTATTACAAAGACCCACCGACCGTAGCTCTGCCACCTACGATGAAGGGCACTCGCTGCATTAACCACAATCCCAAATTGAAACCCCTTCGAAGCCTGAGAGAAGGACTTTGTCAATGAATGTGTCACGTTTTAAATGATGTTCGAATATAATCGTAGTGGGTAATAGTAGTCACAATCGGGTATTCAGGCTGGGTATGGTTAAATGTGAAACTCGTAACTGGTAATTCTTCAAAACAAAAATGCAATGCTTTCTGATCTTATGTTATGAGACAGTGCAGAAAAGCGAACAACAGACATATAAAGTGTCAAAAAATGCAATCTTTGGGCGGTGGCTATTGGTATCTTAACCTTTTAGGTGCTTGACATGTTGTCACTCTAAATTTTATTCAACGTCATCGAGTTTTTGAGTTAAGTTCTACAACGTAGTGCATGTTAATTTAAGCATGTTGATGGGAAAATGAGGCTAATCCCAAAATTGTACCCTCAACTTTACCTCCAGTATAGCTTTTTAGTACCCAACTTTGAAGGTGTGCCAAAGATGTACCTCAGTTCAAAAAATAACCCAAATCGGTATGTGTCGGACACGTGTCCGAAGGTGTCAAACACGTATCGGACACCATATCGACACCCTATATGAGGTGTCGGAATTGAGGTTGTTGAATGTGCATTAAATTTAGGTTAGTTAGGTTAATTCGACATGTTTAGCATGCACCCCCTGGAATCTAATCGTGACTCCAGCGCTGGCTATAACTAGCCCTAATTAGTCCTAATTAACAATATTTTAGTAAATCAATTAACCCTAATTAGCTCTAACGAGCCTAATTAGTTTTAATTAACCCTAAGAACCTGATGAAATTCAAATTAGCTGTAATTACCCCAAATTAGCCCAAATGAACCCAATTATGCACATATTGATTGTAGTTAGCCTAATTAGTCATAATTTGCACTAACATAACCCAATTACGCCTAATTAGCGCTAGTTAGGACTAATCAACACTACTCGGCACCATCAAAACCCTAATTAGGACTAAATAACCCTAATTAGTCCTAATCAACCCTAATTAGCTATAATTATTCGAAACTAGCCCTCATTAACATTAATTAGCTCTAACATAACCCAATTAAGCCTAATTAGCCCTAATTAGGACTAATCATCACTACTCGGCACAATTAAACCCTAATTAGTCATAATCAACCCTAATTAGCTATAATTATCCGAAACTAACCCTCATTAACATTAATTAGCCCTAACATAACCCAATTAAGCCTAATTAGCCCTAATTAGGACTAATCAGCACTACTCGGCACAATTAAACCCTAATTAGGACTAAATAACTCTAATTAGTCCTAATCAACCTTAGTCAGCTATAATTATCCGAAACTATCCCTCATTAACATTAATTAGCTCTAACATAACCCAATTACGCCCAATTAGCCCTAATTAGGACTAATCATCACTACTCGGCACAATTAAACCCTAATTAGTCATAATCAGTCGATCAAAGTTGGATGAAAAGGAAGAATGCTGAAGATTTTGAGTGTCGCGTTGACGAATTTCTCGACTTCGCTTATGCGCATCCTGCACATGTTGACCTTGATAAGATAAGGTGTCCGTGCGGTAGATGTGAGTTGTTGCACTGGAGAAAAAGAATTGAAGTAAAATGGCATCTTCGTCGGTACGGTTTTATGGGTGGATACACAAGGTGGACGCAGCACGGGGAAACGATAGTATTGTCGTCCAACCTGGCTAGTCAAACTAAAGTTAGGGAGGAGGCACGATATGATTTCCGAGATATGATTATGGATGCTGGGCATGCTAATGTTGACTGGGGTAACGACAGTCCACAACCGCCGAACGAGGGGGCTCATCAGTTTTATGAGTTGTTGAGAGCTGCGGAACAGCCACTGTGGGATAGAGCTCCGAAACACACACGGCTGTCTGCGGTTTGTAGGTTATTACAGTTGAAATCAGACCACAGGCTGAGTGAGAAAGGTTTTAACGAGTTTGTTACCTTCATCAAAGAAATACTGCCTGAAAGTGAAAAGCTACCGCCGTCGTACTATGACGCGAAGAAGATGATGAGGAAACTTGGGTTGAGCTATGACCGGATAGATGCGTGCAATAACGATTGTGTATTATTCTGGAAAGAGAATAAGGATTTGTCATTATGTCAAGTATGTGATCATTCGAGGTACAAACCGGACAAAGGGAAGAAGAAAAACATTGCACGGAAGATATTGCGATATTTCCCGGTCACACCACGGCTTCAGAGAATGTATTACTCCTCCAGTACGGCTGAACATATGAGGGCTCACCGTGAGACTCGCAGCAACGATGCCGATGTGCTGACACACCCAGCTGATGGAGAGGCGTGGAAGGAGTTTGACCGCAGGCATCCAGTCTTTGCTCAGGAAGTTCGGAATGTTAGACTTGGTCTGGCAACCGATGGGTTCAACCCTTTCGGTCAGTCTACCACGCCTTACTCCTGTTGGCCTGTTATTATTGTCCCTTACAACCTTCCACCAGGCATGTGCATGAAGAAGCCGTATATGTTCTTGTCGTTGCTTATTCCGGGGCCGAAGAGTCCCGGTAAGGACATAGATGTGTATTTAAAGCCGTTGATTGATGAGTTAAAACAATTATGGAATCATGGAGTCGAAACATATGATGCATCCCTTAAACAAAATTTTCAGATGAGGGCTGCTTTGATGTGGACTATACATGATTTCCCCGCATTGGGAATAACGTGTGGCTGGAGCACACATGGGAAGCTAGCATGCCCTGCTTGTATGGGCGTGAACTCCGGTCATACGTTAAAGCACGGCGGAAAGGCCTCGTGGTTCGGATGTCACCGTAAGCTTTTGCCACCGGGCCATCAGTTTCGTAGGCAGAAGGATAAATTTGACGGGACAATCGAGCGTGAGGTTGTCACACTGGACTACCCATCTGGTGAAGAAGTACTCTCACACCTGGAGGCACTTGATACTGACATACCACACGGTAAGGGTGTGCCGGATCGGAAGATTGCAGGGTTCAGGAAAAAGCACAACTGGAGAAAATTTTGTATCTTCTTGGAGTTAGCCTACTGGAGGACGCTCGTTATCCGAAACAACATGGATGTGATGCATATTGAGAAGAACGTTTTTGATAATGTGTTCAACACAGTGATGAATGTCAAGGGCAAATCGAAAGATCACCTTAAAGCGAGAAGGGATCTACAACAGTTGGGTGTACGCCGTGAATTGCATCCTCGGACAGTCAGTGGGAGGACCATACTTCCGAAAGCACCTTACTGTCTAGACAAGAAACAAGTGGAGAAGGTCTGTCAGTGGGTTAAGAATTTGAAGCTTCCGGATGGGTTTGCGTCCAACATATCTCGTTGTTGCAATGTATCGAAATGCAAGTTCCAAGGGATGAAGAGTCACGACTGCCACGTATTCATGGAGAGATTCATTCCTATTGCCTTCCGGGGACTGTTGCCACGGGTTGTTTGCGAGACTTTGACTGAATTATCTCATTTCTTTCGAGATATATGCTCTTCTACGATCCAGGTGAGTAACATGGAAGTGCTTGAGAAGAACATTGTGGTGACGATTTGCAAGCTGGAGAAAATCTTCCCACCTTCGTTCTTTGATTCAATGGAGCATCTGCCTGTTCACTTGGCATATGAAGCTAAGATGGGTGGACCCGTGCAATATCGGTGGATGTATCCCTTCGAGAGGTAATCCTTAAATTGGCTGGTACGGTGAAGTATTTTTTTCAGCGTTAGTAAATGTTAAATTACAGTTTCTTTTATGTTGTTAATTTGTGTTATTGAATGCCTTACAGGAGGGGTTCACGTTTGACACGCCTCAGCAGCAGGTACTGGGGCAGCAGGCTTTCTTTGCCTACATCGGCAAGAATTACCGCCGATGGCTCCACGATGCACGGGACCGGGCGAAGAAGGCGCTGCCCGCGGGTGCCCCGATGACGGACATGACGAGATATCCCCCACATTGGATATCTCACCGTGTATGGGGGGAGATGATAGATCGGTGGGCTGCGGATCCAGGTTGGGACGCCAAGAGTAAGAGCGGGGCTGAGAACAGACAGAACAGAGATCCGACGCACACGGGGGGGTCGGTGCCACACGACATCGTCCGACACATGAACGCGGTCGAGCACCCGGATCTGGAGGAGGATGAGGTCATAGCTCTGACCTATACTCAGACGCACGTGCGGAAGAAGGACAAGGACGAGACGCACCGGGCAGGCGACTATATTTCAGATATTGCCCGGCGGATCGATGTGAGTCAATTTATTTAAGTTAATATTTTTTCTTTCTATCCTCAATGTCTGTTTCGTTAATTAATGCCCTAACATATTGTTAAACCACTATTTTTGCAGGCCTCGTATGAACAGCTAAGGGGGTCCGAGCAGCAGTCCGGACAGCCATCAGCGTCCACCAGTACGGCTGCGAGTACTGGGGGGTTGAAGCGATGGCTGGATACGCCGGAGGTCGTGAATCGGACGAAAGGCCGCATACGCGGCCTGCCTAGCACGACTGCTCGTGCCGTGATAGGAGCGTCCTCACCCCATGCTGCCCCTCCACAGACACCGGCTCCTCGGCCTCAGTTGGACGACGAAGAGATCCAGCGCATTGCTACAGTGGTGTGCCGGATGATCAGGGAGCAGGGCACTGCTGGACAGGCCGCCCCGGCCCCGGATCAGCAGGATCCAGATCCGGGACTCAGGAACCCCTGATGAGCCCTTTCCCGTGCCCGTTCCTAGCTTCCCCCCCCCCGCCCCCCGTGCCCGGCTTGTACATATATGAGTTTTTTTTATAATAAATATTTTTTATAATTGATTCTATATATTTCTTTATGCATTGATTATTGCGCGTTGTTGTTGAGATTTAAAAATTGTATTACAGGTCTGGGTAATTGAAAAATAAAAAAAAATTCAAAAAAAAAATTTGACTTTTGGCGACGGATTAATTCTGTCGCTAAAGTATTCCTATAATCAGTTATTTAGCGACGGAATATTCCGTCGCTAAATAAGTTTTTTAGCGACGGAATATTCCGTCGCTAATTTGACAAAAAAGAAAAAAAATTAAAATCCTAAAAATATAATTCGCGACGGAATATCCGTTGCTAATGAAAAATAACTCCGTCGGTAAAAATGACATATTTAGCGACGGATTTAAAAATTCCGTCGCTAAACTATTAGTGACGGCTTTTATACGAGGGATATTTAGCGACGGTGAATCCGTCGCTAATTCTTTTAGCGACGAAATTTTGGCTTTTAGCGACGGATTTCCCCGTCGCTAAAACCCTGTTTTCTTGTAGTGTACGTGCCGAAGTGGAGAGACCTAAGGGAGATGGTCATACGAGGGAGTCACGACATCGGCGGACATATGCCTTGGTGACTACGGCATACTTTTGGCCTCAAATGAAGAAGGAGGTGCAAATGTGTGTCAAGACTTGTCATGTGTGCCGAAAAGTCAAGGGGGAGAGCCAAGCCGATGGGGCTAAACTCTTAGATGCATCGCAAGTTTTGCATGACTTGCAAAGGCACGAGGCCGAGTACGTGCTTGGGGATAGGCTTGAACAAGGACGAGGTGTTCCACCAAAGCAGCACTACTTGGTCAAGTGGAAGGGATTGTCGGAGCATGAAGCAACTTGGGAGTTAGCGGAAGAGCTCGGGCAGTTCGAAGACCTCGTGGATCGCTATCACGAGGAGGTTGCGACGAGGGCGTCGCCAAATTAGGTGGGGGAGAATGTCACGGACCGTTCAGAAGGATGCTGATTTTTAGAGGTTACGCCATGCGGGCGCTCATTAGACGCTCACGGGACGCTTAGTGGATGCTTACTTGGCAATTAGAAGGCAAGGCTTCCGGAAGGTTCAAGACTTCTCTACACTATTGTGTCTTGTACACGTGTGAATATTCTAGAGTAGTGATGGTAGCTCTAGAAAGGTAGAAGAGTATTCTAGAAGTAGTCTAGAATACTAGAGAGGCTTGTAAATAGTCTAGAGAGTTCTAGAAGGATAATGTATACCGTAGGATTGCATGTAATCTCCACCGTCCGTTGAGGAGGTGGAGTAAAAGGCCTCATTTTGCCAAGGCATCCAAGACATCCTTGTATTTGAGTATTATAGGCTTTCTCCAAGTAGTGTATTAGGAATCCTTTCCCCAACCTCTTGTGTTCCGCTGCATATTTGTTTCCAACTTCGCCCAGCTCTACAGTTAGGCTGACTTAGCGAGCAAGCGGGGGCTTAATCTAGCTAAGTGCCGCACGGTTCCGACTTAGGGAAGGTCGTTCCGTGACAACATGCTCTGGTAGTCCTTGATTTTAAGAATAAAAATGGGTGTTTCACTTGTCATTTTCGTAAGTAAGCATTTGTATAACAACCCACCACCCCATTAACAAACCCAACACAGTTACTAGGATGTTTCAACGAGAAATGTTCCAATTTATGGCACAACATCCAATTATTCTGGCTTTGAGTGATTATACTCCATGAACTGACCCCAATTTCAATGATGAAATCAATCTCTCTCAAGACTACATTTACAAGTCCATGCTCTTAATGGAACTCCTTGGTTTCTACTTTCTACTCTAGCCACACATGGTACACAGTAGGGAAAAAAAGAAGGAAGTCAATTTAGCTTTTCCTATATAGTATTGCATATCATAAGCCAATTCAATCCATCACTGGTCTAGCTTCCAACTTCTTTTGAAGACTATTGCTCCGTAGTTGTCTAGACTATTTACTAGAGAAGAAAAAATGGTTCTGTGTTCACTCGTTTTGCCACGAAAACCAGTTATCGTTAGGAGTTACACTTCCTGCCTTAATAGTTGCATCATTTACTTATCAATGCTGCTTTACCATCCTAGCTTTTGGCTTCGTTGATGGCCATACTTTGGAAGCACCGTAGTCAAACCATCAGCATTTGTTTGATAAGATCCAACCTTTCAAAGTGCAAAACTGTCACAGGTAAATCGTTCCGCTTGTAATTGATGAAATTGCATAGAACGAGTGATGCGAGGAGACAACCAAAAGGTCCAATCCTCATATGCACTCTCTCAAACTGCAGGGAAAATATCTTACTCTACAAATCACTATATCCTCCAACAAATCTCTCAATACCGGTTAGAATGACAGCCACAATACTATCCAATACTGTCAGGACAGACCTTAGACAACTTTAAGCCAACCGTTCGACACTTGGCACTTTTGGGCCCCGGCTAGAACGCCAAGTCAGCTTAACTCCTTGCGTTGGCAAGGAGAAGAGCTAGATAGAGAACAAGGACGCAAATATGAGGGAGAATGCTTGCATTATAACACAGAAAAATGTTACAGAGCTTGAAGAATGCTTGGATCGTTTGGCCAAGCAATGGACACATGTCCACCTCCTCAATGGATGGTGGTGATCTATTTGTTCCTACGGTATGTAATGTGTCTATAATTATCCCTAAGAATAATTGTATATTTCAATTTACTAGCCTACTCTTGAAATTCTCTATAAGACAACTACTAGAGAAAATAGCTAGAGAAGTTTGGAACTTTCTGGAGGCTGTCCCACTAAGCAGTAAGCTGCCATGCCATGTCTATGTCTATGTAAGGATCCACCAAGCACCTGCATGGCATAACCTCTAAGATCTGCCTACTTTCATACGTGCGAGACACTTTACGCTTCCTTACCTCAAACTATGCAAGGCACCATGCCAATGGAAATAGATAACCTTCGTATGCACCCATGCCAAAAGTGCAGCCATCAATTAATGCACATTACAAGTCTCATGCATGCGAATATGCAATCTCCTTAAACAAGAGTTTTCCGTTTTGCTGGTTTGGATAAAAGAGTCGAAGTCACTATGATGGCTTCAGTAAAGGAGAGCAATGGAAGATTGACGTGGGATTTGTTAGGAGGAAAAAAATGGCAGACCGCTGGAGCGCAATGTGAAGAGATGGGATCGAGGCTTAGACATTACTATTTATTGACTTTACTTCAGCAGCAAAAAAGCATAACCTCAATCGGGGAGTACATGCTTTTGATGTCCCTCGATCTCGCTACCAAAATAACTATATCCACCTCATTCCCGTTTGAACATAGAAATCTTAGAGCACACGAACTAAAAGGTCAATTTTGTGCAAAAGTGGAGCATAGCTAACGTGTTAGATCCATTCACTCACGTTTGAACATCAAAAGCTCGAGCATGTTAGCTAGAGTATGTTAACAAAAAAATCTCCTTTTTATACAAGAATAGTTTTGAAAAAACAATTCTGGTTTTGAGAAAAATCTTTAGATGCTTTAGTCCCACATTGCTTGAGTGCTTGTAAGTGAAAATACGAGATTTTCTTACATACTTAAGCTTTTGAAAGCACTTGTCCCTTATTGGTCCTTTAAAGGAACTTTAAGAAGTATATAAGTGAACACTCCATGGCCTCTTAGTAATATGTACTTGAATCTTAAACTCACACGCGTAGAGGGGGAAGGACAAGTGTAGGAGATACGAGTTTATAAATTTACGATGTAGCCATACTTTTTTACTACATCATATTATTTGGAAATGAGTTTTAGAATTAATCTTTTGTAACAGATTTCCAACATCTATTTTTTCATTAAACCTTAGGCCTCTATCTCACCTATAAAACGAGTCTTTTCTCCCACTTTTTTTCTCACGACAACTAATTTTCTCTCAGTCTCTTATTCTTATTTTCTATGCACTTAGACTTGTTTGCACTTTGGTAAGGTATCAGGTGAAACTTCTGCTTCATTCGCTTGTGCAGAAGTAGTAGCGAAGCAACAATAAGAGTTGGATTGTTATATCCCAGAGGCGACGCATCAAGAATCTTGCTGCATTGGTGGTAATACGAAGAGGCGTGAATTGTCTTAACAGAGCAACTAAGTCCACTTCTCAAACAAGTAATTTTACTTTATTTTTTAGAGTTGTTCTTGTAACACTACATTTTAAGGCAATCAATTGCTGATTCCACCACTTCTTCTGCCAGTCCAACTAACTCGAATGACTTGAATAAGCCATTGTGTTTTGGTGGATAAAACTTCAAAAGGTGGCTAGCAAGATAATGTTTTATTTTAGTTTGGTTATTAACCACCAAGAATCCAAAGAAGGTGGACAAAAAAAAAATTAAAACATGAATGTGGAAGAATTTGGTGGAGCATGAGAAATATGTTGCGAAGTGGAAAATGAGGAATCGTAATTATAAATAATATTTTTGATGAGCTTTATGATTATTATTCTAATACTTACAATTCTGCCGAAAGAATGTAGAAAACATTGCAGTAAAAAATAGCACTAAAGTCGAAAAAAAGAAGTACATGCATGTAGCCGCTTTTTTAACTACAAGATGTTGGAAAATATGTTAGTTGTAGCTCAAATGCATGACCTCCAGGTGATTGTTCACAGGATCATCTCCAAAGGATTCTGTTTAGATGAACAAATTCAGGTGGCTACCATCATCGACAATTTGCCGAATTTCGTGGAGGATTAATTTTGTTGGGCACCCCCAAGTTTATCCCGATTGATTTCGGCACCCTAAACTTTATTTTAGCTATCTCGCACCACAAACTTGTATAAGTGTGGCATGAACCCCCCCCCCTCCCCCGCGACCACTTTCTGGCCAATAAACTCGTCGAAGTGGTGATTTAACTCAACTTTGGGGGACATTTTTGGCAATTACCCTTCTCTCTCTCTCTCTCTCTCACACACACACACACACACATATCCATATTCATCTTCATCTTCCACCTTCCATCTTCACCAGCACCAGTACCACCATCGATCGCAGCCCACCCCCGCCTCTATTAAACAACATACCCACCACCCACTGCCTCTACCAATCACCATGGTCACCACCCACAGCCTTTACCAATCACCAAACCTGTCGCGACCTTCTTTCTCGACTGTCCCTACCACCTCATTTCTGAAGACCACCGTCACCTTATCGACCATTACCGAAACCCATCACAACCATCAATTTTTGCCCCAGAGCTAATCACAGCCATCAATATTTGCCCTAAATCCCACAACTGACATCAATTTCTACCATATGCAAAGCCTAATTCCCTTCTTCTTAAATTTTGGTCACAATCAACCTTAAATCCCCATTTTGACCTAATATTCCAGAAATCCCCTCATGTGTTCAGCCATGTCAAAAATTTTTGCCCAGAATTCGATTAGAATATGGTTAGAGGGTGATTGGTGCCACACTTATTTAAGTTTATGATGCAAGATAGCTAAAATGAACTTTCGGGCACCACACATTACCACGAGCAAACTTGGGAGCTCCCAGTGTAATTGATCCATTCGCGGAAGGAGTTCCAAAAGGGCTATGTTACAAGCAATTGAAATTGTCCATTGTGAACCTCATGGCACAACTTCAAATGGAAGAGGAAGTGAAAAAGCAAGATAAAAAGAATGTGCCAACAACACACATGTCAACCATCCCAACAACAAACCAAGGTAACGATAACGGTAACGGTAATCACTACAAGGAAAAGGACTTTTAGCGACAGACAATTTCGTCGTTAAAAGTCTTAAATTCATCGCCAAAGACTTTTAGCGACAAGCACCCCGTAGCTAAAAGTCCGTCACTAATAACCCCGTCGCTAAAAGTTTGGTGACGAAATTTTCAAATTCGTCACCAAAAGTCCAACTTTTAGCAACAGACTATAAATTCCTTTAGCAACAAAATTTCGTCGCTAAAGATAATTTCCGTATATATATATATATATATATATATATATATATATATATATATATATATATATATATATTTTTTTTTGAAAATTATTATTTAAAAAAAATCTTTAGCAACGAATTTTTCCGTATCTAAAGGTCTTGCTGATGGACCTTTAGTGACGGAAATTATATCGCTAAAAGTCCGCTGGTAAAAATATTGGAGTTTTAGCAACAGACTATATGTAGCTAAAGGTTTGTTGGCAAAAACTTTAGCGACGGACTTTTCCCTCGCTGTTTTTCACAACACTGTCCTTGTAGACTTTCAACGACAAGAAAAAAAAAACTCCCTGAGGTTTACACCCGTGTCTCACAAAGGACCCTAAGGTTCCAATTTCAACAACTAACACCCCAACTTTGCATTTTCGATCCAATTGGACCCAAAATCGATTTTCCGTTACAAGAGCTATGGATGGACGTTCACCTTGAGGGGCATTTTCGGTAACCAACAAAAAGAAAGCATTTGGAGGGAAAATATGATTTTTCTCGCCACTCTCTCTTCTGCACACACACACACACACTCCCTCTCTCTCTCTCTCTCTCTCTCTCTCTCTATCTCTTCTGCCATTACCGACCTCTCTCAGCACCCATAAAAATCATCTTCCCCTCCCCACCCGCACCCGCACCTTCATCCTCTCAACCCCCCACCTCCCCCTCTCCATTTCTCTCTTCCTCTCAGATTGATCTTTCGTATTGAATCAAACCCCAAAATAAATCAGTTGATAGTCTTGTCTTGTGGTAAAAATGGCGCAGAAGACGGAGAAAGAAGACGCCGATTTCAAGGCCGTCCCCGAGATATTGACCCTCTGCATCAACAATTGTGGTGTGACTGGCAGCCCCGCCACCAAAAACATGTGCCAGAAGTGCTTCTCTGCCTCCTCTTCCGCCGCCTCCTCCTCTGCGAAAAGCCGTAGATCTATGATTTCCGCCGACATGATCGACGGCCTCCTTGCCGGAGCTGGGTACAGGGACCTGTCCTCGGAGCTCTGGCAAGTCGCTCGGTGCCTCGAGACCGTCATGGTCAATGCCCCCACGGAGGTCTCGCACCTCGCGAACGACGCCATTCACTATAACGGTACAACCCATCGGACGTGGCCTCCTGGGTCGACTCACTCCTCTCCAAGCTCCACCAGCCCAAAAAACCGTACCCGACCCATCAACCTTCTCGGATCTGAACCCGATGGTCACCGCAAGTTACCGACGGGAACCAAAATCGAGGAAGATTCTGGCATAGGTTGGTGTATGTGCTGATGACTTGCGTGGAGTCCGTCCACCGCGGCGAGCTCTCATGGCTGCATCCTTGACCGGAGAGCAAACGAGAGAGAGAGAGAGAGAGAGAGAGAGAGAGAGAGAGAGAGACACCAATAAATGTGTGTTGCCAAAATTACCCCTCAAGGTGGATGGACATCCACCATTTTTTAGACGGAAAATCGATTTTGGGTCCAATTGGATCGAAAATGCAAAGTTGGGGTGTTAGTTGTTGAAATTGGAACCTTAGGGTCCTTTGTGAGACACGGGTGTAAACCTCAGGGGGTTTAGTGTAATTTACCCTATATTTTTTTGAAAATTATTATTTAAAAAAAATCTTTAGCAACGAATTTTTCCGTATCTAAAGGTCTTGCTGATGGACCTTTAGTGACGGAAATTATATCGCTAAAAGTCCGCTGGTAAAAATATTGGAGTTTTAGCAACAGACTATATGTAGCTAAAGGTTTGTTGGCAAAAACTTTAGCGACGGACTTTTCCCTCGCTGTTTTTCACAACACTGTCCTTGTAGACTTTCAACGACAAGAAAAAAAAAAACTCCCCCCAATCTTTAATTTTTTTGTTGTTTTAGTACCCAAACCCTCGTCTTGTAATTCAAATGCAATCGTATATTATACAATCCATAACCAAATCACAATCCACAAACAATTCTCAATCCACAATATGGTTAAATAATTGTTGATCCATCAGCAATTCTTTAGCCTTAAAACAGAAAAATATATTCAAATTCTATTATAATTGAACACAAAATATATACAATATTGTCCAGAGCTGTGAACCAAATATAACAGGGGGCGAGAACAAGAGCGGAAGGGGGATAAAAATTAGGGAGGGGAGGGGAGCACAATTCCAGGAGTGTAGGGGAGGGGAAGAAGGGGAAAGGCTCAGGGCTTATCAAGATAGGGATTTGGACCTTGCTCGTCATCATCCACGGGAGTGTCATCCAGATCCGGCTCGGAGTGGGAAACAATAATGTCCTAATTAAAAGTACGCATGCATTCTTGTTAGTAATCGTATATTATATTTATGGGCTAATTACACCTATATCCTTGAGGTTAGAGGGTAATTACAGTCAAGGACACTAAGTTTTAAAATGTAACATACCGTGACCAAACACTTTTAAAATGTATCACCCGTGTCCATCCGTCAAGATTCCGTCCAAAAAGTACACTTTTTTTATGATGTCATCAATACGTATTTTTAAAATGACGATACTACCCCTTGTACTGTATATACTGAATATATTTAAAAAAATTTAATTAAGATTTCAAGGCTTAATTTAAAGATTAGGGTTGAAAATCCTAAAATTATTGATTTGTTCCCTAGTAATCTATTTCATCAATCTCAATCTGCAAATTTCTCACTGAAAAACCCTAACATGCAAATTAGGGTTTCAAAACCCTAATTCGCAATATGCGATCGCAATCTGCAAATTCTCATTGAAAAACCCTAATTTGCGAATTAGGGTTTCAAAACCCTAATTCGCAAATTAGGCTTCGATCAACGTTGTCATGATTGCCGTGGAGGTGCTTTGTGTGGAATTAGGGTTTCGCCGATGTACTACGATAATTGAACGAATATCAGGAAGGCGGATTCCTGTAGCTTCGGCGAATCGGAGGAGACGCACTGGAACATGAATGGTAAGAGCTCCGGCCAACCATTTTCCGGCAGGATGCCATAGGCGAGTTCAGAGATGGTATCGCAGAGCTTCTTGATGATCTTCTTGGCCTCATCGCGCTGGACGCATGTAAGGAAGATGGATTTGAGGGAGGACTGGGTCGAGGCGGTGAGTCGGGGCCAGACGTAGGAGTCGTCGCGGGTGAGCTGCGATGGGGAAGGAAAGGGGAGAAGGTGGTGCGGCGACGAGGAAGGGGGAGGCAGACAGGGAGACGAAGGGGTGCGGTGGTCGGGGGAGTTTGAAAGACAGAATTGGGTTGGGGGGGATAGGGGGGGTTGGGTGGCGCGGGGGGGGAGGGTGGTGGTGGTGGTGGTTAGAGTAAACATTAAATTGTTTTTTTAAAGATAAAGTAATGGCATGTGAAAGAAAATAACATTCTAATTTAAGGGTGACAATGTCATTTTATCAAAACCGTTAGGTTTTTTAAGATTCTGTCTGGTCAACGGACATAAGTGTAATTTGTCCAAACTATTGTCCTTGGCTGTAATTACCCTCAAACCTCAGGGATATAGGTGTAATTAGCCCTATATTTATTCATGTATATTGAGTTCATAATTCTAACTATTTTGTACCTTATCCTCCCTAATCATCCTGACTACCTCTCGAGCAATGCGACGAACATCCTCCGGGTGTAACTGTCGCTCCACGGTCGATGTCAGTGTCTAGAGGGGCATTATGGGGGTGGGGATGCCCCCATCACGACACATGCAGTCACGCTAGGTAGGCCGCTTACACGCTTTTTCCTTATATTGACGACCCCCGATGTATCCAGCCACAACTTCAATCCCCGGTACTTGTACTCCTACTCGTGTATGCTGATGACTAACCAGACTGCAGACAGTGATTTGACATTGAAGACATTAATGCAATAGACATTGAAGACATTATTGAAATTTTAACTATATACAAGTTAATTTGTAACTTACATCGATCTGCCGAGCAACCTACGAAATGAACTCCCCCACTGGATGTGCATCATCCATACCCACCTTCCTGATGTGCATATAAAAGAGTTGAATTGGATGTGAGCCGTGGAAATTAAAACCCACAAAATATCTCATCTTCGCTCATCTCTCTACATTGCGTCCCGTCAAAAAGTCATATAGAGGGAGGAGTGAGGAAGGAAAGGAGGGATATCGGTGAATCTGATCAAAAGGGGAGCTAAGGCTCATAGGCAATTCAACCATACACCATACCACGATAATGCAGCACCACCGTCGTTTCACCAAAACGTGGACTCCCTGAACCTGATCCAGTTGAGGTGGACCCTAACTGACATCGCCGGATCTGAGCACAGACAAGAGTGACGGGTGGGCTCAGCCGAGTTTACGGACCTGATGATGAGCTTGGGGCTAGTGTGCAGCGACTCGGTGAGCTGAGAGATCTTCCACAGTGCGTACCCACAGGCAGTGGTTCAAATAAGACTCTGGCTGTGATGCCTAAATTATATTGGGGTTTAATGTAGTGGGAGAAGGAGGTGTTGGAGAGTGGGAGAATGGGAAGAAGAGAGATGAGGGAAAAAAGAAAAAGAGAGAAATGAGAGAGGTTGACGGTGATGGAAGAAGAGAGAAGGGCAAGAGAGAGAGGAGGGATTTGGTCTCAAGGGCAATCATGTCATTTCATGCAAAATTTTAACACCGTTCGTATTCTGTTTGGTCAACGAACATAAGTGATATAAACGCAAACATGTGTCCTCGGCTGTAATTTATCCCTAAAGTGAGGGATATAAGTGATAATATCCCTAATTATAAAAACTCTAACATCAATAATCATAACATGTAATTATTTCTAACATCAATAATTCTAACATGTAATAATAAAATTTCTAACATGTAATTATAATAATAAATATAAAAAAAAAAAATGTACATTATTAGTATATTCTAACATGTAATTATTATAAATATTCGAACACATAATTTATGCAATTATTATAAATATTCTAACACGTAACTATAAAAATGTAATTATTATAAATATGTAATTATAAAAAAAATGTACATACTTTTGTGGAGTGGGGGTGGTGGTAGAAGGCGGCAGTGGTGGTGCGGTAGTGGTAGCGTGGAGGAGGGACATGGGTTGTCGCCGGACAGGGCAGGGGCAGTGGCTAATTGGGTTGTCACCGAACGGGGGCGGCGGGGGAAGGGGGTTGTCGCCCGGAGGGGTGTGTGTGTGTGTCTATATATATATATATATATATATATATATATATATATATATATAGAGCAAGAATATCACTTCACAAAGAAATGATATGCAAGCTCTAAAGAGAATAAACTTCTGGACCCCTTGAAATGAAGGCCAAGAGCCTTATTTATAGAGCTCGGGATTGCAGAATCTGATAAGATTCGCAATGCTAACTTGCAAGGCTGAAGATAAGTTAGAATAAATGATAAAATCGCAAACTGACAAAAGTCAACTAACCGACTGGTTCAGCCCACAAATTAAAAATGATTTTTCTGAACTTTGTGGCATTATCCTACCCTATTTTCAGTAATTGTCTCTGATATTATAAATGGGACGTAATTCATTTCCTAACCATTAAACAGATTGATTTCATCTTTGCATCAGGGATAATTCACAAATCATTTCCCCAAATTATCTTGACCAACTAAATCAATTATTTTTAATAAATCTAGACACTGGACTGGACTCAACACAATTGGACTGGACTGATGGACTGAACATGCAACTGGACTAGACTGAACTACTAAACTAAATCACATTACTAAGCCTAGACTCAATAATGCACCCTAATTAATAATAAAGCCTATTAGTTATTTAATTAAAAACACCTACAAAATAAGGTGTCTACAGGTATGCTCGTTTTTGTCACATAAATGGTAAGTATCTCAAAGATACGAATCATGTACATAATTTTGCCTAAACTGCATAATGACCTTGAAAAAAGTGAATTATTTAGCATGACCAAAATCACTTGATAACCTCACCACAAAGTTAAAAGAATTCTCAATTGTTAAAGTTAATTCATACAAATATGAATTTGAAGGCATTTTGAAACTTGGTGGAAAAAGATACTCTATCACTTCTATTGATGATTTTTCTAAATATTGTTATGTCTATCGCAAAAGTGATGCTTTTGAAATGCTTATTGTTTTATCAAGGAAGCAAAAAATCATTTTGATAAAGGATAAAAGATTGAGAAGTGATAGAGGTATATTACGACTCCTTAAGCCTTATCACAATTATCTATTATGTAGGGATAGTTCATCAGCCTACCTCTCTTTATTTTTCCGCTTTAATGGTTTGAGTGAAAGAAAAAAATAGGACCTTGATCAATTTGACCTATGCCATTCTTGCTGACTCTAGTGCACCCAAGAATCTTTTTGGGTGAAGCTCTTTTGACCGGAAAGTATGCCTTTAATGGAACGCGTAAAAAGAAGATCCTTCAAAGCACTTATGAATTATAGAGAAACAGAAAATGAAATTTATAACACCTTAGAGTTTGGGGATTCTTAGTCTTTGTGAGGATATGTCTTTAAACTACGGACAAGAAAAATGATTGTAGTAGTGCGTGAAACGTTTGTAAGTGCAATGGTGCCTTGGACTCTTATCATACGACTTGAAATCAATTGTACAAGAAATGATCACTATTTGATTCTTCTAATAATAACAACTTATTTTGTTCCTTTCTCTCACTTTTATTACAACTTTAACCTGTTGGAATTAAAGCATCAAATTGTGTTTCTATTGGTTATGCTGTCAATAATAAAGCCTATAGGTGTCTTGATCTTGAAGACAATATTGTTGTTCAATTTATGTATGCTATCTTTCATGAAGAAAAGTTTCCTTTCAAATCCGAAAATAGCAGGGTGTAAACTAAAGCTATGCAATCATCCAAGGTAATCACCAGACAAGCTCTTTGCAACTTTTTAACATAAAAGACCAAGAACATAGGAGGAGAAAACGTGCAAGGGTAGAAAAAGACTTTAGCCCTGACTACCTTGTGTATAATGTTAAGGGAAGTCCTATTATCCTAGCAGAAGCTTATCCTCACCAGACTCTAACCTTTGGAGAGAAGGCATAAATGAGGAAATAAAGTCTCTAAGGGCTAATTGAACATGGAATTTAGTTGACTTACATCTAGGCTGTAAAATCATAGGTTGTAAAGGAATTCTACGGTAACAACTTCAACCTGATGGTACAATTGACAAGTTTAAAGTAAGGTTGATTGCAAGTGGTTTCAAACAAGTAGATGAATGTTTTGATATCTCCCCGGTCACTAGAATAACATCCATTAGGCTTTTATTGCTATTGCATAACTTAGAGACTCACTAAATAGAATGGAGAATTGGAAGAAGAGGTATATATGGACTAACTAGAAGGTTATGTGCAACAAGCGCATCATACCAAGATGCGTAAGTTGAACAAACACCTACATGGGTTGAAACAGACTCCCTAACAATGGCATGATAAACTTGATCATGTGTTCTAGCTAATGGTTTTAGAGCAAATAATTGAATTTACCGAATCTTTGTTGAAAAAGAGTTTTGAAATGAAAGACTTGGGTGAAGCAGATGTTATTCTAGGCATGAAAATTACTAAAACTCGTGATGAAATATTTCCTGACCAAGCTCATTATGTGAAGAAATTTTGAGGAGTACAAATATTGCGATTAGAAAACTGCATGCACTCCTTTTGATCCTCAAATTCGTTTTGTATCTTATTGAGCTTGATGTTAATGTTGTGAATCAAAAAGAATATGCAAGTATAACTGGTTGTCTTTGATATGCTACTGATTGTATATAAGGTCTGATATTGCATATGTTGTTTTTCCCTAGTAGATTTACAATTAAACCTAATTTTGAACATCTAGGATGTTTTGTAGTATGAGTTATCCTAAAAGAACTATTGACCACAATTTGATGTATTAAAGGCAACTGGCTATTCTTAAAGGTTTTAGTAATGCAGATTAGAATTCTCAATCTGGAAATTCCATGTCAATAACAGGTTATGTGTTCACGTTAGTGGTGAAGCTATATGTTGGAGATCCAAGAAGCAAAAAATTATTTCCAAATCCACCATTGAAGCCGAACTTATTGCCTTAGATTCGGCAAGTGAATAAGCAGGTTGGCTATGTTATTTATTTTTCGAGATGCCTATGTGGGAAAAGCCAGTGCCACTTGTCTTGATCCATTGTAACTACATCGCAGCATTGGCTGAGTGCAAAGCAAATACTGTAATGGAAAATCTAGATCGTGAGAAGAAAATACAGTACAGTAGGATCTTACCTCAGCAAAGATGCATGAATATTGATTACTTCAGATCCGGTGATAATCTCGCCGATCGATTGACAAAAGCTCTAGCTAGAAAAAAGATCTGTTATACATCCAGGGTGATGGGACTTAAGCCCAAAATTGTACAAGTCACCTATATAATATCAACCTCCTTATGACTTGAGTTCCCAAGAACTAGGTAAGGAGATTAACAAATTGTAGAGTGACTTGTTTTTTACATGTACTATTCTTTTCTTATGGCATAATGTCCCTCCCTATAGTGTAAGTACACGTTTCTCGTAACGATTTTGGAGGCTAAGATTCTTTGTAATCTCTTGATGAGTTCTATAGCCTGTATGGATGGGATGTACTAGTTATGAGAAGATGCTTGATAGACTCACCTATATGAGTGCGGAAGTGGGGCCACTTCCTATGAGAATCGAGTTAATTCTCTAGAGCACTCATGAAAGTTGGGATAAAACAAAGCCATAACGTGTTGGTTTATGAAGTCTAATATATAATAGCTCGAGTGTCATGTGTGTGATATTCTTCTGCCCATCCTCAAGTGGGCATCCTTTCAAGGTTGAATCCACTTTGGCTCTAATATGGGAAGACCGAAACATGAGATTCTCAATGCATGAGATTCTCGCCTCTGTCCACTCTCGGAAGTTGTTTGATTTTTTGTTGGAGTAATTTGAACAAAATATCCCCTTTTTCTACAAGAATGATTTTGGGAAAACATTAAAGTTTTGAGAACAACCTTTAGATACTTTGGTCACATATTGCTCGTAAGTAAAAAGATGAATTTTTTTCACATACTTAAGTTTTTTAAAGCACTTGCCCAGATTGGCACTTTAAGCTTGAGTCTTATACTCGCAAGCGCAAGGGAGAATGACATGTGAGAGAGATACAAGTTTATGAGATATTACAAAATATAGCTCTTGGGCTACCCATGTTGATGCAGACTTTTAATCTCACCAATTCCTATTTTTATTACCAATCGTCACATTTTTTATCACAACATTTTATTCTATTCTAAAATGAATTTTAGAATTAATCCTTTGCAACAGATTTTTAACAATTATTTTTTCATTAAACCTTAGGCATCTAACTCGCCTATAAAAGGAGCCTTTTCTCATAATCTTTCCTCACAACAATTTATATTTCTTTGTCTTTTCTTCTGATTATCTATACACTTAGACTTCTCTTCATTCTTTTATACAGAAACACGGGTGAAACAACATTTGAAGCTGGGTTGTTGTATCCCAAAGGTGACACGTCCAAGAACCTTGTTGCACGGGTGGTAATCTGTAAGGGCGCGAATCGTCTAGTCTGCACCTCTGCCAACTAATTTTACTTAAAATTTGAGCAATTTTCTTGTATATTTTTGTAACAATTCCAAGAATTTGAACTAAAACGTCATTTTCGAGCTAAGTGGAGTATAGCTAATTTGTTCAATGATGCTCAGAATACTACAATAATGTTCATCCATAAATCAATGACAAACCAAAAACAGAAACGAAGATGTTCTTACTCACCCAAAAGACGCAAACATAGTTGTTATACCGCTGTTCTGACTAGCCCAAAATAAAGCGACCCTACATGACTGCCAAAGCAAATACTCCGTAAAACGTAAACCTCGACATGTTCACTACGAGTAATGGTCTCACGACGAGGATTTCCTTCTCTTTAGAAGAGTCCAGCCTCTCCAAGACCTGCCTGCGGCCTTCTCTTTTGCACCAATTGCAATATCCTCCCTTGCATAAAAATCATTATCCTCTGCCGCACCGCTCTCATCGAGCCTTCCCATTTTGTTTACCTCAGAACTCAACAGAGCTAGTTGATCCTCCAATGTTCTGACGCGCCTCTTAAGTTGGATCCTCTCCACAACCGTTTTCGCCCGTTCTCCAGCCATCCATCTCAGTTCTTGATTCAAGGCCTCTAATTTAGCACGCATCGTGGTTGTAGCTAGCTCCACCTCCGCAAACCGTGCCATAGGACAAACACCTGTACCACCAAAGTTTGGACTAACCTGGCAAGCCGTCTGTAAACATGCTAGAAGGATTAGGAAAGCAAACAGATTTGTTGCAATCATCATGAGTAAGGCTTTGGTCACGCCCGTGAACTTCTCATTGCTGAATTGGCGGAAGGTGTTGGCCGCGAAACCTCTGAGCCTTTGTATCGATGCTTCCTGTTTCTCAGAAGGTTTTTGTCTCCATCGGACATGTTTGGCTGAAACTGCTGGTGGAAACTCGCCCTTTGCTTGGTCCATGCACAAGGTTCGGTCAGCACCAAGTCTTCTCCTTATGGTGCTTCCGGAACCAGAAGCAAATGTTCTGTCCATATCACTCAAAAGCTGGGATTAAAGTGGCACAATATATGTCAGCACGGAACAACCAAGGAAGCAGAAAAGGCATTATGCAGTAATACAAAACAAAGAGAATGGATGCCCTTTACCAGATTAGAGCAAAAACTTAAATATCTACAGAGAATACTGTGACTTTGTGGTGTTGAGGCAGTGGCTTTCTTTTATCTTATCAAAGCATTCAATCGTTAAAACAAGAGGTCATATACAGGGGTGGAACCAGAAACTTTTTTCTAGGAGTGCAAAAATTATATCGAATTTATCAATTTTTTTTATTAAAATAATATTAAAAACAAAGCGCACTTAAAAAGCATACAAAAAGTATTGTTAAATTTCACGAGAGCCATTAAAGACTCTTTACAAGTAAAAAAAAAAAAAAAAGGTAAATACAAATTATTCTCCAAGTGTTTACAAACGAAATTACTAAATTATACTCCAACTTCGTTACTATTCGTTTGTTTTTGAGCTGAAAAGCAAACATACTTCTTTACTGAAGAATCTCAGTGATATTCACCAAAAACACGATGGTGAAGTTGTTGAGCATGAACTTGGAGTATAATTAGTAATTTAGTAATTATACTCCTTGTTGTTCTGATTATTCACCAAAAGCAAACATACAGAAGAATATATTAGTAAACACTTAAGAGTATAATTTGTATTTTCCATCATGTTTTTGGTGAATATATCACTGAGATTCTTCGGTCAATCTTAATTATTCAAAGTTAACTAAAACCGTGTAGACCCTTATCTAGTTATCCATTTATATTTTTGTCAAACAATTCAATATATCACATACATAATACATTATACATTGCACAATATTTCTGGTTGAGTGATAACTGATAAATCACAAGGCACAATATATACATTGCACAAAATCGAAAAAGATCTTGTTTGAACTGAACATTTAATTTTTTTTTTGGTGCAAGAACTGAACATTTAATGGGATAATGTCTAGCTGAATAAGGTTTGACTGCATACGCCCATACATGATTAAGACACATTAAAGACCCACTCAGTATACGACCCATACATGATACATGACACATTAAAGACCCACTCACTGACTCACGGACCTCTGGTTTGGACTGAACAGTTAAGACCCACAGGCCAGGGAGCCTCGTCAGTCGTCGTTGGCAGGGGATGAGGGGCCAGATCTGGTTGAAACCTCGGCGTAGCAATCGAAGAGCAGAGTGAGGGACCAGGTCTCGTCGCCGCCGTCGAGGCGTCGGTACGTCACTTGATCTGGTGCGTCGATGTGTCGCCGGCAGATCCTGATTTGGTCGGAGTTGCCTCGTCAGTCGTCACGGGCTCACGGCCTGCCTGAGCTTAGTCCACCGAAGGTCAGTCAGTCACGGTCACGGTAAGAGAGAGAGAGAAAGAGAGAGAGAGAGAGAGAGAGAGAGAGAGAGGTGACTGCCGAGTGTGCGTCTCTCGGGGAACGGGGTATCGGGGAACGGCGTCTCGGGGAACGGGATCTCGGGAACGGAGTCGCGGTGCGATTCCCGAATTATTATTTTTTTCCCGCAAAAGTCAGGGGGTGCTTCAGCCCCCCCTTTGCACAACGTAGGTCCGCCCCTGGTCATATAGCGGAAATTAGTGCCAGGGGATTGGCTACTAGAATACAAGTACAATGGAAGAAAGCCATGTAACTTTCTAATCCTGTTGCCGTTGATCCCCGTGAAAGACTCGATCGATACATTGCAGAAAAGCATTTTAAGGTTACGACCACTTAGAAGCATTCAGTTCTCCTGATCGAGATGCCATTACAACTGACCGAAATCAGTAGTGCAATAGAAGAAAGAACACATCCCCCTTGCAAAACCAGACCAAAATCAATGTGTAAGGCGAACTGGCTTCAATGTACTGTGCCTGTGGCATTCTTCTGCTTTGGTGTATTGGACAAATGACCAAACAAAAGTTCCCTTAGATATGTTTTTAATTCCCTCAAACTAAATTCAGTGCTGAAAAATAACAGGAACATCTTATGCTCACTAAGTTATTCGATCAAACCAGAGGCAGTCTCGCCTCATTTTTCATAAATAATTTGTAGAATTATATTTGGCAAGAATCACTAAAGAAAAATCTTCCAAGGTGTTGGCCATGGCCAGAACACCCTGTGCGTATGAACAGCATTACCGGAATATAGTCAAAAGAATAACTGAGGCAACATCCAAGGCAAACTACACGTCTTGGTTAATACCCTTCGAAAACGAACTAATTTGTTCTGTCATTGCTTTATACAAGCTAATGTTAGCCAAGTAAGGTTTTCCAAAGTTCAGGTTTCACCAAAAGTGCTAGGGATGCTACATCTAGAAAGGTCTTACACCAAATAGTCATCGCTATCACCAACAATAAACCAGCATCCCACCACCAGTGTTGTAGTCAACCCTGCCATTCTTCGTCAGCCACTAGTAAGGAACCCCGAGTTTGAAAATACGGATGGGGCTGTGAGATGCTCAAATGTTAAAGTTCCTCCCAAACCAGAAGAGCCAAATGCAACCATCATATGTGTCGCATCATATGCGACATTAAAACACCTCTGCCCTTATAACCATCACACACTATACCACCTTCCTCTACGTAGGGATTATCATAAGGTTCGCTCCACCATAAATCTCTTGAAAAGCTAAAGCTTCCTCAGTGTAAGCATACACCCTGTATGCTGTGAATTTTCCTTGATTCAACTTGTAAATTTTAGACACATGTATAGCTGTTACAAACAGAAAAAGCGTTTCGCTTTATACCAAGAATTCCATATCTATTGCGTTTATTCTCTTTCTTCATCCACCACACAATTGAGAATTTTCAAATACCGTCACCTTTGTAAAACTACACTATTGTGCCACCATCCTTAGCAGTATTGCACTTGCAGTAATTCCCTCAACCACTGCCATTGATATTGCCACTAACACAGAAGCAAAATCATAAAACATGCACATACTAGACCACCACACCTGTATGCTTTGATAAGATCATCCTTGATGGCAGAGGGGAGACATCACTTTACAAACTTAACGCAGCAAGCTTCTGGAAAATTTTGTCTCTGGACTTCTGTCGATGATATTCATCCTCATGCAGAACAACCCACTCTATATACAATATAATAGGAACACCGAAATAATGGCGACTAACCTACAAACATGCTTTGTCATATCAACGAAGCTACAAACTAACACTGATCAACAACTAACAAGCCTCTCGGTCAACCAAAGCAAACTTATAATTAGCTTCAGACCTACTGCAAAAAACCAGTGAGGAAACGTCAAACATGACCAATAAGGATCTCAACTTGAAGCATAAGATCTGGTCCCTCTGCTTCCCTACACCACCAACGAAGTTATTACAAGTACCTCCTTCAGCACCTTGTAGTTATGAATCGTAGTGTTGCTCCGAACTTTCCATAAATATCAGATCAAGAAAAAGAACGGCTGAACCACTTGAGCTCTATTCCTACATAATTACAATGTGCCAATACTTCGGCTAATGCAGCAAGTTGCCGCCATGAACTCTACGAATCCTACCACTCTCCCTTCACTTTTTCCTCCCCTACCTTCTTCCCCTCCCCCTAAAATATTAGGAATTGGTGAAACCGGAAATCTAAGGTTAAAATGTGGGTGATGAATGCAAACTAATGATTCCCTTTCTATGTAGTACAGAAACTTGGCCTTGACCGCTTAAGACCTATTTCTTGTAAAAACCTGGCATAATGCTATTCTTCTAAGCATCACAAGATTTTATAGGGCTTATGGACACAAGCCAGAACTTAATGTTGTGAGCTGTCAAACTCCAATCCATGAAACACATCAATAGGCAAGGTCCCTTTAAGATTGTGCCAATGAGAACTACAATAGCGTAAATGAGGATAATTTTGTACCGCTGGCCCTTTAATCCGTAAACTAATTAACAAGCTGCTGTGTCTAATCCGAAATGTTGCGTTATCTGATTCAATTTTGTCCATTCGTCTGGTTTTCAACGGCCCATGCATGTATGCTGCCTGTTTACAAATTAATAGAACCGTGATAACGTAGGGATTAGATAACCGTTATGGTTGCATAACTCAGTTCACTAACCTTAGTCCTTTTAGACTCTTAACGCTTTCTTTGTACGAATTTCAAGAGTAGATGCGCATTAATGTGGGAACAAATAACAATGAAAAATCTAGTGTTAACATCATAATAATGTATGAAAAAGGGACTCATATTTTGGAACACGGGCAGTACTTTTTCTCCCCAACCAAACCCCCAAAACAGAACCGGAAAAGAAAAGAAAAAAAAACACACACACATACAAAAGAAAAGAAAAAATAAGAGAAAAAAGGACTTCTTGATTTCGTGTCATCATATTCAGAGAGCAGCTATTAAAGAGGAGATTGCACCAGAAAACATAGGAAGCAAGTCAAGAAAGGCCTTTTGGCACCGCACTTTGTGCTGATCATTTTATGGTTTTGCATTCATTCATCCTACGAGATCAAGAGAATGTTGTGGACAATATCTAAAGACACTTGGATCACATCTAAGAACATGCTACAGAACAAGCACTGGATGCTAAACAGTAAAATTAGATGAAGACTTACAGAGAAGGGTTTTACGGAGCACTACTCTTCGTTATCGTAGACGGGCGACACAAGTCGCCAGCATGCTGCTCTAGCTATATGTACGTAGCGGATTTTTGTTCAGTTCTTACGTGCCCTTCGTTGACTCTGAATCTATGCACGTATTCACCCATTTGACCTTCCAGGACTTTTACCGGTACCAAAATAACGTCAGTGTCCTCGCTCTCTCGGAACAGTTTTACTTTGTCAAATCTCTTCCCTCGACTGTAGCACGTGCCGTGTCGTGTTGCAGAATATTTCTTACCGCAGCCCTTAACAAAATAAACATGTTGTTACGGGTGATACAACAACATGGGTGTTGTTTGTTCCTGAAGCGTTTTCAACGTAGGGAAAAATCACAAATTATGATTTTGGGATCAAGATCCGTTGCTGTACAGTAAAGATGTTGTATAACGTTTAGCGTCAAAAGATTGTCACTGAAAGTGTTTTATCGTTGTTACTAAAATTTCTAATGGCAATTTTTTGTCGTTAAAAATATATTTAGCGCCATTTTTATGATGCATCACCTCTGCTATACAACAGAAGATTTTGATCCGTATTTTTGCGAGTGTTTGAATTTGAGTTATCTATTGTTAAAAGCATCTGGACTTACTTAAACCGCACCTCTGCTGTGACAACAGAGGATTACCAATGTCCCTTTTCTCTGCCATAGTGGCCGGACGACAGCCTTCCATTGCAGCCAACCAAGTGCACCCATGACTCACTTATAGATGGAGCAGTCACAACATACGTTTTAGAGTTTGATCCTTGAATAAAATTACAACGGAATAGGGATGGCAATGGGGCGGGTCGGATGCGGATCTTATAAAATCCGCACCCGCCCCGCTACCCTTGAAATCCCGGCCCGCCCCGCATCGGGTCATATAATCTCAAATCCATATCCGACCCTAAAATGCTTTAGAAAACCCGTCCACACCCCGCCCCGCTCTGGCAGGGCCTTGTTTTAGAAACTCTGTAGTCTCACCAAAAAGTGGTCAACCCATAATACCAAGAGCCAAGCCTTTCTTCCTGTACCTCATCTCATTCCATCTAAACAAAGTAGTACTGCACAGACAGACTCCCAAAACCACACCAAAAATCACAACGAAAACATCCATTGATGCTCCCAAGAAGCTCACAGCCAACTTCAGAGAGATCAACTGTTGATGGTATGGCTTGCTTTAGTTTATGGCTTAAAGCTAGTTGGGTCAGTCGCCGACAGTGCCATTAAGTTAATCGCAAGTCAGTTGCCGACGGCGGGAGAGAAGAAGGAGGCGCGACGGCGCGACACCTTTGTCTGCAGATGAAAATTAGGATGAAGCGGCATCAAGTTGTCGGCAGAGAGTGGAGTCGTCAGAGAGTGAAAATAAGGGTGAAGCGGCAGATTGATTGGAAATTAGGGTTGGGGAAACATATTATATATGTGTGGGATGGACGGCTATGATTAAATGGTGAATAGGGTTAATATACTGGGGTGGTCACGGGTTGCGAGGCAGGGCGGGTACTGGGGCGGTTTGAACTAAATACCATACCCGCCCCTAACCCATTGTGGATTTTTTTAGAAAAAACCATACCCGCCCCGTGGCCTGTCAAAGTCAAAAAGACCCGCTCCTATAGAAGCGGGGCGGGTATCCACCGGTTGCGGGTCTTATTGCCATCCCTACAACGGAGTATGCAACCCAGCTAATGCCCTAACATGTAGCTGGAAATCGGGACTACAAATCTATATTATATACGATGGGTATACGATGGGAACACTCATTTTCTGTGTAACACTTTTTTTGGCATTACGTAACTAACTATTTAAAATGATGAAATTTGGCAATTCTATAGTTTTTCTGAAAAAAAAATGACACAAAATAAAAGCTTAAATAGTAAATGACTACTTATAAGGACATATTTGGTTTTTACAAATTAAAATCCGTGTCACCAAATGGCATAATAAACGCTTATACATGATGTTTGATTTTAAAAAAAAATTATATTATTAACTATATCTTACACGCGTATCGTGTGTAACACGTTGACTCGTGTCACAGTAAAAGCAAAAATGACATTTGCAAGCATAAGACAGAACTAACAAAAACCGAAGGAAATTGGTTAATTCTTTTCTTGAGGTAAGTTAAATATCCAAGTACCTTTCGTACCGTTTTCCAAATGCTACTTCCTTTTCCTGGTTTCCAATCCAAATTCCGGATACATTTTTCTTTCTCGGCACCTTTGCACCACCAAAACCGAAGAGACGTTGGTCTCTTTCAACCTACCCACCACCACCATTAAGACCACCCAATATGGCCAGTGGCGGAGCTACGCTTGTACGAGGGGGGCTAATGTACTCTCTCAACTTCTGGAATTTTTTTTTGCATTTCACCCAAGTTTGGTTCTGTGACTCTCGCTCTCTTTGCAACTTGTCCCTCGTAGTCTTTCACCCACTCCCAAACTGCAGACGGCCGACGACAGACACCACCCCCGACGACAGACACCACCTCCTTCAGTCGACTCACTCTGTTGAGGAGCTCAGATTTGGAACGAGTGGCTGAAGTGGAGCCTTGGAAGGGGACGGCAGGTGGACCGGCGAGGACGAGGAAGTTTTCTTCTGTTTAGATCTGGAAGGATCAGTGACCAGCAAGTGGCAACGACGAGGCGAGGACTGCACCGGCCAAGAACCTACTGCATGTGACAACGCGGCGACGACCGATGACCGGCGATTTAGGTACACATTTTCAGATTCTTAATTGATGATTTGCTTTCCTAATTGAGCATTTAGATTGTTGATTGAGCATTTCAAATCGTTAATTGAACATTTCAAATTGTTGATTGAGATTTCGTCAATTCTTTGATTACTCTTTGTTGTCCTAATAACGTCCATGATGTGGTAGTAATTTGATTAACACTCGCAACGGGCATATCATGCTTTAAAAGGGAAAACAACGCAATAAAGGAATATCATTTTGAAAATACCAAAACGATCAGTAGTCTTAGAGGGGCGACTAAAAGATTAAGTTCATGCACAATATGGCAAATCTATCTAAAAAGCTAGCTGACTTTGTTTGTTAACTTCACAATATGAAGAAGTCAAATGAATGTTTTTGTGAAAGATGACTGCATGAAGCTACTTCATTTCTATTTTAGACAGACGGAGTGTAGATAAGTTGGTTCTTATGATTCTCTGGATAAGGTGAATGTTACCATGATACATTTAATGCAAGTAAAGTACAAAAACCTCAGAAAAAGATCAACAAGTTTTTGTTTGTTTATTTTACTCGGCGCGCGGGCGCCTAGACTAGATCAGTGACAAATAAGAATGTCGTATCTTCCATATCTCAACTACTCCAAATTTTCCATGTGGAAAGCTGTAACCACTAACATTTTCATTACGAAGCATTCTTTAGCAGCACATTTCTTCCATCGTAACTTAGCAGCAGCTCACTCAGACTATTCTTAAAATGTGAGATGGTTCTTCTGGTCAGGAGTCCATAAGGACTGTAAACCTGCTGGTAGATAATCTCATTCCAAGTATTGGTCTGGTTTGTTTTGCATTCACTGCAAGTGAAATACAGCTGCAGAGCTGCTCAATTTCATCTACTTCTGTAAGTTTTGTGTAGTTTCAGTGTATCTAGTTATTGCTGTGTTTTATTTTTAGCACCCCCTAGAGCAAATTCCTGGTTCCGCCACTGCCAACATGTCCCATTAAAATTTTATTTTTTTACAGTTTTGCAATTTCATTAATTCTTAAGATTTTGATAAGGGCAAATTATACTTATGTCCCTGAGGTTAGGGTATAATTACAGGTAATGACAAGAGTTTGGACAAATTACACTTATGTCCGTTGACCAAACGGAATCTTAAAAACCCTAACGGTTGTCGTGAAAAGACTTTATTACCCCTTAGTTGAAACCTTATTTTTTTTAATGCCATTACTTCAACCTAAAAAAAAGGAAAAATGCCATTACCCTTCCCCCCACAGCACCCCACCCCAACCCACCCCCTTTCCCACACCACACCACCCCAATCCCATTTATTTCTTTCAAGCTCCACCCGCGCCACCCCTCTCCCCCTTCCCGTCACCCGTCTGCCTCCCCCTTCCCCTGCATAACCCGTCTGAACTCCCTCGTCACCGGCGCTGCAACCCGTCTTCCTCCCTCATCACGGCGCTGCACCTCGTCTTGCTCCCTCGTCACCGGCGCTTCATCCCGTCTTCCTCCCCCATCCTCGGTGGCGCTGCACCCCGACCTGCCTCCCCCTTCCCCGTCTGTCAGGCCCGAAAGGAAGACCCAACTCTAATGGAAAATCCACAATTTCTCTGAATTTAACTGTCACCACCGGCTGCCGCCTCGCCGTGGCTGGGTTGGCCGTCATTTCGCCGATGTCACCGAAGAGTCTGCAGGACCTAATTTGCAAACAAAACCCTAATTTGCAAATTAGGGTTTCAACAAAATCCTAATTGTGACTTTAAATTAAGGCTTGAAATCTTAATTTAATTTTTTTTAAAAATATTCAGTATATACAGTACAAGGGTTAGTATCGTCATTTTAAAAATATATATTGATGACATCATACAAAAAGTACAATTTTGGACGGAACTCTGACGGATGGACACGGCTGATACATCTTGAAAGTGTTTGGTCACGGAATGTTACATTTTGAAACTTGTGTCATTGACTGTAATTATGCCATAACCTCAGGGACATATGTGTAATTTGCCCTTTTGATAAAACTAATTCTCTATGTATTCCCTTTAATCTTAAATATTTTCTATTGTTTAGAGAAGCCCAATATTCTCTATCGATTTCTCTCTCTTATAATTAAGATATTCTCCCTCCTTTTATTTCATTACAAGTTTGTATACATAGTTTACTCTCCCATGTTATTTGTAATTATTTATTACATATCTTTGCTCTTTTCCTAGTGACTTTAATTAATACAAACCTCAACACATGAGTTATTATAGTTAGAATTATCACCATTATTATTATTAGTTGGGACATATTATTTTGTTCTTTTCATAAACTATTTTTCATCTTTATTTGTTGCTAAAAGCTTGCAATCATCACTCAAGTTTATTTCTAACGTAAAAAATTGGTAGGAAAACTCATATAAAAAGATGGAAATAAATTTTAATTACTTTTTTGTCACTACGAATCTTATATTGTTATTAGATATACATGTGTGAAATTTCTGAATCGGTACTTTAACAGTTGTTACTCCCGTGTGCAACGCACAGGGTTAAAGCCACTGAATATAGAGAGAAGACTAGTTTTTCGTTTCATATTATAACGTCATACATGAGATTATCTCTTCTCCACCTTTTATAGGGTGGTTACAATTCCAATTCAAAAGCTAAGATAGGCACGAGGGCAAACAAATTAATGTTAGCGCCTTCAATTGTTTACATAAAAATACCAAAATCTAATCTAAGCATTAAGCACCAAAAGTTGCCGTCTTGAACCAATTATTCATACTGCCCTTAGTCTGTACAGGCACAACTACTGCTGCTACGGATGCGCTGGCAGCTCTATCTTGATCTTTGTTGGATATTGTCTATCAATTCTCACATGTGGAGATAGCCAATAATCTTGACTAAAGATTTCAAGAAGAAGGTTTCACATGATGAGAAACTAATCCTATGAATTGAGGGAAGTATAGACAAATTTTAACCTAGCAGGTTAGGTGGGACACAAGTTTTTTCCTAGCTCACTATTCCTTTAATGGTTTTTTGGTTTCACATGGTGGAATGGTTGATTCGGATGAAATCTCCACCCACCTCTTCTCCTATAAAAGGGAGAAGTTTGCCAAAGGTTTATGATACACACCAAACAGCCAACATTAATAAACATTTAGCCATTGAGAGCTAAATGTAGTGATACACTATGAGTTAGCCGGTGAGAGCTAAAAAGAGTGTTAGGCATTTAGAGCTTATGATTGTAGCTCAAATGATAGAGTGTTAAGTGCTTTTGTAATAGCACCAATTAATGAGAAAAACCACAGAGAGTTTTATTCACTGAGATAAAAATAGTGAGGTGAGTTTTTGGTGTATATGGGAACTGGGTTTGAGTGGCTGGGTGAAAGTTTTCTTGTAACTTCTCCACTTTATAGTGTAATATTTTCGTTGTCTTCCCGTGGACATAGGCAAGAGGCCGAACCATGTTAAATATCTGTGTCCGTATTTTTTGTGTGATGGTTTTTATATTCTCTCATTTTTTTTCTTACTATGCTAGTTGTACCTGTTGTAGGGGTTTAAATCCCAACAACTGGTATCAAAAGCTTCAGTGTGTCAACTATCGTTTTTTGAAAATATTGATAAAGATGACCGATCCAAAATACAGGGTTGAGAAATTCAATGGTCATGATGGTTTCACCCTTTGGCAAAAGAGAATGAAAGATCTTCGTATTCAAGAAGGTGTACATAGGGCACTATAAGAAAAGAAGTCAGAAAATATTAAAAATGAAGATTGGGAAGACATGGACGAGAAGTATAGCAGCTCGATCCGACTTAAATTTTCAAATGAAATTTTGAACAATGTAAACGATGTTCACAAAGCCGTGAAAATTTGGAGGAAGCTGGGAAACTTTTACATGGCTAAAAGCATGACAACTAAGCTTTATTTGAAAACAAAGTTGTACGCATTGCAGATAGATGAAGGTATAAATTTTTTTAAGTATTTAAATATCTTCAATGGTATAATCACTCAATTGCGGAATATTGAGGTGAAGCTTGAAGAGGAGGATAAACAATTGGCTCTCCTAGCCTCGTTACCCACTTCCTATGATAATTTGGTTACTACCTTATTACATGGAAATGATACTCTCTTTCTACATGATGTTACTTCATCTCTCTTACTTTAAGAGAAAACGAAGAAGACGGAGCCACATACACTTGTTACTGAAAACAGAAGCAGAGGTAACAATCGGAGCCGTGGCAAATTCAAAGGCAGAACTGGAAGTAGATCCAAAGGCAAGTATCAGTCTGTAGAAAGACGAAAGTGCCACCATTATAGTAAAGAAGGACACATAAAAAGAAATTGTTGTGTGTGGAAGCATGAAACAAAAAGATATCAGACAAATGCCGGTGATAATGGTGCTACAACTAGTGTTTCTGAAGAAGACCTTGTAGCTTTTACTTCCAAAAAGAAGAGTGCAATATGTTGCAAGTCACGAAATCGAGTGGGTGGTGGATTTTTCAGCATCTTACCATGTTATTCCTACAAAGGAATATTCCACATCACACAAAGCAGGGGACTTTGGCTACGGGAAGATGGGTAATGTCAGTCATGCAACTGTAGCTAGAATTGGTGACGTGTGCTTAAAAACCAATGTGAGATGCCCACTCCCTTTAAAGGATGTACGACATATTCCTGACTTGTGCCTTAATCTGATCTCGACGCACGCTATGGACCTCGCAGGCTACCACAATTATTTTTGTAGCGGCAAATGAAAACTCACCAGAGGGTCTTTGGTAATTGTAAGAGGGAAAGCTTGTTGCATTATGTACAAAACCCCTTACAAAGGTGTGTAGCATCAATTTACTTGCAATGGAAGATGACTCCTCGCCAAATTTGTGGCACAGACAGATGGCCCACATGAGTGGTCGAACCTTTGCAAGGTTTCATACGTATCCTTAAAAAAGGAATCAGAGCAACATAGTTCCTAAAGGGTGGGGATATTGTTGGAAGCCAGAGCCAATAGTAACAATGATTGGTCATCGAACATTATTACATGGGAAAGTGAAGTAGACCCTTGTCTGGAGCCAAAGCCAATGGTAACAACAATTGATCATCTATGGATACTGAAAATAAGAGCTAGAACCGAAATTAGGGCTGGAAAATCTCACTGCTTTAAGAGCTGGAGCCAATAATAACAACGATTGGTCACTTAGGCAGATGAGAAGAAAGCGTATCTAGAAGCCGAAGCCAAATAGTAATGACGATTGGTCATCTAGACACACTGGAGGCTTATGACTAAGAGTCGGAGCCAATAGTAACAAAGATTGGTGGCTTAGCCATAAGGCGTATACACCTAGAAGCCGGAGCCAATGGTAACGACAATTGGTTGTCTAGGAATATGGGAAAAAAGGTATCTAGAAGCCGGAGCCAATAGCAACGACGACTGATCGCTTAGCCATAAGGTGCATCCTAGAAGCCAAAGCCAAAAGTAACACAGCCAACAATAACAACAATTGGTCGCTTAAACATGATCATGAAAGCACATCCACGAGCCGGACCCAATGGTAACAATAATTGGTCGCCTAGATGCACCGAAGGCTTATGACTAATAGTCGAAGTCAATAGTAACGACGATTGGTCGTTTAGCCATAAGGACATATGCCTAAAAGTTGGAGCCAATAGTAACGACAATTAGTTGTCTAGGAATATGGAAAACTCATTGTCTAAGAGCCGGAGCAAAAAATAACAACAATTGGTCGCTTAGGCAAATGAGGAGAAAAATATATCTTGAAGCTGGAGCCAATAGTAACGACAATTGGTCGTCTAGACACTCTGAAAACTAGAGCTAGAACTGGAACTGGAGCTAGAAAAACTCATTGTCTAAGAGCCAAAGCCAATAATAACAACAATTGGTCGCTTAGGAAAATGAGGAGAAAAACATATCTAAAAGCCAGAGTCAAAAGTAACGACGATTGGTCGTCTAGACACACTAAAGGCTTGTGGCTAAGAGTCCGAGCCGATGGTGACAACAATTGGTCGCTTAGCCATAAGGTGCATCCTTACAAGCCAGAGCCAATGGTAACGGAAATTGGTTATCTAAAGAGACCGAAAATTGGAGTTAGAAGAACTGGAACTGGAGTTGGAAAATCTCACTGCCTAAGAGCCGAAGCCAATTGTAACAACAATTGGTCACTTAAGCGAATGAGGAGAAAAGCGTATCTAGAAGCCGAAGCTAACAATAACGACGATTGGTCGTCTAGACACACTAAAGGCTTATGACTAAGAGCCGGAGCCAATGGTGACAACAATTAGTTGCTTTGCCATAAGACGCATCCTTAGAAGCCGAAGCCAATGGTAACGACAATTGATCGTCTAAGGACACCAAAAACTGGATTGAGGCTGGTACACGGTATCTTCATGGCTACCTAAATTGAGAGTTTCTACCCTCGAGCATAGATCGGGTTTAGACTGAGACTGATTGTGATGTACATGACTGAACTGAGGGTTAAATACCCTCATACATATACCTGGGTTGGAAAATGGAAAATGTGCATGACTTTCCCTTACATGACCAAACTGAGGGTTAGATACCCTCGGACATAGACCTAGATTGGCCGATGGCTGCGCCCGCTGAAGGTTGCCTACTTACCCACGTCTAAAAGGGATCAAGAATGAAGCTCGAACCGGATTTGAAAAGGAGAATGTACATGAATTCACGTACTAACCTAAAATGAGGGTCAAATATGCCTAAACATTAAACTGGATTGGGAAACAGGGAATGTACATGACTCTCTCGTACTGACATGAATAAACCTGGTCTAAAAAATGGTTGCACTCAACGATGGTTGCCTACATATCCTCATCCGAAAGAGATCAAGTCAAATGTAGTTTGAACTGTATATGGAGAGAAGATTATAGGGGAAGGGCTGGAGAAATACATGGACTCTAACCTAGAGTCAAGAAGTATAGGAGCATGGCTGAAACTCACAGTAAAAATCAGAATTTTTTCTTCTTTATTTTATTTTCAACTTTTTATTTTTATATATACATGTTTTAAGAAAACTCTTTTGAAGAGTAAGCCACTAAGTTCAAGAGGTAGACTCTTAAGATATAGACATAGACACTAACCCTGACTATCAGAATAGGGGAATCACGTGAAGCGCCTAGACAAATTAAAGTGCATGCAGAAGGAACTCGCATCACAATGGACTAACTAAAAAGGGACATACATTATCTGAATGTCAGTAGAAGGGAATCACAAGAAGCCCCTAAAATAAATGCATGTAAACAACATAAAAATGTAATGTACTGGGCGAGCAAAAACAGACATTATGCTGACTGTCAAGAGAGGGAAATCGCAAGGAGCCCTAGGCATAAACACACACATACGAAATGGACCATGCAATAGACTAGAGAAAGTGACACTGTCACGACTGTCTTGAAAGGGGAATCACAGGGAGCCCCTAGACAAAATGCATACAAACAATGCTGAGCATGCAATGAACCGAGTGAACAAAAGACAGACACTATTACGACTATCACGTGATGGGAGTCACAAAGAGTCCCTAGACAAAAATGTGTTGTCATGACCATAACCCATAAGATGATTGTCGTGTAAAGAGGAACCACAGGGAACCCCTAAATAAGATGTTGACCAGGCAATAGACCGGAGGAACTAAGGTAGACATTACTAGGACTATCGTAAGAGGGGAATCTCAGTGAGCCCCTAGACAAAAATACAGATAAACGATGCTGACCATGAACCAATAGATAGACGCTACCATGAATGTTGTCAAAGCATAATCACAAGGAGTGTGTAGGGCCAAAATATGTGCAGGTATGCTGACCATGGAATAAACTGGAACATCAGCCACCAATGCTCTCAATTCAAATGCCAAAGAAGAACCCAACCCAAAATAGACAATTGGCTCTTGTTGTAGAAGGTTCACATCGTGCACCATATTGTCATGGATTGTTTTTGTTCAAAGAGGCCTCCCCAACCTTTTCCTCCTTCAAAAACTTGGTGGAGTAAAAAGACTCGTCCCTCACCATATTT
The DNA here is from genome assembly GCA_033065855.1 of Escallonia rubra. Taxonomy (NCBI): domain Eukaryota; kingdom Viridiplantae; phylum Streptophyta; class Magnoliopsida; order Escalloniales; family Escalloniaceae; genus Escallonia; species Escallonia rubra. Next base: position 169,089 of record JAVXUO010001206.1, on the reverse strand, counting down.
AATGTCAAAATAGTGTGGATGTGAATTTTTTGAACTTGTTATGAATTCATGGGAACTAGCAACCTAGTGTGACGAGTAATTTCAACCAAGGTACATCTAGTTGAAGCTCAACTGGGAGTACTGTTGAATCCCTCTAAAATGCCAATCTACCATAAGGTGTCTCAACTATGTCCAAAAACATCTGATTTGACCAATGCCTTCTTCCTAGAGTTGAATAAGAGATGCCATAAAATCTAATCATTGACAAGTGATGGTGTCCTCGCCAAACGCTAGTGAGCAACTATCATAAGCTTAATCAAATCACAAACTGGAAAAGTTCAACACTATAAAGGACTTACTCTTGGCAGTAGGGGGCTCCATTGGATCGATTCTTGCATAATTCTTAAAAGAATATGGCACAAATTGAAAGGATGAATTCTTCAATAATTAATTCCCAAAAGAGGAGCTAAGAAACTACTTCGGCTTAAACTAACACGCATATAAAATTGTGGCCAGTTTTACTAAATCAAGAGAAAAAAGGAGCAAAAAGATGGAAAAAAAGTTCATTGGAATTGGGTTTAATAGTTTGAATGCAAAAAAAAAAAAAAAGTGGAAATTAAGGATTAGACCAAGAATAAAAACACCTAACAGCCAAAATGTCGCGTTAATTGAAGCGAGAAAAGGCATACTGGACACCACATGTCATCGAATCAATGATCATGGGAATTTGTGTATAGTATGGCAATTATGCATCCTTGAAGCATTGTTTCATAATAATAATGGGTCTCTAAATGACATAGGACCACAACATTTAGTTCAAGCAAGGGAAAATAAGTTAGGGCAAGGCCGGTGAACAACCTCGAAGGGCACAAATAAGCTTTAGATTGTAGTACTATATTTTCGCTCGTACTAATAAAATGATCATCTTATGAGCGAAGATATCCCCAAGGCAAAGCCAAATAATTGCAGCACGCTCTAGCTTCACGTTGATGGCATGTGAAAATGCGATACCATTTTCATTCTATCTACTGAAGAGGTTTGACGCCTTAGAGTCACCCAGGGCAGAATTAAAGCCTGAGGGGTGGCCAAAGCTCTAACAAGGACATGAAATGCCTTAGTGCATGCTCCAACTTGGTTTGAATGACGTGCCTTAATGCGTGCCACTTGGGATAAGTCAAAGGGCACAAGTTTGGACCCTGAGACAAGGACTGCCAGGGCAGAGGTGTCCCTTGACGATGATGCTCACGGTTGGCTTTGTGATTGGTCCACCTTGTGCCCAACAAGGCATGGAAAGCATAGCTTGAAGGGAAGTTGGCTCGATAAAAACAAGAGACAAAACCAGACAATGTCTAAAGCTTCATCTAGATGCCAACATAGCTTTACACTTGAGGCGTCTTATCCAATCTAATGCACATTAGGAATGTATAAATGCTTGTCGGAGGTAAATAGAGGGTTAGGTATGCATATATCAAAATGTGAAAGTAGGTATCTGTTTGAACATATTAGGTATCGATGGGTTTTAATCAACCCCACCCAAAAATAACATTGTATTTACCCCATCCAAAAAAAAAAAAAAGAACATTGTATTTACCCAACCCAACCTACTCAACTACAAAATTAGGTTAGGGTGGGTTGGTTCATAATGAAACCAGGTTATCTTCGGTTCGGTTTTAAAACCCAGTTAACGTATACTATTGTAGAAGCCCATATTTTTTGAATAAATACCATAATTAGAAACCACCGTGTGTCGTCGCCCTCGGCAGCAACTGACGATGATGGCTGCCTGTCACCGCGGCCAGCAGACGGTAACAGCGACCTCTAATGCATGTTGCCAACTACAAGCGACTGCACCTGCCACCTCTATCACTTGTCGACCATCGCCGCCCACTACCTTCCACTGCCGCCTAATGCCAGCCATAGCTCTGCCACTAGCCGCCTGATTTTGATCAAAACCTCCACCACCTTGGCCCCGGCGGCTGTTGAGTGCAAGTAACTGCCTCCGTCGCCTCAGCCATTACTGGCTTCCTTCACAAACGAACAACTGTTGACAACTGCCAGCTCTTTATAGCCATCATCACCTGCCGCTACCACCGACCGCCCCCACAGACCACCAAATGATGCATGCTGCTACCTCTAACTAGCCACAACCACCGCCTGCCGGTACTGGCCTCCAACCAACTACAAGAAATAGCCACCTCCGCCACCATCAACCGCCAATGGTCGCCACCTCCAGCAGTCACTGCCAAGCATTATTTACCACAACCTTTCTTTAAATATAAATATAAATATAAAAATTAAAATTTTTGTTTTCATCGACCTATTCAAACCCAAGTTACCCATCAATCCAGCCCCAACCCAACCCAAGCAGTTCAATTTTTCTTGGATTTACTTGGGTTGGCTTTTTGAAGAACATGGGTTTACTTGGTTTAGATTGAAACCCAACCCAACCCACCCAAGTTGCACTCCTTTGGACATCAGCCACCCTACTAGGCATGGCTTGCATACCGGCTTATGCAGTCATGTCCATTAGTTGCTGGTCTACATTGATGTGATGCGACAAACAAATTGGTATCAAGTTTTGATGTGATTTTCTCCCGTTATAAATATAGCTTATAACTCCATGTTGAATAACCAAAGCTTTAAAACATTTATTTATTCTCTGTCTCTGTCTGTCTGTCTAGCTCTCCCTCTCTAGATTTCTATCACATGTAGCCATCCCTTGGGCTCTACCAGTGTCCTCAACACCATATGCAAGGTTGATGTATTTCATGTCTTTGCATACCTAGTGATTTATCCGGTAGTAAATGAAACAGTTGCCAGACATCGCATACCATATCAGTGTGGACTTCTTATGCTTCTTTTTATTATTAGAAACTATGAAGGTAACATTTTGGCCACTCTAGTGGGTAAGCTAGTAATATGTCCACCTTAAGGAGGTCATGATATAGCTCTGTGGTGGTAGAACTAAAGCACGAAAACTGCAGTGTTGGACATTATTCTAAATGTTGAGAAGAGCAATAACTCTGCTCATGTTGATAAGAGTTAGGGAGGTAAATATGCCCTGAATAGGGTTGCCAGTGCCACTACTGAGGCAGTCTATCACATAATACAACTAGTGCCAGACGATAGAAAATGCATTAATGAAGTCCGCATTGATGCGGTTAGAGCACTACAACAACTGCTCTAATGATTAAGCCAACTAGGACTGTAGTTCGCACCACTAACTCCCACCATAGGTGCCTCTGTGCCTGAGCACTGGGCTCGGCCAGCCCCTGATCCCTATGTCGTTGTGCCCTCTCATCGGAACATCATGTATAAATTAGTCTTAACAAGTCTTGACTTTCTTAAGATGCATACATGATGATCCATCTTTTAACCACCACGAATATGGTCTCCTACGCATTCTTTCCCTCCTTGAACCACTACGACTCTCATTATTTCGTGATTATTTTAGCCGCTTATCCCATTCCTGCCTCTCTCAGTTCTTATTTGAACCACCACCACAATTGCGGTCACAAATATTGGCATGGAGCAACGCCACTTGCCGATTCATCATCTCCTCGAAGCATTAGAGGTAAGTTAGTTCTCTCTTCTTTTTGTTAATCCACTTGGCACCAAATCATGTTAAAACAAGTCTAAAAGCTCAAAGGAAAAGATTTTGTCAATTTAAATTATCAGTAGTTGACCATATGGTGTTGACTTGCTCTTCCATTGCTCGTCAAGCAATCTGAGCATTAATCATATCTGAACACCTGGTGCTTTCGAAAATTCTAGGTTAATTGATTTTTCATAGTCCAAACTATCTCAATCGTCCAATTCGAATTGTTTGTTGGGAAGTTTAGTCCGGTTCAAGAAATTTTAACCGAGATGTCACAGTTAGGATTTGTTTTAACCCCCTAAACGTGATCGTGCTCAGCCTTAATCGGTGTAGCAATACTCAGAAAATCGGGTAAATATACAAGAACAAATTTTGACTGCTATCCGAATTGTAGAAATCTTCTTCTAATCTCATATATAGTGACAATTTATAGTCGCTCAACGTTTCAAGTAACTTTTCTGCTAATACTTTAAACGACAATTCTTAGTAATATTTTTTTAACGTCACTAATTAAAAGTTACTAAAAATATATAACGAGTATTAATTGTCGCTATACGAAGGGTAGAAGGAATTTTTTTTCAATCGGGACAACTGTAAAAAAATTTCCAATATGAAATGGTCTTTCCAAGTCCAGAAAAAATCGACAAGAAAAAATCGAATGACGTGAATTTTCATTCCACTAGGAAGTTCTACACCAACCAAATACTTTTTCGTCGCTAACAATTTCCCGGTACTCGCTGATCTGATCGCACATAACGTTGCACAAATCTGTTTGGCTTTGGCCTGAACTGAAGTGAACAACGCAAGATGGGCTCACCAGCGATCCATCTGAGATCCCCAATCTCGTCCCCTCTCCACCGCCTTCCCACCTTCAGCAAGGACCCAACCACCACCCCCACCGCCGCCGCCTCTCCCACCGCCACTCCGTCCGCCCTCGACTCCTTCGCCTCCGACCCCATCTTCTCTGCCTTCCTCTCCCCGGACTTTGACTCCACCCGCTTCTCCTCCGCCGCCCTCTCCTCCGGCTCCGCCGCCGCCCGTGCCGAGCAGCTCCAGCACGCCATCCGCCTCCTCGAGAAGGAGCTCCGCAACCAGGTCCTCTCCCGCCACCCCGACCTCCTCCGCCAGCTCTCCTTCGTCGCTCACGCCGACTCCGCCCTCGCCTCGCTCCGCTCCTCCGTCTCCATCATCCGCTCCTCCCTCCTCCGCCTCCGCCACGACCTCTCAGTCCCCCACCGCCTCCTCCGCTCTCAAACCCTCCAACTCTCCAACCTCCACTCTGCCTCCCTCCTCCTCCAGCTCACCGTCCGCCTCCTCCGCCTCTCCAAGAAGCTCCGTGACGTCATGGCGCCCGCCGAGTCCGATCCGGACAAGCTCGACCTCTCAAAAGCAGCACAACTACACCACGAGATTTTAACTTTATGCAACGAAAATGACCTCTCCGGAATTGCCGCTGTAGATGAAGAACTCAAATGGGTTTCAGAAGCGGGTCAGAAGCTACGATCCGAGGGAATGCGGGTCTTGGAGAGGGGACTAGAAGGGTTCAATCAGGCGGAGGTTGGGGCGGGACTGCAGGTGTTTTATAACTTGGGAGAGCTGAAGGTGACGGTTGATGTGTTGATTAGCAAGTATAGGAATTTGGGTGTGAAGAGTGTGGGCGCGGCGCTCGATATGAAGGCAATATCGGCGTCTTCGGGCGTTGGGTTTGGGCCGGGAGGGATACAGAGGAGCGGGACGCCGCAGATCGGGGGTGGGGGAAAAGCCAAGGATGCGCTGTGGCAGAGGATGGGTGCCTGTATGGATCAGCTGCATTCAATTGTGGTCGCGGTTTGGCATTTGCAGAGGGTATTGTCCAAGAAGAGGGACCCGTTTACTCATGTCCTGCTGCTTGATGATGTCATTCAGGTGAGCGATTTTGTGGGTACATTTTTATCTGCTATACATTTTCTGGTGTGTGTTAGTTCTGCAATGTTATCCCTGTGAGTAACATGCTGATGTGATTGTCACCATATGATGCAAGGCACTATTTTGGAAAGCTCAGAATGTAACAACTTTATAAATGCATGATGTTGTATGTTTTTTCCCTGCATTCTGCTCAAGTTGTGTTCTTGATGTGTTCTTCTTTTTGTCATAAAGAACAATGCCACCTTTTGGAGTACAAAAAAATATCATAAGTGAGAGAGTTTGATCTACTGCAATTTGAAGTGTGATTTCGTCATTTTCTACTGCTGGCATATGCATCTATCTATATGTAAAACATTTTTGGTGGAGAACAAGTAGCCATATTCCCAAGGTCGGACCTAATGTGAATTGGAGGTATGCAGAAAGCTGGTTGTTCATTGTTGAGATTTATCTGATGCTTGCACAAGTGCGCTGCTAATTCAAAATCAGATCCACAACCCAGTTTTCCTACCTTGTTCCTGATTCTCCTTTTGTAGGCTCAAGAAGGTGTGTCCAGGGTTGGCCTTCGTGCTCATAGATTTTTGTGCTGCGCTATCTCTTGTGGACTCATTGTTACAGCTGTACTATATATCTAGCTGTTCTCTGCTGCGGGTGGAGCCTTTATTGGGAATAGAGGGGGGTTAAATTTTTCTAGATTACCTTTTTTCAATCCACATAAATAAATTTGCCCGTCTCTGTCTAAGTTGTTCAACAAGAAGTTAGCCCTGCAGTTGTCAATGGCCTGCATAAGGGAAAATGCGTACGTTAACTAGGTAAGAACCCCTTGGCAGGGTTGGACTATGTTCAGGTTAATAAAAGTTTCAATAGTTGAGAAAGTCTGGGAGGCACAGTAGAAAAGTAGTTTACTTGAAAAAGAGGCTTGAGATTTTGGGAGGCAATTCTGACCTTCTCAATACTCAGTAGATTGGCTGTATAGTGAAATTGTGCTGGAGATACTCAGATACGTTTTTATCGTCTCATAAGGAGCCTCAATTGGGCATTCCTAGAAGAAACAATACCGTTCTTGGCAAGAAGTAAATTTGACTTGGCTAGTTCCACGCCTTTTTGGCTTCTTGTACCAAAACCCTGTAAGACGACTTGATTGCATTGAGCACATTAATTTCTGTGGGAACTTTGTGTTTCCCGGGTTTTGGTTTTGACAAGATAACAAAATAAAATTGGAATATTCCAAGCTTTATGATGATGTTGAGGATCTGGATCATGTAAAGGTAGGAGCCTAGGAAATATTTTGGTGGGAAGAGGGTTAAAATATTTGCAGGATTGACTGCTGTGCTGCATTGGTGATCAATTTCCCTGAAGTCATTTTACTTGGGGTGATCTGCCCAATATTCTTCAATAATGTGAATGTGGCATGTGCTTGTATGGAAAATATAAAGGGGCTGGTTGTGTGGCATGAAAGAACTAACACAGGAGTAGTTTTTTGAGCTTGTTTTACTACAGCAGGTTATTTCCATGCTCTCTTGCAGAATATACTGCTGTAATCTTTCTACCGTTCTCATTATCTTTGACGGGCATACTGGCGAGGAAGTGACCTCAGGAGTAGAAATTGCAATGCATCTTAATTGCCTGGATAACTTTTTGATTGGAGTCTATGCGTGGCCTTCAAGTTATTCAATGGCCAGATGAAGTCGCATGGTTAGCTTTCAAGCAGGCTGTTTTGAGAGAAGTTTGAGCGCTACTGTTGTTTGTTTGGTTCCTCAAAAAGGCGGCGCAACTGATGTTCGGTATTTTCAACCCATCAGCTTAGATGGTAGTGTGTACAAACTACGCTCGTAGGTTGTTGGACGCTAGACTTAACTAGGTAATCGCCGGTGTTATTTCTGTTTCCCTAAATGCGTTTGTTGGGTACTTCACATCTTGATGCAGTCCTCATTTGCCAATGAATGTGTTGACTCGAGGGCTATGTCTGGGAGCCTGGATCTTCTACGAATTGGATATGGAAAATGTTCTGGCCACGTGAAGGGGCAATGGAGAGGATGGGATTTGGTCGAGATGGTGGACCGGGATGGATTTCTGCATGTCATCAGCTAAATACTCGATTATAGTGAACGGCACTCCCAGCTGGTCTATTTCCATCTTCTCGGGGCTTTAGGCAAGGTCCTTTCTTCCCCCATTTGCCTTTTTATTTGTCATGACGGCTCTAAGTGGATTGCTGCAATAGGCGGTGTAGGGGGGTGGGGGAGGGTTATCTTAAAGGCTTTCAAGCCGGTTAAGATGAGATCTACACGGTAGTGGTTTCTCACTTACTATTTGCAGATGAGAACGTTTTGTTTACTAACCCAGACAAAGAGCGTTTGCGTTATTTTCGCTTGGTTTACCACTTTGTTCAAAACCTGCTCGCAATTGAAGATTAATAATGCTGAGCTAATTGCTGCTGAAGATGTTCTGAATTTGGTCCTTCTTGCTCATACTACAGAAAATTCCTGGGAGAAAAGAGACCTGCAAAGCTTCTCTTCACCACCAACTATAATGTAGCGTTGTTCTAGCAAGTATATTACACAAATCAACAATTTAACTAGACTTAAAAGTAAGTATATTACAGGGGCTTTATTAGAGTTTAGAAAGACCGTCAGCCATCTCCGCCGAAATGCAATTGGAAAAACTTATAATCTCTCTCAAATTTGTTTCCTTCTTTGGGATGTGAAGTTCTCTTTCCAATTTTAAGACATCTGTAACCTCGCATGGTCTTCTTTCTAAATTTTGATGGATCTTCCAAGTTTCTGTTCTACCGTGCGTGTACACTGCTGGATGGTTATTTGGGGGAATTTTGAGTAAATTTTGCTATGGAGTTTCTAATGCCTTGGTTTTGGTAACAACCAGTAGGGACTCGCCACATTGGCAGTGTAGTCGGTGCCAGTTTCAGCCATCACAATAACGTTTCTTGCTGTGTTGTATTCGCTAGGTTGTATGCCTAGGGTAATTAGTTTGGTTGTGATCTTCCCAATGGGTATCCAACGAGAAAAAGACATTAATTTCATCTGCGTATGGTAGATTTTTAATTTTCTCTTTGCACACGAGCGCACTTAGAATGCAGTTTTAGTAAAACTAGGAGGAGACTTCAGAATGAATTCCGTTCGCAAAGTAGTAAAGAGACTTCATCATGAGCTTATCACTTATAGTTCCTCTTTGACTTTATTAGTCTTGTTTATAATTCGAATTCTCTCATTTCGATTAACAAACTTTCTCTTTTCGTTTTTTAGATTTATTTTGTGCTTATGCTGGCTTTTGTTTTCTAGGAAGGTGATCAACTGTTAACAGATCGCATCTGGGAGGCCCTTGTGAAGTCTTTTGCAAGCCAAATGAAGTCTTCTTTCACGGCGTCTAGTTTTGTTAAAGAGATATTTACATTGGGGTACCCAAAGCTATTCTCCATGATAGAGAATCTTCTTGAAAGAATCTCACGTGACACGGATGTAAAGGGGGTTCTACCTGCCATCAGTTTGGAAGGAAAAGATCAAATGGTTGCGGCTATCGAAAATTTTCAGACATCTTTCTTGGCACTCTGCTTGAGTCGCTTGTCCGATCTTGTTAATAACGTTTATCCGATGTCAAGTCGTGGGAGTGTTCCCTCCACAGAACACATTTCTAGAATCGTTGCACGCATTCAAGAAGAAATAGAGGCTGTTCAAACGGATGCACGTTTGACTCTTCTTGTCTTGCGCGAAATCAGCAAAGTTCTGCTTCTGCTTGCACAAAGAGCCGAGTACCAGGTACTGTTGGGCCCAATTAATATTGGAATAGGCCAAAAAAAGTGAGACAGTATGTCTTTTTTTTCTTCCCGAACTTAATTAAGGGCTGCAATTTAGTCCTAGCATATTTTAATTTTCTGGTCCTACCAACTGTTTCCTTTTTCCATGCCGTACTTATTTGTTTTTATTTCTGTAGATACATACATGGTTGGTATGCTGGTAGTCATCGCGTTAGAGAATGACCCACTTAATGTATGCATACAGAAGTGATTCAACATGTTTGTTTCGGGTCTTCATATATAACATAGACGTACTAAAAGGATAGTCTTTAAATGTACATGTTTGTTTTGGGTCTTCATATATAACATAGACGTACTAAAACGATAGTCTTTAAATGTACATGTTTGTTTTGGGTCTTCATATGTAACATAGACGTACTAAAAGGATAGTCTTTAAATGTATGTGTCTGCATCAGTTGGTAAACCGCACCATACACTTACGCAGGTGGATCGCTAGTTTTGGTTATGTACTTCTGTAAACTTAGGTCGAAGCAAACTGTCTATAATCATAAATAAATGAAAGTCCTGAACCGACTAAGTAGCCAGATTGACCTGTTATTTTGGTTATAAACAATCATCAAAACTGATAAAATTGGGGGAAGAAGGAGAGCAAAGACAATCTTCAACTATTTTCTGAAGAAAATAAGTAAATTCAGATATTTAGAGCACATTTTTCCTAAGCGAGAGTAAGAGGGTGGAAGGGGGAAGAGGTGGAGCGAGTGACGGGCGGAATCATCTAACTTGGTCAAATTTGGTTGGTTATTTCCATTATCTGGAGAGTAATGCAAAGCTCTATGGAAATTTTTTTGATCCTTTAGAGAGGGAAATCACTTTTGGAAAGATTACTATCTGGGAGGAGTCACATCAAATTGAGAAGGAATTATTGGAGGATTTGTGATTTTCTACAAACACTTGTGTTATGAGAAACCTTAGAGATGGGGTTGGTTTCTGCTTTGTTTGCATCTATGGAGGTAGGTTATTGGTACTTGTAAGGGAGGGTCTCTAGGAGATAATAGAAGCTTTTGTGTCATGTTGTGGAGGCAAGTCACCAAGTCATGATGGCTTCACCATGGTGGTTTTATTTTCCAGCTGTGTTAGAGGAGGGTAAGGCGAATGTGATGGCGGCATTAAAAGAGTTCCCCAGCAGGGGAATTAGAGTGGAGCAATTGAGTGCTTCCTTAATTTCCTTGATCTGAAGATTGGGGTGCAGGGAATTTTCGGATTTAATACAGATTAGCCTTGTGGAGAGTTTATACTAGGTGATTGCAAAGGTGGTCAAACCACCTGCCATTTAGAAAATGGCACAGACAAATACGGGCCCATATGTGCAACATACAAAAGAAACTTTCAGTTGGCATTCAAGCCTTTTACATGTCAACTTTGCGAACCACTTCAGTCTCAACCTTAGTATGTCCTCAAGGCATTGATTGGATATAAAAATTGCATCCAAGTAAGTTTTTTGCGAAGTTTCTGTTGAAGGAGTGGGGCTCTAACCTGGCATTTAGGTGACCATATTGAAGTCATCATAAGAGAGAGACTTGAATCTTCTGCTTATGCATACATAAACCGTATATGACTAATGAGGTCTTTTTAACTGGTTTGAAGTTCCTTTATGATCCTTGAAACACAGTTGCAGATCCTTTGCATGCTCAAACAACTAATTGACTGATACCCGTTCAACTATATACACATAAAGACTAAATTGGAGGTCTTCTCTTTTTAGGATTTGAACTCGAATTTTAGTTCCAAATGGAAAAAGGAATGGTAACAGATATTGTATTATGAAATGGCAAGTTCTAAGCTAAATGAAGATTTAAACTAAAGAAATAGAACTAGAAACCTTTGATTTGAACTGAGAACCAGCATAAATAACGAGCTATTATAATGTGGGCAAAAGCACAAGACCTTTGCAGAGGATGCATTTAGCATGTCAGTCACTTTCTTCCTGGTGTTATTGATTTTTTTCGCGATGGAAGATCTTGATTCAAAAGTATAATGCGTTTCTGTTCTGTTTTGTTAGTTTTTGCATATCTAATACTTGTCCATCTCATGGCACTGCTATCCTTCTATTATTCGGTTTCTGAATATGGATGGAATGGAAATATGATGAACTTTCTGATAGCAGATATCTACTGGGCCTGAAGCACGTCAAGTTGCTGGTCCTGCAACTCCAGCTCAGATCAAGAATTTCACATTATGTCAGCAACTACAAGAGATCCATACACGCATATCATCTATCATGAGAGGACTGCCCCCTATTGCCTCAGAAGTCTTGTCAGCGTCACTTGGTACAATATATGGTGTTGCATGCGACTCAGTTACATCGTTATTCCAAGGGATGCTTGATCGTTTAGAGTCTTGCATCTTGCAAATACACGAACAAAATTTTGGCGCGCTTGGCATGGATGCAGCTATGGATAATAATGCATCACCTTACATGGAGGAACTGCAGAAGTGTATAACTCACTTCCGTAGGGAATTCTTGTCAAGGATGCTGCCTACTTCGGCAAATGCCGTCTTGGCAGGTACAGAAACCATATGCACTAGGCTTGTCAGGACAATGGCTTCTCGGGTTCTGATGTTCTTCATTAGGCATGCTTCTCTGGTTAGACCTCTCTCCGAATCAGGGAAGCTGAGAATGGCCAGGGACATGGCTGAGTTGGAATTAGCAGTGGGCCAGAACTTGTTCCCAGTAGAACAGCTTGGTCCACCGTACCGAGCCCTTCGTGCATTGCGACCTGTTATTTTCTTGGAAACATCTCAATTGGGTGCATCCTCTCTTCTTCAAGATCTGCCATTAAGTGTCATACTTCACCATCTCTATTCTAGAGGCCCAGAGGAATTGCAGTCACCGATGCAGAGGAATAAACTTACGCCTGTGCAATATTCTTTATGGTTGGATTCTCAGGGTGAGGATCAGATCTGGAAAGGCATTAAAGCTACACTTGATGATTATGCTGCAAAAGTAAGGGCAAGAGGAGACAAGGAATTCAATCCTGTATATCCTCTTATGCTGCGACTGGGGTCATCTCTATCAGATAATTCTCCTGTGCCCCAAAGACCTTGATAAACTGGATATTTCATGTAAATCGTTCTCTATAGACCAGAGGCCCCTCACTGGGCTGTCGCCTCATAGTATTGTTGCAGATGCGAGCCAAAACAAAAGTATTTCATGCTATAGTTCATGCCTATCTTCAGGGTGCTCAAGGGACCAAAAGCTATTTATTAGTTCGATGGCAGTTTTGACCCTCTGAAGGTATCATGTTTCCTTCTGTACACTTACGTTTTCGGCTTTTTGGTTTTGTTTCCATTTGTTCCGTGTCCCATTCATTTGTAGTAGATATTGTACCCATCCATATCCTTCTATACGACCACAAACTGAGAAAGAAGGGCCTGTATAGGATCCCTTCCCTTTTTCAGTTTTCATTTGCAAATTGGCTTCTTTAGGTTTATCTTGAATACAGTAGCTAGCAAATTTGGGAAACACCTGCTGCACTATGAAGGTGATGTAAAAGCTTTTGTGGCGCTCTGTCGCTACTGTATTTGCTACTATTAATGAATTGAGCGACATTGTTTTGTCGCTAATCCATGCAGCGGTGGCAGAATGAGGATCTATCCATTTCCTCCTCGCCCCATTTTTGTCCCCGCAGAACCGGGGATACACGCTTTTAGATGAAAGTTCATTTTGAGAGCACTTTCCGAACAAGAAAAACAACTGTTTGTAGAATCATTTGCCTAACATAGCATATTCTTAGTTTTCAAACTGACAATGAAAACATAGGATGAGCATGAAAATTAGAGATCACATGCCTTCAGAGTTCCATTACTGTACATCTACATATCTATCGTCATTGTGCTGGCATTGGTCTGTTTTTCTTTTTTCTGGTTTGGTCCCCGCGTCGAGTTATCCAGCATGCAACAACATAGGGATAATCGTGCAGGAACAAAAAAGTGAGCAATCCGAAGATATACTTGGCTGCAAAGTCCCCTTTTAACATAGCTTTCGTGGCACGTATGATAAAACTACGGCTAAAGGCTAGAGAATTACGGCCAATTTTGTCACCTTTATCAGAAGAGTTTATCCCCAATGGTCACTCTCAATTATGACTCATTTTTTGCTAAAGTCATTAAACTTTACTTTGTGTCAATTTGGTCACAAGACTAACAAATTTGTTCAATTAAGCCATTCTTTTTTTTTTGGGAATGTTTAGAACTGCAATTCAATATGGCTCGTCGGTATGGAGAATTGAACTCGGGGCCTCGAGGCCCTTTGCCACTTCCACCACCCCTTGGGGTTAAGCCGTTCTGTTAGTTGAGATTACAATTTCTCCGTGAAATGGTCACGTGAAGCGCGCATGCCCCATCAAAGCAGGGGCAAAATCGTCACTCCCATCCAATCTCTCTCTCTCTCTCTCTCTCTCTCCATATCTGCGCTTGATTATCATCTCCCCTCAATCGCAAATTTGCCCTCCAAAGACCTAATTCTACTGAATTCGAAACCCTAATTCATCTACTCGAAGCAAACATGACAAGTTCACACGCCACAGAGAGAGGACCTTCCGCTCAGACCAAATGATGGTTCTGATCCACGGATACTCCAAGTCCTGCATTTCTCTATTCACTTCAATCTCCATCGCGTGCTTCGCTTTGCCGTCAGTGACCGTTGTGCTCGTCCTCTCGGGGAACCCCTCAACCGCAGCCGAAACGCTAACACAACTCTGCCGCAACCTCTCTAGCGGCGACGTGCCGGTGTCCGTGATTCGCCAGAAATTTGCGAGCCTCAACTCGCGGTTCCTCCGGCAGCGGTCAATCTGGACCCGCGCCGTGCTAAGATTGTTGTGTGCGTGTTTGTGTTTTCTACACAAAATTAAAACTTTTGGCTAAGAATTTTTTGCCTGTGAGCCAAACCATGGCTCACTGAGATTGTTTGCATGGAATCTAGGTTTACGTTTATGAAGTTCAGGTGTGCGAGAGCTGGGGTATGAAGTGAGCGAGCAACGTCCCCGAGCTGGGGTATGAGAGGGAGAGAGAGAAAAAAGAGGGATTGGTGGGGAGTGACAGTTTTGCCCCTGCTTTGATGGGGCATGTGCATGTCATGTGACCATTTAACGAAGAAATTGTAACCCCGGCTAACATAATTGCTTGATTGAATAAATTTGTGAGTCCAATGAACAAATTTGTGAGTCAACGAGAAAGGGGATTGCGGCCATGTCTATGGCCATACTTGCACTTGCACACAGACTTCCTTAATAACTCAACTTTTATCAGTTTAAATTTGAAGTGGCCTTTTTGGTGTTACATGGTTTTATTCGGCCTTGCATATATCAATATAAATATAAGTATAAACAAATCCAAATATAACTATCAATCAATAATAAAAATACTAGTCCAGAAACCTTGCCAAGCACGGGACGGTTCTATTAATAATCATTTATTTTAGTAGTTTTGAATTGCATAATAAAATCGATTGCACAATTTCACAATTTCATAATTATTTCATCAAAAATAGTCACTTCAATTTTTGTGGTGAACTTTCTTTTAATGAAATAAATTAATCCTTGTGGTGAAATATCAATAAGTAATGTCTTCGGCATATTTGCTAATTCTGATTTGGTAACTATAAATGAACAAAACCTAGAAGTTTATTTAGTACATAAAAAAGTAAAAAGCAAATTGCACTGATAAAAGTATGCGGAAAACATATTTAGATCAAATTTGTTATTGCATAAGACGTTTTTATTATTTTCTACGTATCTTTTAAAAATAAATTGTACATTTCAATGGGTTTCCCATTACATTAATTACATCTTAGTTTGATTTTGATGGATCTTGGTCCATATTTTTTCTTATAGCATGTGAATGAAAGTCAATTAGCTCCACTAATTAATAAGCATGATGCGGCGTTTTCAGAAGCAAATGGAATCCACCAATAAAGTATACAGAGAAAATAATAATTATTTCATGAGATAATTATATAAAGCTTAAAAAGTTTATCTAACATGACTCAATAGGATAAATCAAAACCTCGTACTAAGCAAATTGTTGAGCAAAATTTAAACAACGTTAAACAATGTAGTATCTAATAAGCATGTTTACTAAGTCAGATATTTCTTCAAATATAATAAGGTTTTCAAAATCAAGTCTTTTAGCTTGAAAAGTTAGGTTGAAAGTTCTTTATCTTTGGAATCGTAAATGTCATAATCCTTTCTTATCTTCTTCATGAATCATTGTTTCAAGAAATCATTAACTTATTCAGATACAAACATGATATGCAACATAACATTTATTCGTCTCGTACACATTTAAAGTTGAAGTCTTCATCAGATTGTCATGCAATTCTTGCGTGATATTTGCATATGTATATATATTTGCTTTATTTCCTTTGAATTGTAAGTTGAAAGAACGATGAGTAGATTTTATTACCGTGCCGTCGTAGATATTTACATTCTTTAAACTTTTATTTTACATCGTCAAGCATCCTTTCGAATGATTATGTACTTAGCATTTAGAGTAATAGAATAACATCCTAATTACCAAATATAATTGTGATAAAAAAAAGGGTGGTACTTTTTACATATCCATTTTAATTCTAAATGCTTACGTATAAATCCTATCCTTTAGGTTTAGAGAATTTTTAAGGTGCCAATGACCAAACATATCCTCATAGGTGTTAATAGCGATTAAGTAAAAATTTATAGGACTTATAGACGTCACATTAATTTCAAGAAAGTTATTCACTTTTGCCAAAATAATTTTAACAAATTACAAAATAATATCGAATTAAATAATATTGAATAATTTTATATATATGTCTTTTTCTATTTTTTGTAAAATACATGTAAGGAAGTTCAATCAACAAAGATGTGTCCTTATTTTGGAGTGTTTTTGAGGTGTTTAGTCAAAACTAATACTTGCTATGTAAGTACATCGATAAAGTATAGTTTAAAAGAAGTTTAAGTTTAAAAGGTTTGATTTTTCTTTTCACATCTTATCTACTATTTGCTACAAAACTATAGTCCTTACATCCAATAAATGCCTTTAATGGTATTTTTCCATCGATAATTATTTTATCAGAACATAATATAACTTTTATATACCAACCAACTTTTGTCGGGTTATTCTTGTTGGCTTGTAAAATTTTGCAAATATTATTATGTTAAGCTAACAATCATAGGGTGAATATTAGTTCATATAAGTGTTATTGAATGGACATGACAATAACCACTCAAAGTTATAATCGACTCTATTATAGTCAAAATTAAGCTCCAAAGCTTATAATTAGTCTAATAATTAGAAAGCCCTTTTTTTTCCTTCTAAATGTTATTTTCGTTTCTTAGATATTTTAATTTTTATGTTCACATTAAAGAGTAGTTTTAGGAATATAATATCAAAATCAAGTCCTAATAAAATGATTAAAATTAACTTCTAAATTATACCAAGCGTATGAATACAAACCTCAGTATTCTTGCAAAATTTTAAAAAAAACTTAAAATTAAGGACCCCATCAGTATTTAAATCAATTGTTAGATTTTTTTTTTTTTTTATTCTATGTCTCATAAGTTGTTTAAATTCAATTGTAACATAATTTTTTCTTCTACATTATATATATATATATATATATATATATAGGGAGCTGATCCCTTGACCGCGTAGGCAAAATAGGATATCTTGCCAGCGCGATCTGGCCGTCCATCCCGAAGGGATGGACGGTCCAGATCACTTTTTTTTGCGGCGCTGTCAGTTGTCCGCTACACAGTCTCGCGGACGGATCTTTTTACCATCTTGCCCTCGCTCACCCGTCCGCTACACAGTCTAGCGGACGAAAACAACCTGCGACAAAAAGTAGTCCGCTACACTGTCCAGCGGACGACTGTCATTCTGACACAATTGTGACTTGTCTGACACAAGTGTGACTTGATGTCGGCAATTCTGTCCGCTACACAGTATAGCGGACAGTATTGCCCATCCCCTTTCTTTCAGCACAATTTTCTTCTACTCAATTCTTTCCGCACAATTTTCTTCTCCTTCAGACTCGCTTCCATTTTCAGCTGCCTTCAAGCTTCGAGTAACACTTGCTTCAAGCTTCGCTCAAGCAAGGTAAGTTTGCTTCAAGTTTTCTTGATGTTCTAGAAATTTGTCACTGTATTCATCAATTTGTGATTTTATACTCTAGATTTTTTGTGATGTTCTAGACATGATGTTCATCAAAAAGGTATAATTTGTTAACTTTATATTTAATTCATTATAGTTTAATTCGATTTTTTGGCATGATGAATTCGTCTATTTATCTTACTAATTTAAATTTGTTATGTTCAATAAATTTAAATTAGTAATTGTTAATTTGGAGACACTTTTGAGATTATGCATACCGTATGTTTGCCATCCTAATTTTTAGGTAATATTTTCAGTTAGAAATGCCATTTGATTGTTAAGCGCAGTCTATTTCTACACAGCTCTTGTTTCACAATGTCTGATTTCGTGTCGAGCTCCAACGTCCCCGTAGATGCTAGTGATCCGTATCTAGGACGAACATTTGCTACGTTGGAAGAAGCTGAAGATTGTTTTCGAGCGTATTCATTGAGGGTTGGTTTTGGCATTAGAATAAAGACTTCAAGAACGAGCACCATAACGAGAAAGATATGCTCTCGCTTATACGAGTGCCATAGGAGCAGAAACCCAGTGCAAAATGAGACATGTGTAGGCAATGATGACAGTGAGGACGAAATAGGATATCCGCGTAGAAGACGGGACTGCTTTGAGCGCACAAATTGCCAGGTCAAGATGTTCGTAAGCTACAAACCCAAACAAGACCATTGGCTTATTACCAGCCTGGAACTGGCACACAATCACCCGTTAGTAACCCCTTCTAAGGTGAGTGAGATGCATCAACACAAGAAGATGGGTAAGGTCGCAAGGAGCCTGATTCAGACAATGAGCAATGCGCGACTAGGACCTACCGACATGATTAATGTTCTTGCTGAACAGGCTGGGGGAATTCAAAATTTGACCTTTAACACGACAGACGTTCGTAACGCGGTCCGAACCCATAGACGAGCCGCGTATGACCTCAATGATGCTCAAGCCACAATGAGCCTATTGAAACGGATGCAGATGGAGGACCCGCAGTTGACCTTCGATTATAAACTTGACGACGAGCATCGAGTTAGCACAATTTTTTGGGTCGACGGTCGTTCGAGGCTTGCTTATAAGCATTTTGGGGATGTCGTGACGTTCGACACCACATACCGTACCAACAAGTACTCGATGCCGTTCGCCCCTTTCACGGGGGTCAATCATCATTATCACTCCATCCTGTTCGGGTTCGCCTTGTTAAGGGACGAGACCGAGAGTTCTTTTGAATGGTTGTTTAGGACGTGGCTGGAAGCAATGAACTTCAAAGCACCCAAAGTGATCATCACCGATCAAGATTTGGCAATGAAGAAGGCTATTGCGACCGTCTTCCCAGACACTCGGCACAACTTGTGCACCTGGCACATAAGCAACAAATACCCGGAACGGCTGCATCACGTGTACGCAAAGTATCAAGACTTTAAACAGGATTTTGACAAGTGCGTCCTCAAGTCGTTAACGATTGAGGAATTCGAGGAGAGGTGGGAAAAGCTTGTTCGGGATTACTCATTGCAAGACAACGAGTGGCTCCAGAACTTGTACGAGCGCAAAGAGCAATGGATTGGCGTTTACACGAGGAGGTATTTTTCAGCGGGCATGAAAACGACGGGCAGGAGTGAATCCATGAATGCCACGTTCGATAGTTATGTGGGTACAGCTACCAATTTGAAGACTTTCGTTGCATCCGCACAAAAAGCGGTAGCTTCGTTGTTCGTAAAAGAAAGGGCTGCCGACTTTGCAACAACGTACAAACAAAGGAGAACGTTGCTCGAGACCCCGCTGGAGATGAACGGTGCCAAAGTCTATACGAAGGAGATCTTCTTGCTATACCAAGTAGAGCTGCGAAAATCCGGACGATACAGTATAAACAAGGTGGCAGAAATGTCTACGCGTGAGTACAAGGTTTATTCGCTCGTGAATGACCTAGTCCCTGAGAAGCTGCGCAGAATGTATACGGTGAGCCACGACACATTGACGGACTCGGTGACATGTGTTTGCAAGAAGTTTGAGTTCCATGGCATCCTGTGTAGACACGTTCTGCGGTTTTTCACCCAGAAGAATATCAGGACAATCCCCGATAAATACGTCTTGCCACGGTGGACAAAAGGTGCAAACAGGTTGCACGGTACCATTTCCTTTCCGGAGCACCCGTATACTGACTTTGAAGAATCAGAGACGCTGCGGTATAATCATCTGGTGACGATGTTCACCCGTTTGTCCGTAAAAGGTGCTGCTACAATGGTCGGTTATAAACATCTCCTCGAGGTAGCTCAGCAACAAGAGCCCATCGTCGACCAGTTGGAAGCAGCTTCAGTCACCAATGCGATTGACACCGAGCCTACGACGGGGGTATCAGAAGATGACGAGCCGGAGGAGGAAGACGACAATGATATCCGTTTGTTGGATCCAATTATATCGCAAACGAAAGGCCGCAAGAGATCTACGCGGATGAAAAGCTCTATTGAAACGGCAACTCAACCTAAAAAGCTGCGAAGGTGTGCATTGTGCAACAAAATGACCGACCACGACAAGCGGAACCATTACAAGGCACTGGGGATAAGTTCAAGGGGTTTGCAAGACGGGGAAGAAGGTGACGCCGAAGATGAGGACGAACAAGCTGCAGTGGACCTATAATTTTTTGTACAACTTTATGACATTTGTAATAATATTCGAGGGATAATTTTTCGACGGGGTACTGGGATTTTTTTAAAATGGACCTATGAGAGGCCATCGAATCAAATCTAAAGTCTTTATTACGAGGTTTTTCTTTTATTTTGTAATCCCCGTCCGCTATACAATGTAGCGGACATCATTGACTTTGGTCTTTTACGTCCGCTATATTGTATAGCGGACGGGTGGCATCGAAGTAAAACTTTTGGTCTTTGTACGTCCGCTATACAATGTAGCGGACGTTAGAGCAGGCAAACTTTTGGTCTTCTTTACTGTCCGCTATATAATATAGCGGACGTCATAACTTTTGGCCTTTCATGTCCGCTATACAATGTAGCGGAGAAGTCTATATGATATAAATTAATCATATCGGGCAATCGGCTGTTATCAGTCCAACAGTCTCTCTGCTCTCTCTGTCTGGAACATCTAGCCCAGGCCAATACTCCACAACTCCGGCGATAAACCGTCCCCCCCTCAACGCCGACCTCGATGGCTTCTGGATCGGAGACCACCTACGATTTTATTGGCAACTTGCACCTGGCAGGCAAACACTTTTTCAAAGTCATGATGCCGGGGTTTGAGAATGAACTTGTATGCCATCCCTCTATCTCTGTATTTTCGTGTGTTAACTCTTTTGGTTAAAAACTAACCTATTTTTTGTGTATTGTGTTTGTTAGGACATACCGGAAGCCTTCACCAATCAATTTACAACAATTCATGACAGTGCAAGATTATATAGCCGCAAGGGGGCATGGCAGGTTGAAATCAAGCTGAAGCCCGGCCGACCCCAAAAAAAGCAATTCGCAGAGGGTTGGAACGTCTTCGTGCGCCAGCATGGCCTCGAACTCGGGGACTTTGTAGTATTTGAACACCTTGGGTGGTGGGATTTTGAAGTTGTAATCTTTGATCGGAGCACTTGTGAAAAAATTTCTTTCCCCCAATGTGAACCCTAATTTATGATTAATAAAATTATTTGAGTTCTTGTTGATTGTGTTTCGAAATTTTTCCTCGCTTAATTGTGTCGTTTGAAATACACTTTTGTTATAAACACTTCGAAAAATTTGGATTTTACGTCCGCGATACAATGTAGCGGACGGCGCAGCAGAAACTTTTGGTCTTCATTTCACGTCCGCGAGACAATGTAGCGGACGGCGCAGCAGAAACTTTTGTTATCAACACTTAGAAAATTTTGGTCTTCATTTTACCTCCGCGAGACAATGTAGCGGACGGCGCAGCAGAAACTTTTGGTCTTCATTTTACGTCCGCGAGACAATGTAGCGGACGGCGCAGCAGAAACTTTTGTTATCAACACTTAGAAAAATTTGGTCTTCATTTTACCTCCGCGATACAATGTAGCGGACGGCGCAGCAGAAACTTTTGGTCTTCATTTTACGTCCGCGAGACAATGTAGCGGACGACGCAGCAGAAACTTTTGTTATCAACACTTAGAAAAATTTGGTCTTCATTTTACGTCCGCGAGACAATGTAGCGGACGACGCAGCAGAAACTTTTGTTATCAACACTTAGAAAAATTTGGTCTTCATTTTACCTCCGCGAGACAATGTAGCGGACGGCGCAGCAGAAACTTTTGGTCTTCATTTTACGTCCGCGAGACAATGTAGCGGACGACGCAGCAGAAACTTTTGTTATCAACACTTAGAAAAATTTGGTCTTCATTTTACGTCCGCGAGACAATGTAGCGGACGACGCAGCAGAAACTTTTGTTATCAACACTTAGAAAAATTTGGTCTTCATTTTACGTCCGCGAGACAATGTAGCGGACGACGCAGCAGAAACTTTTGTTATCAACACTTAGAAAAATTTGGTCTTCATTTTACCTCCGCGAGACAATGTAGCGGACGGCGCAGCAGAAACTTTTGGTCTTCATTTTACGTCCGCGAGACAATGTAGCGGACGACGCAGCAGAAACTTTTGTTATCAACACTTAGAAAAATTTGGTCTTCATTTTACGTCATCAGAAAAATCAGTATTCGACAACAGAAATCAACACAAATCAAATCACACCAACGACAACACAAATCAAATCACACCAATTGCGTACGATTTATGTAAAAACTACTGTTATGATACAATTTCAACTGGGGTCCGCATGTTGGGCCAGATTCTCGTCATTAGCCGGATTTTCTATAAACCTAACCGCTCTAGGCCGGCCTTTCATAATTTGCCAAGCCATTCTA
This sequence comes from Escallonia rubra, assembly GCA_033065855.1. NCBI lineage: Eukaryota > Viridiplantae > Streptophyta > Magnoliopsida > Escalloniales > Escalloniaceae > Escallonia > Escallonia rubra. The sequence continues at coordinate 146,804 of JAVXUO010001206.1, read as the reverse complement.
TATCTATAGCCTTCAACTTCTGCTTGGCTCCAGACGGCCGCCTTGAGGCTCTCAGAGCGACAAATGAAATCCATGTACATGCAAAGGAAGACGCCGCAGTCCGAAGTGTTACGTTGCTTGGGCCTCCTCTTCTTCAATCGCCTATTGAGATTTGGCCGCGCCGGTACGGGGACTTCACGGGCACGATTGACCATTGCACAAAAAATATTCTGCGAGAAACAGAAAATGGCGTAAGACACGAGTTAAAATTTATGGCAAGATAGAATCAGAGAATTATACAGCGATCGTAATATTACCAACGCGTCCAATTGGGCTTTGTACATGTGCAGCACAGGCATCTGATGAGTATCGTCGTGGAGACTGTCGATCACCGATACGACTTTAGTTGTTGGGGAGTAGCAAACCAAGTACCAGTGGCTGTGCCCTAGAAATGGGATTAGAAACACATCGGCAACACTTGCGCTCACCGGACTATCCCTATTAATATATGCTCCTAGGTTAAAGGACGGTCTCCACTGGGCCAACTTTTTCTTCCCCCTATGTTCGACCCACTCCTGCCATTCAGACACTAGCATCTGATGAAAAAAGGCATCGAACAGAAAAACGGCCGGATAGCTCGGCTGCTGCCGACACCTTTCCCTCAGAATCTCCACGTAGGTGGAGACGACACCGGTGTCTAACCAACTCCCCGGAGCCAGCGAGGCCAGTTCTCCCCACGAGCAAATGTAATCCATGCCCTCCGGATGATCCACACTATACAACGCTTGGTCATGCGGGACGCCGCTAAAATAACGCTCTCTGATTATCTGGCATTTCTGCGGCTTTAGGGGCTTCAACGGATGCCCTTTGCGATATTGCCCTCGGGGGTCGACCGGGGGGTATTGCACTCCTTCGGGGGGGTCGACCGGGGGGTATTGCACTCCTTCGGGGGGGTCGACGGGGGGATATTGCACTCCTTCGGGGGGGTCGACGGGGGGATATTGCACTCCTTCGGGGGGGTCGACGGGGGGATATTGCCCGCCTTCGGCAATAGATGGTCCTGCCCACGGGACAATGGGCAGACTGATGTTTCCGAAAATCCAGTCTTGCGTGACTTGACTCTGGGAGAGGGGTTGGGGTTCCGAATCCAATCGTAAAGAGAAGGAGGGCGCACTGTAATAATCCCACGGCGCTTGAGCCTGGCCCATGGTGCTTGGCGGTCCCCAATCACCAGCCATCTCTGGTACAGAGGGAAAACCATATCCCTGGCTCACTCCCGAAGTCTGTCCCGAGGGATCGGTGCATCCCTCGGGAACAAACGGCCGCTGCCACCCCGGATAACCCATTCCCGGGTTTGGCTGTCCCGATGCTTGCCGCAAAAAATTCCCGCAGCCAAGCGCCAACGCTTCAGCCTGTTGGCGAAGCTCCTCGCCCATGGCATCCACCAAATCCTTCCGCTCGCTCAACTTCTGGAAGAAGGCGAACGAGGCATTAACCTACATCCAGAGAGATAATAAATAAGTAACTTCGTACACACTTAGAATGATCAAGTTCAATTAGAAGCACTGGTTGGGCAACTTACCAGATTGTATGCCATGTGCTCATCGATCTGACCCCTAGGGTGGTACTTCTCCCCGCGTTCAAACCTTACTGGAGCTACTCTCCTCCGGGTGATGCGGTAGTACCACTCGTTGTACTGTTCGATACTGATGACGGGGTCAGGCTCCGACACAATGGCCGCCAGCGTGTCCTGCCAAGAATTCCAGACCTCAATTTCACGCGCGCACAACTCGTGCGCATTCGCCCTGCCAAACAGTCCGACACCCGGTGGGTTCCTGTTAAGCCTCATATCTGGCGCACCGGCTGGCAACCCCTGCAGGCAGTCAAAATGGCGCATAGCGCGATCCGGCAGCTGCCACTCTGCGACCTCGAAGTGGATCAGGGGTGTGCGTTGCAACCCGGAGAGCGTGAAGACGAACGACTCTCCCACCCGTCGCGCCAAACGTTTGTACGGTGCCCATCGCATCTGGCCAGGAGATAACGAGTCGAGCTCCCCCCGATAGTATGAAATGTTGTGATGGGGATCGTCTCTCCTCTCGTAGTGGGTTTCCTTCCGGCTGTACTCCCAGGCGCACAACCGAGGCCACACATTATCTGTTCCGTCCCTACGCCTGGGTGCGCCGGTAGCAAGGTGTTCATAAGACCACACCTGAGAGCAAAGACATTGAAAAAAGTATCGTCAACATTTATTGTCCATTCAACAACAAAAAAAAACAACAAAGAGCACGTAATGAAGAATTGTATGATATACCTGCAATAGCGAGAGACATGCACATATCGCTTTGGAGTCGGGCCTCGTTGCCTTGTGCAATGCTCGGTACAGGTATGCAAGAGTTGCTGCACCCCAGGCATAATCCCCAACCTCAGCCAGGTTACGCAAAAACGGTATATATTTGACGCTGACCGTGTTCTTCGACGTCGTTGGGAATAATATTGCCCCCATCACCCACAAGAGGAAGGCTTGTGTGTACAGCACAAGGTCATGGCCCGTATAGTTTTCCGGCAAAACCCCGTAGGTATCTACCAACCACTTCAACTTGATACCACCACTGCTAAATCCATCCTGGGGTACCGAAGTAAAGAAGTCCCTAGCGGTCCTCTTATTCGTTGCTTCGGACGGATGAGCTATTACCGGCCGCCCCGTCACCGGTAACCCTAAGATGAACCCTACATCTTCTAGGGTAATTGTCATCTCTCCGAGAGGGAAGTGAAACGTATTCGTTTCACTTCTCCACCTTTCAACAAGGGCACCTATTAAGTGCCGGTCAAGTTGTTGAAAGATCTGCCCATGCGTGAAAATCCCAAACCCAATCCCACGCAGTAATCTTTTCTGGGTTCTGTTCAATTTCCAGGCGTTGAAATTATCGCTTACTTCTACCGTGTTGACAAGTGCTCTTTCCTACGAATTAATAAATATTATTTAAGCAAAATAAACACTATACAACGTTCGCAACTGAAATACGTAAGCAAAATAAACGATATAAACGATAAAATAAGTATCTTACTCCACCATCCCATATGAGCGTACTGATATGGGATGCTTGGTCATATAATACGGACGAATCTTCTGGTCCAGGGTTGAAATCCATTTTTTGCAACTGAAATAATGGAAAGAGGGCAAGGTTGGAAGCGTAAACATTCCCAAACATACAACGCTAGCATATTCAGCGCTAGCATGTGATCAGATAATACGCAATACACATATATAATATATATGTATATACATTGACAAACGCTAGCATAGTGCCTATCTACTTGCCAACGCCGCAAGATGAACTCTAGATTATGAACAAAGTAAGGATTAGTTTGTGAACTTACGTGATTGATGAGACGATTAAAGGATTTCTTGCAAAGAAATTGCGCCGATCTACTTGCCAACGCCGCTGGTTTGATCGTGAGAAGAAGGAATAGTTTGATTGTGAGAAGAAGGAATAGTTTGATTGTGAGAAGAAGGAATGAATAGAAGTTTAGAAGTATTCGAATGCTTGCCAACGTCCGCTACACTGTGTTGCGGACGCTGGGATAACGACAAAGTAACAGACGTGCATCGACTGATGTGACAACTGTCAGGGGGAAGTGGGTGGTTTGACGGACAAAGTCGTCCGCTAGACAGTGTAGCGGACTACTTTTTGTTGGCCCAAGAATGTCGTCCGCTAGACTGTGTAGCGGACGGGGGAGCGAGGGCAAGATGGTAAACATTTCCGTCCGCGAGACTGTGTAGCGGACGACTTTGTCCGCCGCAAAAAAAAGTGATCTGGACCGTCCATCCCTTCGGGATGGACGGCCAGATCGCGCTGGCAAGATATCCTATTTTGCCTACGCGGTCAAGGGATCAGCTCCCTATATATATATATATATATATATATATATATATATATATATATATATATATATAAGATATATGAGTTTTTATATTCATATTGGAGAGTGCTTTTAAGGATACAATAGTCAATATTAAGTCCTAATAAGTTAGTATATTGATTAGGTTAAATTTTATAATGATTAGAATTAGTTTTAAAATTATATAGGGGTTACGGAAAATCCTCATTACTCCAGTAAAAGTAATTAATTTTAAAAATAAGGATCCTATTAAAATTAAAATCAATTGTTAGATCACGTTTTTATTCTAAATCTCATAAGTTATTTCTTTTTGGGTATGGTTTTAATTGTCATATTAGAGAACACTATTAAAGGACATCATTGTCAAAATAAAGTCTTAATAGATTAGTATGTTGATTAGATTAGAATTTTAGAATGATTAGAATTAATTTTTTTTATAAATAAAGCTTACTAATTAAAAAAATTAATTAATCTTACAGTAAAGAACATATCCAAGATAATATTGGAGATCTTTAATGACACTCTCTTATTTAGTATATAATGTTTATAAGTCTATTTCATATTGAAAACATTATGTGATGATGTGTCATATAAATAAGCGATGATGTGTCGCTCAAAGAAGTTATCATTATCTTTCTTGCTTTGTTTATTATATTATATATATGAAAAAGATGAGTTTGGCTCTGGAGTTTCAACCAATTGTCATTTTTTCGGTACGAGCTCTCCCGTAACGCTTTGCTTAAATTGGACATTCTATATTGAACTTCATCTCATTGTCTTATTTAATTTCTCGAGATACATTGCATTATAACCTATTAATGAAACTCCATCAAAAATTTTGATTTAACTTTTCTAGATACATTATAATATAACCTAATAGTACCACGGTCCTAATCACACAAATTGATTACACTATATTATTGTGAGATCATAATATAACCAACTAAAGGAAATTGAATGCATTGTACTAAAATGACATTTGGCTAGTTGCACAAGATCAATTTAACATAATAAATGTATAAAAAATGAGTTTATATTCGACTAATTGCACAACATTATACCTACAAATGTTTCTTTCTTTTTCTCTATCTCTAATAAAATGCTTCAATAAGTTGGACATGCAAAAATACACCATTCGTAAAGGTGTATTAGTAATGGGCCACTATAAATTTCATCAATTTTTGTCCCTAAAAACATTTTGATGACATCGGTTCACTTTGTAGTACAAATGTTGAGTAGAATAGCTCACTAGAAAGAGAAAATAGCCTTGCCTTTAATAGTTAAAACAATATTCAAATTTAAAGGGATATATACAAAGGTGGCATGGCATCACTGGGTATCTTCAAATGAAAGTATGCTTACGCCTTTTATATAACTTCAAGTTCCATCTCAATAATACTAATAAGTTTTGCATGCGTAAGAAAAATAGTCCTTTATGCTAAATTTTTCATTGTACATGTGTAACAATGTTTCACTATTTTTTTTTCTTTTTGTACTTTTAAACAGAGTATATCTTTTGAAACAACGTTTTACAATCCATTTTCCTTTTGTATAAAAGATAAGTGAAAGAAAAAAATTCTAATGGTGTTAAATTTCCGATAAGGCTATTATGTCGAAATTCCTAAGTATTTATTTAGGAATCACGTGATATATTCTCTTCAGAAATATTGATGTATCTTATGATTATCAGTGCTAGTCACCTTTATCGCCATGTTCAAGAAACTACGATCGGAGAATAACAAATATAGCATGTTATTGTGTAAAAAGTTATAGCTTCCTCTCAAAACTCATATAACTAACTTTTCTTAGTATTGATACCTTTCGAATATTAATATTTTTTTGAGTAAAAGGCACCAATGGTCACTGATATCCCATTTTTCACTAAAGTCACTCAATTTTTTTTTTGTGCCAATTTAGTCATTAGACTAGCAAATTTGTCCAATCTGGCCACTCTGTTAGCTGGGGTTAGCTTTTCTCCGTAAAGTGGTCACGTGCCGCGCACATGGACATCAATATAGGGGGTAAAATTGTCTCTTCATTATTATTCTTTAGTTCTCGTTGTCTTCTTCCACCAACATCCATACCACTGTCCAACACCAACAGTCCACCACAACACCATCAAGCCCCCCCCCCCCCACCCCCCCACCCCATCACCACCGTAACCTTCCCCTATCACCCCTCATGCCCTGCCGTGTAACCACCACGTGTCCAACAGCCAGCCCACCAACGATCTCTCCACCCACGATCAATCCACCACCACTGATCTCTCCACTCACCACTGGTACACCATCAGTCCACTACCACTACCACTACCCATTAAAATGAACCACCATTGATCTCCCCACCCATCATCACTGCACCATCAATTTACCACTACACCATCAATTACAATCAGTATTGTTACCCACCTCCAATGTCCACCACCAACACTATGTCGGCAATCGGCAAATCCTAACCCACCACCAATAATTTGCCAACACGTAACATAGAGAGATTAATGTAAATAGACAGAATAAAAGAAGAAGAAGAAGAAGAAAATGGCAGGAAAAACGGCACCGCCGCTCCCCCAATCACTTGCGATTCCCTTTGTTGGAAGAAGAGCGGCGGCATCACCGACGGCGCAATGGCCTGGTTCTTGTATGAAGCAAAGTCGATGATCGTATAGAATGGAGACTCAATGGTTGGGGGTTGCGGGCCACGATGGTGAACTGTATGATGGTGAAAGTGAAGTACGGTACAAGCAGCACCGATGATGGTGGAGCTTATCTTGTGGGGACAACAGATCTGATGGTGGATCTCTGTGTGAGAGGGAAAGCGAGATAATAAAGATAGAGAAAGAAAGAAAAAAAAATATTTGGTGGGGATTGGCGGTTTTGCCCCTGCTTTGAAGGGTCATGTGAGCGGCACAAGACCCTTTAACGGAGAAAATTTAACACCGGCTGACGGAGTGGTCAAATCAGACAAATTTGAGAGTCCAGTGGCCAAAATGGCACAAAATAAAGTTGAGTGATTTTAGTGAAAAAGGAGTCATAGTTCAGTGGCCATTAGGCATTTTACTCTATTTGTTTTATCTCAGAAAAGAACTCGAATGTATATATTATTTTTTTTGTGTTATAGCACTTTAATTTAGTAATGGTACCTTTCAATATTCATATTTTATCTTTTCTTTTATGAATTGAGAATATTCATTATCTCAAAAGTTTATCGACAGCTACAATATAAGATAAGCTGGGAGGGTATTCCTCCAACTAGACCCTAAGCTCATGCAATCCCTTTCCTAACATGCCAACTCGTGGGCGCCCTTGTTTGCATCTCGTTTGACATGATGGAACTGTACTTATGTAAAGCACCCTTCTCAACCTCAACATCCTGTAGGATTAATCCAAACTCTTATAAATCTAAATTTTTACCATTAAAAACTTGCATCACTTCTAAGTTATCCCTTTCTAGCATAATTTAAGAGAAGCCTTTTTCCTCACCAGTCGCATCCTTTCATCTGCAGTTGTAGCCTTGGACGCCATGACCGCTCTTTCCTTGTTTCCAACCCTCTTCCAGTTTTCACATCAAAGCTTCCACCAATATTTACCTTGTACAATTTGCAAAGAGGGCGTTGCCAGATAATAGGGGCTAGAATTGTTACCTCAACATGAACTCCACCCAAGGTTGCGTGATATTCAAACAAATATGACGATGCCCTTTCTTATAAAGATCTAAGCTCCCTATAAAATTTGTCGTGGACTGACTACTAGAGTTCTATTATGCCACACCAACCAAATCATCACACACCATATCAAAAATCTATTTGAGTCGGCTGTTGTATGCATAAATTCGAACCATAGACAGAATTATGATCTAACAACTTGATCGACATTTGTGGACATCTGTTCCCAGAGTGAACCCACCCATTCACGGTCCCGAAAAATATGCATGATCGTTTTTACATCCTTGCCACATAACGGGCATTCCAAGTCTACCTGACATCCTCATTTTCAAGTTGAATCTGGTTGGCAGTGCACTCTTGCAAGCTCACCAAAGCATAACCTTAATTTTTTTAAAATCTTGAGTCCCCATAGGCATCTTCCAATTTTTCTATACGTTGTTCATTCAATGCTTCTCTCCTGCTTTTGTTATTCCTCATGTTTATTGCTTGAAGATACATGTAGCACGCCGACTTTACCATAAAAGTTGCCATTTTGCCATAATGCCAAATTAGTTGATCCTCTTAAGGGTAAGATGAAAGTTGTGTGTTGCACGCCTCTTCTATTTTAGACTGTGAAAATAACGTTTGGATAGTATTTCTACTGTAGACTGTAAAAATAGCGATTAGATAGTATTTACGTTCCAAGACACGGTGTCATAATCAATTAGATCTACAACTTTCAGTTCTGGACTTACACCACCTATAGGTGAAAAAGGCTTGAACGTGGTTGGTCTTGGGAGCCACGAATCCATCTAGACCTTAACTTCAATGTCCTTTCCAATGCACCATTTAGTACCCATATCTAGAACGCACTTTGCTATCAAAACACTTCGCCAAAGCTAGGATAGTTTCTTACCAAATTATGTGTCCAAAAAACTGGAATTCGAGAAAAGTTTAGCTTGCAAACTTTCGTCGCCAAAGAGGAAGGTTTGTTAAAGAAATGCCAGCCTTGTTTGGCGAGCAATGCCGTATTGAAAGCCTTCATACCCAAAAGCCTATTCCACCTTCAATTTTGTTAGACATAATTTTTTCCGGCCAACCCAATGAATTTTCATTTCCTTTTCTCTCTATCCCCACCAAAATCGTGCCACTAGCTAATTTTTAATTCCTCTAAAAAAGACTCAAAGAGTTGGAAACAACTCATGACATATGTCAGGACTGCTTGTGCAAGCGCTTTGATTAAAACTTTCTTCCTATCTGATAAAAAGAGTTTTTCTTTCATCCTCGGAGTTTCCTCCAAACCCTCTCCTTAATTGTGTAAAACGCTTAGGATTTTGACTTTCCAATTGCGATGGTAGTCGTAGGTACTTTTCTTGACCTGTCGCTGCCCTAATTCCCAACAATTGGCAAAGTTCTTCGGCCTTCCCCTTATTCACATTTTTACTGCAAGTTATGGAAGATTTTTCCAAATTTGTATTTTTTTATGCTCGTTCATACACTTGAGGAATTCGCCCAATCTCCCTGAGTTGGTCCGCATTAGCTCGGCAAACAATAGGCTATCATCAGCAAAGATAAATGTTTAACACTGGGTGCATTTCTACATACTGCTATTAATTAGAGCTTTAGGTCAGCTACATCCTTCAATATAAAACTAGATAGGCCATCTACGCATAAGATGAATAAATAATGTCGCACACAACGCATTGGCCAAAAATAACCTATAGGTGCCCCATAATAAATACTGAAAAAGAGACCGAGGAAATGCACTGCATAATTAGATGTATCCAACGAGGAAGAAAATCCATCAATACATGATTCTACTCGATCATAAGCCTAACTCATGTCAAGTTATAGAGATAGTTGTCCTTGATCTAACCTCCTTTCATTCTTCAACTGATGAAAAGTTTCGAAAGCGATCAAGATATTGCCTGAAATAAGCCTTCTTGGGATAAAGGCATTCTGAAAATCTGAAATGATGTTGGGAAGAATCCGTTTCAGCCGGTTAGCTAAGACTTTAGTGACAATTACATATGCAACATTGCACAGGCTAATGGGTCTGAATTCAGAAACTTTTGTGGGCTTTTCGACCTTGGATTAGCACTATATGTAATGCCCGGAACTTTTATTGTCAATAATTTTTTTATATCTTAATATAATCAAATTGGGGACTTTTCGTTAGATTAAAATTTATGGAAAGAAAAATAAAATAAAAATTCAAGTGTTTCTAAGAAAATACCTTTTAGTGTTAGTATAGATACCCTAGTATAGTCTCTAGCCGTCAAAGACAATTCACTAAACCATTCTTTACGTGAAACTTAGAGAGAGAAAGGAAGAGAGAAAAGAAGAACCAACTACGGCAAAATTCTAAGGTATGATCTCTATTTTTTCTCTCTAATTTCAACCATTAATTAGACGTATAAAGTGTTGTTGGGTGTATTTTAGAGGGGTGTTGATGTGTTGAGCGCTAGGATTTTGTGTGTGTATTGTGTGTGTTGCATAGGGTAAGACGTGGGTGGTTTGAGAAGAAGGCTGCTTAAGAGCAGCAGAAGATTGTTTAGGGTTCTTGTCAATATCTTTTTTATTACTAATCTGATTGATACATTTTTTATACTTTCTAAAAATCTTGTTGTGTCCAATTCAACTTTTAACTTTTAAGTTTTCTTAGAATCTCACGTTTGCATGCCGAGAAATGACCTTAAAATAAATGCACTGTAGAAGTCCATAATTTTTTGGTTTTTGGCAGCTACTTCGATTTGCCATAAAAAATTCATTATTCATTTTTTTGTAAATTTTATATTTCTAGAAACCTCAGAAAGTGTACTTTAACTTTGTCGTTTTGAGTTTTCTAAGATTCGTTATATTCTGCTCCAAATAACCATTGAACAAAACTGGTCCGTTCAGAGATGTGCTGCTTCTATCAACCTCTTCGACTTGCTATAGAAAATTCATTGCTAGTTGATTTTTTATGATCCTTATATTTATGAAAAGCTCCACAAGTATAATTTAACTTTGTAGTTTTGAGTTTTCTAGGATTCTTCATGTTTCTGCTTCAAAATGGTCAATGTACATAATTAGTTTTTCTAAAAAAATTACAGATCCGTCCATTGCCGAAATATTTTTAAGCCATTTGGGCCTAGTGAGAAACTGAAACACCTCTTATTTTTACGAAACATACGTCATGGAATTTTTTGGAATTTTTCTAGGCATGCGAAGAGCATAAAATGTTTTTATTTTAAGTATTTGACATAGTAAACAAATTAATTTTTAGTCGTAAATTTTGCAGTGATGTGATTTTACTGAGACACCTGAGTATCTGAAATTTTGCGGCATTCTGGTGTCGATTGATATGCTTTTGAAATATGAGTCGTAGCACTCAATTTAAAGAGCGATTTAGGGTTTTGGGTGGAGAATCCCCAAAAATATTCTTTTTTGTACGAAAAATCCACCTAGTCGTTTGAAAGGGTGTTTTGAGTTAGTTTTGGGTGTGTAATGCTACGTTAGGCGTTGAGATAATTTGGTAATTTTACACAAGTTTGGGGGAGGGGGGTTCTGGAAATTTCACTCACTTGGGGAAATTTAGCAGTTAAGCATCGTCAAGAATTAACACCCGTATGATTTATGTTTTAGGTTCCGACAGAAAAAAGTTAGGACCGACTTTTGAGCAAGTACGAGACTGACTGTCAAGTTAGGTAAGTACTCCTGTTATATTGCTCCGTATATCCTATTTTGCAATATATGTAACCATGTACATGGTTCCATTAAATATAAGTTTTCAAAGTCTTTGTTTTGCTTATGTTTTCATGTTAAATTGTTTCACGAGAATATGAGATAAAAATGTGATGGAATATTTATGTGAGTAGTTGTTTTAAAGATGGTATATTGAATGAGACGGTGAATTTGGCTTGGTTGTTGTGCCCCATATCTACAGGAGAAAGTTGGATTGTGGGTCCTGGTTGACCGGACAATACGTTGACGCACAACACTTTTGCTCGTGGTTCGTCCCTGCGTTCACAATAATATATATCCTGGGCGGAGGAGGGATTGTGGGCCCTAGTCAGGGGGCTTATACCCTGACTGAATAATAATTATTCTAGGTGGAGTATGGATTGTGGGCCCTAGTCAGGTGGAGTAGGGATTGTACGCTGACCGCATCATACCTTATTTGTGATGAACTGTGTTAGCTATCTTGTAACGACCCAGGGCATTGCCTCCCTCAAAAGGGCTAGCCAAGTAGGTACTTATGAGTTCATAGGCAGGGTCTTATAAAGCCAAGTGCCAATTCTCCCACAACAGATGTGGGATATTACAATATCTGGTGAGCTTCTTGATGTTATACCACAGTATTGAGAATCTTTTTTGTGCAAGTACTTTATATATATATATATATATATATATATATATAGGGAGCTGATCTGTTGATAGTGTTAGCAAAATAGGAGAAGTTGCAAACACGATCTGGCCGTCCGTCCTGAAAGGATGGACGGTCCAGATCTTTTTTTTTTTTGCATTTTTTTTAAGTATGTCCGCTATATTATGTAGCGGATAATTTTTTGACAAAAATGCCCTCCAGCTTCGTCCACTACATTATGTAGCGGACTAGTTTTCAGACCTTTGTTTCTCTTTCTCTCTCATTTCTATCATTATTTTCCTGACATGTTTGTCTCTCTCTCTCCTTTTTCTGTCATCAATGCTATGTCCCTCTCTCTCTCTCTCATTTCTCTTTCTCTCATCAGTATTCTCTCTGCAAAAGAGAATCCGGGACAATTCCCGCGTATGAAGAAGGGAATCCGGGAACTGACTGGCCTTTCTTCCTGTCACTATGAAAAAATTAGAAGAAGGCTCGTCTCAAAGAGATTTGGATTCTAGGTCCAGATATGCCTGGGAACTAGTAGATCATCTTCTCTTTTCTGACTGGGCGGGCGGTCCTTTTCTTTGGGATTTGTTCAAAAGATAAAGCTGTGATGTTTCCTTCCCCCTCTCTTGAATTTGAGCAGGCACGTCATTCTCAGATGGTCTGGAAAGATCAGCAAGGCATTTTCAGGACATTGAAGACTTATAGACTCAATGGAAGCTTATCCGAGATAAATGGGAGAGAGAGAAGTCAGAAGAAGGAGATAAATGAGAGAGAGAAAGAGAAAGAAGTCAGAACATTAATGACAGAAAAGAAAAAAGGTCAGAAAACTAGTCCGCTACATAATGTAGCGGACGGAGATAAAGGAGAGAGAGAAAGAGAAAGAAGTCAGAACATTAATGATAGAAAGAGAAAAAAATCTGAAAAGTAGTCCGCTACATAATGTAGAGGACGAACTCTTTTTAAGCTGGAGGGTATTTTTGTCAAAAAGTTGTCCGCTACACAATGTAGCGGACGTACTTAAAAAAAATGCAAAACAAAGATCTGGACCGTCTATCCTTTCAGGGTGGACGGCCAGATCGCGTTTGCAACTTCTCCTATTTTGCTAGCGCTATCAACGGATCAGATCCCATATATATATATATATATATATATATATATATATATATATATATATATATATATATATATATATATGTTGAAGCAATTTTCGTTTGATGATACTGATTGCCTGATCTTGGAAAGAAAACCGATGGTATGTTTTGAAATCCTCAACTTGTTTTAGGGACAAGGTATGTGTGCGCTCACTCTTTTATAAAAGTTTTCAGGTGGTTACTTAGATGAACCCTTGAACCCGACATCCATGAGGGTAATGAGGACGGACTTGCGGGAGATGGTCGTTAGAGACTTAAGCCCTCTTCGAGCACTTGTGAACCTTTAGATGATATTGTAGTACAAACTTTATGTTTTTAAAAATTGGTTGGAGCTTTGTTCACCATGGATTTTAATTATGAATTGAAGTTATTTATGGCAGTTGAGAAAATTTTTAAGTGCGGCTTGTAGTCGCTAATTTATTGTTTTAGAATTTAGTTAGTTGGATTAAATTCTGAGTACAGGTTGTGGTAGGCCTAACAGAGCCTAGGTGAAGGGTTAATGGGCCTGCGGCCGGTCTCGAGCCTAGCTCATGGGCTCACTCGTGGGTTCGGGTCATGGCACTATATGTGTATGGTTTAGACTCTCATTATTACCACTTGCGTTAAGGAAACACAACACTACGTTCACTAGTGTCCCGCTTACCAAAAGCCAATATTTTGGTTAAAAAAAGAAGATATACCATCTAGGTCCAGTGCTTTTGCAGGATACATTTGGAACAAGACTGTACGGATCTCCTCAGGACTGAGCTCCTCCAGTGTTATTCATTTCCCTGTCCACCCAATTTTCAGTGGCATCTAGTGTTTCCCGCATCTCTAACTAAGGATTTGAAGTGAAAAGTTCTTCAAAATAGCCCATCACCATTTCTTCAAGTTCTTCCCCTTTTTTCCTCCATACCCACTTCTGTCCCCCAATCCTGCAATGTTGCCTTTTGTTTGCTTTAGAAGCCTTTGAGTGAAAATAAGTCGTGTTTTGACCCCCTTGCTTTAAATAAGCAACTCGAGATTTGTTTCTCCAGTGCACTTCCTCCCTTAGCCATAACTCATACACCTTACGATTTCTAACTTGTTTACGTTGGTAGGAGTCTTACTCATCAGAACTTTGAGCTCGTGTTTTCTTTGTTAGTATGTTTTTAAAGTTCACCAAGTCTTCCCGCACCCCAAGAGCTGAGTCTCTCTGCAGTACTTTGAACATATTCTTTAAAAATATACTGGTTCTGAACTTTGTGCATATAAATTCTAAGCTTCCCCCACATCTTCTTTGCAAGCCACATCTTTTCCAATTTAGACACTTCAGCACTCCTCAAGGATCTTCTAGCCTCCTAGCCTTCCATCATCACAATAATAGGAACATGATCAAAAGAATACTCCGCGACATGCCGAACTCTGAACCCGCCAAAACAATGAATCCAGTCTATCGTAGCCAAGGCCCTGTCCAAACCTGCTCTATAATTGCCATCTTCATATTGTCTATTCATACCCCAACTCTTAAAAACAGCAGTCATCCATCATTGCACCTTGCCGTTAGAGTTTCATCTCTAGGTAACCGGCTAAATTTTTCTTCATTACTTACAATCTCATTAAAATCACCGAAGCACAACCACGGCAAGCTGAACTGTGATTTTAATTGGCATTACAAATTCCAACCCAAAAATCATTTTGGATGTTTCAGATAAGCCATAGAAACCCGTCAATTGCCAACTATCCAATCCCTCCCTCCTCGCGCTTACACAATGTGATTTTTGAGAAAATACGTAGACCAAGCTCCACTTTGTCCTGCCACATCATGGCTAAACCCCCTGAATTACTAGTCCTTTTTACACAGAAACAGCCTTTGAACCCCAGTTTTCGTCGAAGAAATTCCATATCTCTTTGATCCATGATGGTTTTTGAGAGGAATAGGAGTTTAGGAGCTTGCACTGTCGTATGGTTCCCAAGGCCTTGGCAATTCCATCCTAGGAGATTTATTTGCTTCGGGAAGGTTGCTTATCAACCACTGCTGTTGTGATACTGCCTTCTTCATCCCTTGCACCTTGATCCTTTCTTTCTCAGAGAGCCCCTATTTCCTTGCTTCCTTGATGCCCTTTTATCTTTTTTTGCTTTGTCTGCGAATTTCGTCTCCCTTTTCAGCTGTGTTACTATGAACTAGCCTACACCATTTTGGTTATTTTTGGGTCAAATGCTTCTTTCGGCTGGGCTCTTCCTCCATTAGATATTTCACTTGACACAACTCTCAGCGTTCTTTTTATTTTCTTGGCCCAAAAGGCCTAAGTTCAATGTTAAATTTACTTGTACCTGTTCGAGCCTATCTTCCTTTAAAAAGAAATTTGTTTCCTTCATTTTCCCCCATATATGTGTCTGTTTTTGCGCCCCCCGTTTCCACCGTTTTCTTAACTTGTTCCAATAGATCAGCTGATGCGGTTTCTAACTGGTGATTTGAGACAACTATCAAGTCTTTGGGATTTTTAGGATTTGTATTTGTATTTGTAAACGGATTTTCCTTTGCTACTATTGGTTAACTGCAAACTCTCATCTCCTGAATTTTCGTATTTGATCAATGGCTTATCATATCCATCGTGATTCGTGGCCCAATTTCTTTGATTAGATGCTTCTCCGTCTTCGCTCTCATATCCACCCGACCTACTTTTTGCCTTGATACCCCTACTTTTTCATTCCTATTTTGTCAGGGAAGTATCATCCTATAACCATCTACCATACTCATCATTGAGTTTGATTGGGTCTGTGTTTTTCAATAGTATAAAAGGTTATTAATACCATAGAAAAAGTTATCGCGTCATATATGGTATTAATAACCTTTTATACTATTGTTACTATTATTGTTACTATTATAGACACATCAAAAAAAAAAAAGCCTCCATTCACCATCAGTTCCTTGCTTTATGTGTTCTATGTTATGCGTGTGATAAGAACAAGGCATAATATGAGAGATTTTTACGGTTAAGTTTGCCATAACTAATATTGTGGTAACTATTAAGGTTACTTCATTATCATTGTTAATTAGCACGATACCACTACTTGCTAGTATCCGTTGCCAATACATAAATATACGTTCTTTTAACCTCATTAAAAACAAACATCTATTGATCTATATTGCGAATTTAGATAACTTACTTATCTATCTGATTTTGAGATACCATGATTAAGCTCCCCGACCATTGCTCTGGTATGCTAGTTCAATGTTGAACTTAAGTTAACAAAGGGTAAAACTTATTCAATGTAAACTTTAACCAGACTAGGCTAGATGTCAGTCATATCTTCTTTCATACTTCTGCATTAGTGGGAATTAGTCCAATTCATCCACTAAGTCTGGATCTTTACCCATTAGTAGGGGTGAGCGCATGGTTCGGTTGGTTCAGTTTGGAGGTTGAATACCAAACCGAACCGACCAACCTCGGTTTGGAAAAAAAAAACCGAACCGTGGTTGAACGGTTCGGTTTCAACAGTTCAATTTCTCCTGATTGAACGAATCGGTTTGAACGGTTTGGGCCAAAATCAATTTTGGGCAAGTTTAGGCCCAAAAATTTAATAACTTATACATGCTAATAAGTTCCAAAAAAATTGAAATTTTTATCATAATTAATAACGCTTAGTGAGATGTAAGAGACGAGTGAAAAATGTGTGTTACGTCAAGGGATTTAGGGTTTATCCCATTTTGTATGAGTTGTTAGATAACTAGAGTTAGTAAAAATAACTAGGATTAGTAAAAATATAGATGTGTTATACTATATACGGTTGGTTTGGTTTATGCGGTTTCAAAAAAATTCAAACGGAACCGACCGAACCGAATATACAGTTTGGGGAAAAAAAACCAAAGTGATTGATTTTTAGATCGGTTTGAAAATATACGGATTGGTTGGTTCGATTTTCACGGTTGGATCGGTTTCAACGGTTTAAATGCTCACCCCTACCCATTAGGATCATACCCAATAGAACTCAAATCGAAAATGGCCTCCTTCTAAAAATCGTCATTTTATTACTTCTCGAGTTAGTTTTATTTGGCTAGCATGTCGGTTTGTCGTCAAAAGTAAAATGATGGGTATTGATTAGTAGTTTTAGATTAGAACAACCGTCACATTACATCCTTGGCACTGAAACAACGTCAGTCAATGACCACTTCGCGCAAGCTATCACACCTCTCACGGCATGCACATGGACTCACTCTCGTAACTTCAAGCATGTGATGATATATACGGACTCTGATTTCTTTGTCTTCAAAACTAAGTGCTGGTAACTGTAAACATCTTCACACATGCCCAATAGCTTTTGATATATATTTGACTACTATGGAGCTACACAGCTGCAGTTTTACAAGGAATTACAAAACTTCTTTACAATGGCTAACAATAAGATCCATTATGGTTGGATTGCCGCAGGAGGCTGATCTGGGTTATAGTTACGTACTTCCTAATTGTTTTGGTTTGTAATATACTTTGGTTTTGGTTTTAGTTTGTAATAGCTAGGCTTGTAGCTTTTCGTCTTTGATTGAATTGTAATTTTTATTATTTTTGACTATATATCTACGCAAACTCTTATGGTTCCTGTAATTATCCTTATTAAAGCGAGATAGAAAATTGCTGCCTTAGCAAGGACTATATATATATCTATATAATTGAGGTGTGATAGCTGCTCACCTGATGTGCATACATTGGACTAAAATGTGGCAAACAGTGATTTGTAATCACCCGTCAGAACTCGGAAGCATGCAAACAAGACAGCCAAAGCCAAAATCCAGATTTTTGATGTGATGTAGGGAGCAGAAGCATTATGTAACGTAAAACATGTGACGTGCTGTAGTAATGGATTTAATTAATACATATTCTTTTTCCATCCCGACTATAAAAACACACGTATCATCAACCCTGTCCTTTTGTCTTTGCCTTTACGAGAGCTACGCCTTTGTGCGTGCCTTCATTTTGTTTATTGTGGGGTTCTTGTTTATGTTTTTTTGGTTGGGTATCTGAGATCACTTGGGTGTAGACCGTGACTATCCCCTCTTGTGATTTCCTTGCCAAGCTACATGAAACAGATTTCCGGAAGTCCACAGAAAAATTATTGCATTAGGTCATCTTTTAAAATTGAAGTCTCTTAATACGACGTCAAGAGATTTTAAGAGTTGAGGAAGAATTTTATAGTAAGAGAGTTTGGAATTAGAAATGGGTCGATGAATACTAGATTAATGGTCCTCAATCTCTCATCATGTGATGCTTGTTATTCAGTAAATAGAGACTTAACATATGACTATGCACATAATATCAAGAAAAATTCACATCAGTACGTGTTGCCCGCTACTTTTCTATATAGAGCTTATGAAACCTAAACGGGCAAGTAACATGTACGGGAAACGAACTTTTGATTCATTTTTATTGATCGTGCAAGACATATGCATTAAGCAAGCATAACGGATAACACTCGAAATTTTTTTTTTTTTGAAGGCATCCTTCTTCTATCATTTCCTTGTATGTCTCTCTCTCCCCTTCCCTTTCTCCCTGTGTTTGGATGCAAGCGTGGGCCGAACAAGACAAGCCAATGAATAGTTGACTGCGTGCCTTCACTGTTCTTCTACCTAATGTGCACATATATCTGTCTTATTTTGAAGAAATTTATCCCTTGAAAAACAATCTTATGAAGTGACCAAAACCAACATGATTTAACTATCATTTACTAAGAATTGACCAACATCAATGTAAATACAAAATTTGGCATCTCCCCTTCTGAATACAGACCTAAGGTGACGTGTATGTGGAGTCTAGGGGGATGGGTAAGGACTACTATTTACAAACCCTAGTGTAGAATGAACATCATTTTCAGCATCTTAAATATCTTCTGGCTTGTTGTGTATCCACACCTTCCACCATTCCTCAACCATGTCACTCCCATTGTTACCTCATATTAATACCTCTTAGGATCCTCCGTTAACAGCAAGAACAAAGAAAGCAGTGGGAGTTAATTCCTAGGCCAAAGACTCCAACTGTTCCTCTTTTGTTTCAAAACATGGGGAAGAAAGTCATCAACAGTCAATCTACAGCTCTGAGGATATCCAAGAATGAAAAGAAACAACTAAACAGCTTGATAAGGGTTTTACGTCCCAAAGTCTACATCACAGACTCTTCAAGCTTCAAACGACTTGTTCAGGAATTAACCGGCAATGGAAACGAAAGTCCAGTCTTTTCCCCACCTCCTTCTATGCAAAAAACGATTGCTGGAGTCCCAGTTATAGACATCGAAGATCATGGTTATGAAGATACTAGCACGGAGTTATCCTATAATTCTTCTGACCTCTGCGTGCCAACTTCCTTCCCTGCCTTAGGTTCTTCTTCGCCAGAACTATGCTTTCCAGCACCTTATGAGATGGGACTCTCACAAGAGAGAGATTTAGAGTCATGGCTATTGGACATGGACCCGTTCGTATATAACTATGACGGCTTCGTCCCAGCGATTCAGCAGGAGGTTTGTGTATATGACTATGATCTTTCGGGGCTACTTGCTTGATGTCCTTTTGATCAGTCATTAGCTGATCAATCTAAATGTCCTCGATCTCCATTGTTTAGATAATGTATAGAGTTGCTACTTGTTAATGCTTAGAAAAGTTTACGTAGTGGGACTATCCCCTGTATATGATCTTGTATAAAGGCCAGGAATCATTGGATTGATTTGTATCTGTGTATTGTAGATTAAGTTCCCATCCATATCTGCCCTTGTTTCTCTTTCCTCTTTAGTTGTTTTGGAAGTCATCACGTAGGCCCTTAAATTCTGTATCCATGGAACATTTGAAGACATACCAAACACTTATTAGTAATTTCACTCAACTGGAGTGAAGACCCTTATCATATTTTTGTGCGCTCATAAGACCATACTGCTGGTAACCCGAAGAAATATATATATCAATTGTCATTTTAAGGCTTATATCATAGAACATTGCTCTCAAGGCTTAGGTAAAGGCCGCCAATCTGGCAGGAAATAGGGGTATATAAAGTGAAGAATGCCCGATATAGCAACGCCGTCATACTAGATATTTATCTCAGCTCCAGTTCCAGCATCAAGCTAAAAATTGTTTCAGCGGCTCGTACCATCACCTATCGAAAATCCTGCAGGATCATCCACGTGAACAGGGATTGTGGTAAGAGGTGTTAAGTATTTGGCAGGGTATACTGGCATCCACTCGGATGCTGGCACCGCTTTGTGGTAACTATATGTTCCCGACCTATCTTGGTCGGACCCAAGGGCCCACTAGGGGTCCCACTTCGCGCGAACACGTCGACGCTTTCAACGGTCAACTTTTTAACGCATCAAACCGGTCAAAGTGCCCGCGCCCAAGTCACGTGCGTTTTTTCACTTCTCTCGCTTCGCACGTGACTTAAGCGCCAATTATTTTACGTTAACGTGACTCACGGTAGCGCGATCGTCACGCCGCAACCACCCGAACACCTTTTCATCAAAAACATCGGCCGATGGCGCAACCGGAGCAACGGGGTCAAAGGGCAAAGGCAAGGCCAACCCCATGGGGTCGGCCTCGGCCTCCTCCTAGCCTATGGGGTCAGCCTCGGCCCCCCATGGGGGTTGGCCTTGGCCTCCCCCTCCCCCCCGGTTGCTCACTTCTCGCGCAAAGTCCTTTTCGCGCATTGTCCGCTTCGTACGCTCCGTATGTGAGTTTGGCACCTTATTTGTTACGTGGGTACGACTCACGGCAACACGCTCGTCGTAACTCGACTTCCAAACTCATCATTGCCCGCACACCGCTCTCGCGACGCCCGTCGCCCAAAGTCGCGCGCTACCGCCGAATGACCCATCACCGACGACCGCGTACTATCACTCCCAACTCTGTCATTACTAAATATTACATTCATTATTTTGGCATAACATACAAACTCAACTCACGTCCCGTCTCCGGAACACCCGACAGTCGTCGCCTCGCCCGTGCGCCACTTTCATGACATGTGCCCCCGGCACCAGGAATTGTCCCGCGACGGCCGTCGCCGTGCCCGTGCGCCACTTCCATGATACGTGCCCCAGCACCAGGTATTGTCTCCGCGACGGTCGTCGCCGCACCCGTGCGCCATTTTCATGACATGTGCCCACGACACCAGGTATTGTCTCGCGACGGTTGTCGTCGCGCCCATGCGCCACAATCAATGTCTCATGCCTTTGGCATTGCGCCCATGCGCCACAATCATGTCTCGTGCTATAGGCACCACGCCCATACGCCACAATCATGTTACAAGCCTCCGGGCATCACACTCATTCACCACACCGTGTGCCCACGCCATGGACGTGGAACATGCTTCGACCCACTCTCCGGAGTGTGCAGCATTTCGAGGGGCTCCGCTCGTAGTGCTCCGGCACGAGGACCCTTCGCAGCGGGAATGGCTCATTACCACAAAGCTATCGTCGTCTTCATTCCGGGGGGCTCTGCTCGTAGTGCTCCGGCACGAGGACCCTTCGCAGCGGGATAGGCTCGTTACCACAAAGCTATCGCCGTCTTCATTCTGGGGGGCTCCGCCCGTAGTGCTCGAGCACGAAGACCCTTCGCAGCGGGACAGGCTCGTTACCACAAAGCTATCGCCGTCTGGGGTGACTTGCATGACACTAGACACTGAGTTGCGATCATGTCCATTCACGTTACCGGTGATCATCGGTGCCCCCAGGACGATGACCCCCGGGTCACTCCGGGATGGGAGCGGGTCTTTGGAGGGCATCGCGCCTAGTTCGCCTGACAGTTTGCTATAGGGGCAACCCTCACCGCTATCAGGTTCTCTACGCGTTTCTTGACGCACCTTGTGGGATTCAGTAAGGGCTTGGACCGGTGTCTTGGGCAACGGGCTTACTCTTATCATGATGTCTTGGTGTGGTCAGTCTTCTCAGACAGGTAGAGCGACACTGTGTGGGGCATGTAGTGCAAATTTGGGAACCAGCAGTCCAACGGAGAACTGGTATTTTTGGACCCCTGGTGACGTGTCACTCCCAGGGGACGACATGTGGCACTTGATGACATAGGCACACTGTTTCCTATGAATAGTGGACTTTATGACTTATTCAAGGACTTTTGGCTCATTCTTACAAAATCACTTTCTCACGCTAGAATTTGGGAGCTCTTGGATTCTAAAGAGAGAAACACAAATTGAACATAACTTTGGACCGTAACATTGGACCTTGACTTGGACTGTCGACTGCCGGCCTTATTCGTCTCAGCCTTGTCTCCACAGTACTGTCATCTCTCACGGCCTGTCTGGGAAGCCTTGTTCTCTGCCCTTACTCCGCCCTCGCTGTTTCTCACTTTGCATACTTGGAAGCTGACTCGGACTGCAGCCTTTGTGGCACCTCCACGTAGGTACAAACCCATTTTCCTTGGCATCATTTTGGCGACTCCGCTGGGGAGGTGAGCATCGTATTGCAGTCTGCATGTATTCCACACTTAGGCACCATGCCTATTCAAATGAGAGTTACGAGGGCTACCAACCAGGGCCTTATCCATACCGTGCAAGAGGAGAACCACTTTGGTGAATAAGAAGTGACTAGTGCCATGCGTCTCCAAGACCAGCTGCTAACTATCGCACCTGACGTACAAGTTGCAGTCAGTGCAGCCATCCAACAGCTTACTCCCACTATAGCCAACCTACAAGACTCGCAGACCACTCTTATGGCCGCCATCATGGAAATGAAAAAATCCATACATCGTTGGCCTCACAGTAAGTCATCCCATCGATCCAGCCTGCAGGACCTGGCTCGGTTCTTGACGCCGCCCAGGCCCCAGTGTCGCGAACACCGTCGCCTCGAACGTCCAGACCCTTGGCGGTAGGACTCGTGACATCTTCCCCACTTGTAGCAGACACACCGCATCTCGTGATGCCGTCACGCAGACCACAAGCAGACTTTGGACCAATGTCGCAACAGGTCATCCCTGTTGTTGCACCTCAACATGTGCCAGCCAGAAGCTTTTCCAAAACTCACGACTCCATTGAGATGGAGCCTAACCCCTACCTAACGGAGCAACACCAAACAACTGGTCAAGTGGTGGATGTGTCTCGTCCACCCACCCATGCCCCCATACACTTGCCATTACCAGCACACGTCATAGATCATCCTTATGTTGCTCTTACTCATCAAGTTGCCCCGTCAGGGGGCTCGTGGCTCCCCAGCCAGCCATCATCCCTTGGTTGGCCATGAAGAACCATCCCCCCATTACGTCACCAAGTCAGACTTTGACGCACTCCTCCACCGACTGTCACAGAATTCTGCACCCGACTCATCAGCCCGACTAACAGACCATGCGCCATATGTCAACGCCATAATCATCACACCATACCCACTCATATACAAGCAACCCACCTTTGTGCTCTTTAACGGACGTGAGGGCAACGACCGTGAGCACTTAACAAGATTTGCCGGCTCATTGGAGCAATATGGCCCGGGCGATAGTTTGAAGTTGAGAGAGTTTCACAAGTCCCTCACATGATTTGTGTACACTTGGTACCATCAGATCCCTGCGGGGACTGTCCATTCTTGGAGTGAAATGGTCTAACTTTTCTTGGACAAATTCCACTACGAAGCTGAAAGAGTCACCATAGTGGATATCGCTGGCATACGACAGAATCCCGCTGAAGACTTAAACAAATATGTACACTGTTTCCACCTTAAATGCCTCGAGTGTACAGATTTTAGTAAGGATGAAACATTGGTTCCCATATGCATAAAAAACATGAGTGACATCTACCGGGTGCATATCGAGAACCTGTAGTTGAGGTCATGGGGAAACCTCAAGGAAACAACCCACCGTGCTTACAAGTCGATCGGCCTTGTCAAGCAGTGGAAGCCTCGCTCGCAGAATGCACTGCTAGCCTCTGCAGACACATCCAACACTCAGCATAAGAACAACAACAATAACAGTGGCTTCAAGCGTCAGTTCCAAGATAGGGACTGACGCTCTGACAAGCGAAGGCAACGAGAGCCCGCACCCGACTACCCATGTGATTAGAATACGGTGAAAGAACTTTTGGCGGAGTGGGTGGCAAACAACAATAACTTTCAACTGCCACCAATGAGGACCAACGTCACGGAGGCGGAGAAAGCCCGACCCAACTACTGCCCTTATCATCAAGCTCTTGGACATCATCTCAAAGACTGCAATGGGCTGAAAGCTATATTTACAAGGAAAGTCACGGTAGGCGACCTAAAGTTACGAAAGAACAACAATGTGCTTGGGCACCCTTACCCATACCATGGTAACAACAACAGGGAGCATCAGGTGCTCATGGCCATTACTGACCATGTTGAGCCTGTCATTACCGAAACCTCGACAGAGGCCATTGCAATAGTTGCACCTGGCGCACCTCCTGCCACTCAGCCAACGTCCTCATTTGGCCAAATGTCAAAAATCAAAGGTTTTTTTGATGAAATGGGATTTTCACCCACGGCACAGAACTACCTCTCGAACTGTCTGATCGAGGTCATTACGGGCCTCGGTCTTGAATGCTTCGCTGCACAAGCCAAACTCAGACATATCCCTTCTACCGTATTCATTTTATCGGACGAGGACTCACCGTCGGTCGAACACCACAACCGACCGTTGTTCCTCGAATGCACCGTTAATGACACGGGCTTCCGCCGCGCCTTAGTAGATTGTGGCGCCTCAATCAACATCATACCTCTCATCACCTTGTAACGGACCGACATTCCCCCAAGAAAAATCATTCGTGACCCCGTCAAGATCACCGGCTTCTGGCAGGGTTCCCAGTCGACCCTCGTCCATATCACTGTCGACCTCATGGTCGGAACTGTCCGTCGCGACACTACTTTCCACGTGATAGACAGCGAGCCTACCTTCCACCTTCTGTTCGGCCGACATTGGATCCATGTCAACAAGGCCGTTCCCTCAACGTACCACCAGTATGTGAAACTGGTGGCCGGTCCTACGGGACATGAGGTAGAGATGACAATACCCGCAATCAAGGCCCCCTTCGAATGTGCCGAATCTTACTTCGCTGAGGCCCCCTTCTTCACTCGGTTATATCCATTCGACCAAACTGCCAAATTGGGATGAATTGTGTGGAAACAAGCCTCCCAATTCCAAGACCAAGAAAAGAAACAAGAACAAGGGGTCAACCTCAGTGCCGCTGCCCGCTGTCACAACCAACTCCCCGCCTTCGTCCATCAAGTCCAAGAAACAAAAGCCTGAACCAACCTTCAAACGCATCATCAAAGATGAAAAAGTGATATACTAGTTATAACAGTGTGCGGAGGCTCCAGGTGGTCCGTCATCTGACGCCCTTAGCCTTGGCCCGCCCATGGAGATGAAATGGTGCTGCGCGGCCGAGCATTGCCCGCCAGACCCCAAACTTACTCGGGCGCTACCCCGCCCTGTTATGAAGACGACCCTCGACCACAGGTCGAAGACCTTGAAGAAATCAACATGATTGACCCAAGCGAGGAACCCCGACTGACATACATTGGCACAAAACTCGCCATGGGCCGAACAAAGGAATCGGTTACCCTCATTCACGAATATCGCAATGTATTGGCATGGAGTTACAATGAGATACCTGGATTGGACCCTGCCTTGGTGACTCACCATCTCAACATTGCTACCAGGTCCATCCCTGTCCGACAACATCCGCGGTCTTTCTGCCTCGAGCTTGAGTTGATGATCAAGCAAGAGATATAATGAATTCTGCATGCTGGCTTCATTGAACCTATCACTCGTCCTATATGGCTGGCTAATTAATGTCGTCCATGTACAAAAGAAGAAAGGTCAAGTCCGCGTTTGTATTGACTTTAAGGACTTGAACAAAGCATGCCCAAAAGACGAGTTTCCATTGCCTGACATCGACATGCTCATAGAGGCCGCCGCCGGACACGAAACCTTTTTTTTCATGGATGGTTTCACCGGCTATAACCATATGTGGATGAATCAGAACGACTGTGCNAAGACAGCCTTCCGAACTCCCATGGGTAACTTTTGTTGGAAAGTCATGCCCTTCGGTCTAAAAAATGCGGGTGCTACCTATCAACGGGCAATGACAGCTATCTTCCACGACATGATACACCGTACAGTGGAAGACTACGTCGACGATCTCATCATCAAGTCTAAGAAGGAAAGTGATCACCTCACTGACCTCCGAGCAGTCTTTAATCGTTGTTGCCAGTACAATAGGCAGATGAACCCGCTGAAATGTGCCTTTGGAGTCTCCTCCGGCAAATTCCTCGACTTCTTGGTCAGTCAACAGGGCATCGACGCTGACCTTACTAAAGTCGCCTCCATCCAAGAGATGCCCCCCTCCCAAAAGCACCAAACAATTAAAGAGCTTCCTCGGTAAGGTTTCTTACCTTCGCCGATTCATCCCTGCCTTGGCCAAACTTATCACACCCTTCCAGCACTTGACACGCAAGAGCGCACCGTGGAATTGGGGTGCGCCCTAACAGCAAGCATTTGAACAGATCAATGCAGTCCTCATGCCGCCGCAAACCATGGTCGTGCCATAGCGAGGTATCCCACTCTTGCTTTACTTGACCTCCACGCCCAGGTCCATAGGGCATTGTTTGCCCAAGAGGTAGATGGGGTGGAGTGTCTAGTTTATTATCTCAGTCGGTCAATCAAGTGACCTGAAGCCAATTACTCCGAGCTCGAGAAGCACTGCTTAGCCTTGGTTTATGCCTCACATAAATTCAGACATTACTTCTTAGCGCACCAGATCACACTCGTCACCAAGGCTGATCCACTCCGGTACATGCTCACACGCCCTGCCCTGTCTGGCTGACTTACCCGTTGGTTGTTCGGCTTATCTAGCAAGAATCCTACAACTTTACGGAGTCGAGCACTTGCAGACCTCTTGGCCTTCTTCCCACGCCAACAATATGAACTGACCTCGGATCAATTGTCTGGGGAGGAGACAACCCTGATCACCGACATCGATGAATTGTGGACGCTTGAGTTCAACGGCTCAGCCACTAGCAAAGGTCCCAATGGAGCTCCCCTCCGGCAAGGGGGTGCCGGCATAGTCCTTCGAAATCTAGAGGGTGTTACCACATCCATATCCTTCAAGCTTGCATTCCCGGTATCTAACAATGAAGCTGAGTATGAGGCACTTGTCATTGGCCTCATGCTGGCTACCAGTATGGGGGCTAAATCATTATGTCTGAAAGGAAACTCAAACTTGATCATGAAGCAAGCTGACGGGGAGTTTGCAGTCAAGGAGCCAGCCTTGGCACCTTATTGTGCCTTGGTACAACACTTGGAAGGAAGACTTGGTCATGTACAATATGAACATCACAACAGGTGCCATAATAGACATGCAGACATCTTGGCCACGATCGCGTCAAAGATAGAGGTTGATGGTGAGCAGCGAATGCTAACCATCATCAAGAGGACCGAACCATGCACGTCATTGAACTTAGTCCCGAAGGACACTACTACAGAAGATTGGAGGCAGCCGATCGTAGACCAACTTAAGGCACCATCTCTTGCTTATGCCTCTACCCTTACAGACTTTTTGATGTTGGGAGATGTCCTGTACAGACGATGTCCCGGAGGCACTCTAGTCAGGTGTTCGGCACCGGAAGAAGCAAAGCACAAAATTCAACTTGGTCATCAGAAGTATTGAGGCCTCGACGGTCCCCCTCTATACCGTCGCCTCCAGCGCATGGGCCTCTTTTGGCCATCCATGGCCAAGGATGCTTCAGATGTACAACGGGATTGTCCCGAATGCCTATATGCGCCGGATAGTGCGAAAGCTCTTATGATCAACGTCGAGGGTGACTGGCGTTAGCCTTTCATCCAATATCTATCTCGTGGGATTCTACCTCCTGACCGTAGCTCGGCACGATCTATCAAACAAAAACTGGTCATATATTTTGTGACGGAAGGCGAGCTGCGATGCTTGCAAGGTGCCCAGGTCGTGGAAGTGATTAATGAAGTGCACAATGGTGATTGCGGGGAACATCAAGGATCTCAAAAGCTGTATGCAGAATTACTAAGGTTGGGGTACTATTGGCCGACTATGGAATCCGACTCCATCTCTCATGTCCGACACTGTCAACCCTACCAGAGACACGCCAACGTCTGACTTTCACATGATACTGGCCTCTTGGCCATTCCACTCTTGGGCTCTTGACCTCATTGGACCTATACACCCGTCATCCAGAGGTCACATATGGATCATGGTTGCAACGAAGTGTTTTACAAATTAGTTCGAAGCCATACCTCTACGAAGAGCCACATGAGGCGTCATTGTTAACTTCTTACGCGATCACCTCATCTGTCGCTTCGGTATCCCCCAGTGTATCATATCTGACAACGGCACACCGTTCATCAACGGGGATATCTGAGCTCTCATGGAAGGATACAACATCAACCATGCCACATCAACTCCCTACTACCCGCAAGGCAATGATCAAGTTAAAGCCTCCAACAAGACGCTGCTCTGCGTACTGTCACGAATGGTTCATGATGCAAGTGGTTTATGGTCCGAAAAGCTAAGTTTGGCACTTTGGGCTTACCGCACTTCCAAGCATAAAGGTCACACCATTTTCCCTCGTCTATAGGGAAAAGGGTGTGGTCCGAAAAGCTAAGTCTGGCACTTTGGGCTTACCGCACTTCCAAGCACAAGCAACAAAGGCCACACCATTTTCCCTCGTCTATAGGGACGAGTGTGTGGTACCAGCCGAGATTGCGGTCACCTCGGCTCGACTCTCCCTAAGCAGTGGTCTCGGGGAGGAAGAAACCAGAATGGCAGCCTTTGAGGGCCTTGATGAAAAGAGAACCAACGCCTTGTGCCGCATGAAGAAGTATCATGAACAGCTCAAGAAAGCATATGGGAAGACCGTCAAGTCACGAACATTCGTTGAAGGTGACCTTGTCCTCCAAGTTGCCAAGCATGTACATGCCAACCTGTCAGCCCCTAAGTTCACACCAAATTGGGAAGGACCATTCGAAGTGCATACAGCCAGAGACAACGACTTCTATCTCCTGCTCAATCCGGACGAGATCATTCATTCGCCTCACCTACTGTATGTAATGCACTCTCTTATTTACATCAAGTTCACTAAGTAACCTGCCACGGGCGGGGAGGGGGGAACATCAACGGGAAGCCACCCTAGAACATATGCCACTACCAAGGCCACTGCCATGTCCGTCAACTCATCGACTGTGCAGTCGCACACTAGTGTCCTGCAGATCCACCCATGGAGGAGTACCATACGAACTATGCATGCCCGTAAACGGGCGGGGAATGCACTCATCTCGATCGTCAAATATGTCTGTCAGCTCACACCCGGGCTTCTTCCCGCCCACCCAAGCATATACTCGGCCACCTGCGTACCAGATCAACACCTAATGCGACCTGCCCGGCCAAGTCACTGTACCCTTCCTCGGCGACGGATGTACCAAAAGAAACCCCCCAGGCCGATAATCCATGTAGATCTCGAATAGATACCACTGTAAAAACATCCAATCTACATATGTAGCCACCTGATAGCGTCCGTACGACCTCTGCACATCGTTGGAAAACTGATCCAGACGCGAGTACAATGTGCCCAAGTAAATGGGGGCCAGCTCGACGTGACCACCCCCAGTCATCCCGACGGCCAATTTGAACACCCTCGGGGAAATGCCATCCTCCGGCGTCCCCTTAAATACAAACCTACAAGTATAGAACATACAACATCTATTACGACCACCCCACCCTGTTCAGAACATAAAGTGCGATGCATGGCAGTATGACTACGCTAACTTTCCAAAGCATGAAAATTTTCAAAGTATAGGATTCGACATTCTACGCATACAAGAGGAGTTGAACTACAACATGCAAGAAATGCCGAAATGAAGACAATAGAAGCACGTACCTCGACAAGAACATGGCAAAGAATCCCGCTAGCTCATATCTCTCGTCCTTATAGCAGGGACCCATGCAAAAGTTGCTCACCGACACCGACTTCTGCCCGAGTAGCGCGGTCGTCGTACCATAGAAGTGTTTGATTCACCCGATGTACGTACCCTTTCTATGGCTCTTTATCTCGGCCGCAAACCCCTGTAGTTCCTTCACGATCAACCGTTTCGGCACTGTCAACTATAGTGCACAAGCATCCTCCGTCCCGTGCATCGGCAACCCGGTCAGCATCACCACGTCAAGAAGTGTCGGCCCAATCTCCCCAAACTAAGTGATGAATGTATGCATCTGCGAGCTCCACATGGAAAGCAACAATGTCAAGCCCTTAACATCTCTCACCAGAACAATCACCTTGAACGTCGCCTCAATCGCAGACACCAACCCCAACGCCTCCAACCTCTCCACCCAAACCGACTGCTCCAACATGTAAGTGCACCAAAAGTTCCACCCCACCGGCATAGTGTTGTGGCCCTTGAACATCACAGGTGACCACGGTATATCTAGTCGCTCCGCCAACAAACCCGGCACATACCTCGGCGACATCATCGGGGCAACGTCCCCACTCGGCGCACGGACATATGACGAGGGAACCATCAGACTCTCCGCCGTCGACGAAACACTCGAAGGACCCATAAACACATCCGCAGCCACTCGCTGACCTAGCTCTTTCCAAAGCACCTTGGGTGGGCATCCGGGCGCCGCCCCCTTCACCGTCAACAATACATTACTTCGACTCGGCGTTGGATCAAAGCTCCGCGCTCCACCATTAAAGCTCAATGGAACCCCCGTCATCTCAACCGGTGCGGCCTCGTCGTCCCCAAACATGTATCCCCGCGATGACTTTAATCGTCCGCTCGTTCCACCGCGACGTCGCGTGCTTTGCTTTTTCCTTGTTTTATTTTGTGTTCCACCATCATCACCATGAGCACCCAATGGCATCGTGCTCCGCGCGCCCAACCCATGAGCCTTGGCGTCGACCTTGGCCCTGTGGGAGGCATCTGCCTCGATCTCACGGGAGACGGCGACCTCGGCCCGTCGCTTCCTTTCCCTTTTCTTTTCTTCTCTTCCCCTCTCCCCTTTTCCTTCTTTCCCTCCCTCTTTCTCCTTCCCTTTTCCCCTTCCATCTTCCCTTCCTCCTTCCCTCTCTCCCCTTCCTCTCTCTCCCCTTCCCCCCTTCCTTCCCTGCGCCATCACCCACCTCAACCTCTGCACCATCTCCCATTGCTGCAAGGGCGGCCCCAGCCTCGGTGGGGTGACCAAGGTCGATCTCGGCCTCATGGCCTTGGCTGGCTTTGGCCACCGGCCCCTCCCTTACACCCCCATACCTTCTTCCCCCACGCCCATCACCTTCCCTCACCCGTCGGTCAGCCTCAGCCCCTTGGTGTGCCTCGGCCATGGTTGAGGTTGGCCCATGGCCTCTGCCCCCACTTGCTCCACCTCTCTTACCTTTTTGCATCCTCCTTGCTTCTTGGGTAGTTCTCAATCTCATGGGTCTTCAAGTTCCAAGCTTCTTCTTCTTCTTCATCTCCTTTCTTTCTCTTCCTCTCTTCTCTCTTTTGTTCTAAGTGTAAGACTTATTAAAGTCTTGAAAAATCAAAGTCTTGAAAGACTTCCCACCTCCCAACAACTCTTTTTTCAAATTTCCCCCCAAAAAACTTTCGTACTCATTCAAATTTCAAACTTTCCCCCCAAAACTCCCAACAACTTTTTTTTCAAACCGCTACCTATTGTCGCACTAGCTTAACTCTTTTTGTGCTATCTTTGCCGGCAATAATGTTACGACTTTTACGTCTTTAATTTTACCGCTACTAAAAATTTCGCGCAAAACCATTTCGGGATCAAAATTTCTTTTTCGCGCTATCTCTCTTTTCAGGCTAACACTAACGAAAACGCATGTCCCATTTTTCGCCGTTACGCTTTTTGTTTCCCGACATCACTGTTACTATATTCGTGCTACCTTTTTCTTCGCGATATATAAAAAAAAATTCATCTTCGCAAAAATTCAAAGATGGCTCCGCTTTCCCAAGTCTTTCGTTACTATCGTGTCCGTTCCCCAAGATTCTATCGCGGCACATTATTTTCGGAGCCCGACGTTTATGCGTGCGGCGCTCACTCGGTTTGCCCCTCCGCGCACAACACACGCATGGAGCTTATGTTCCCAACCTATCTTGGTCGGACCCAAGGGCCCACTAGGAGTCCCATTTCACGCGAACACGTCGACGCATTCAACGGTCAACTTTTCAATGCATCAAACCGATCAAAGTGTGCGCGGCCAAGTCACGTGCATTTTTTTCGCTTCGTGCGTGACTTAGGCACCAATTATTTTACATTAATGTGACTCACGGTAGCGCGATCGTCACGCCGCAACCACCCAAACACCTTTTCATCAAAAACATCGACCGACGGCACAATCGGAGCAGCGGGGTCAAAGGGCAAAGGCCTTGGCCAACCCCATGGGGTCGGCCTTGGCCCCCCATGGGGGTTGGCCTTGGACTTCCCCCCCTGACCCATTGCTCACTTCTCGCGCAAAGCCCTTTTCGTGCATTGTTCCCTTTGTACGCTTCGTATGTGACTTTGGCACCTTGTTCGTTACGTGCGTACGACTCACGGCAACATGCTCGTCGTAACTCGACTTCAAAACTCGTCATTGCCCACCAAAACACCTACTGTCAGCGAGCCCAAAGTTCACCAAAAGGGGAGTGGCCTTGGCCTCCCTTTGGGGGGAGTTGGCCTTTGCCTTGGCCACCCCCTAGGGTCGGCCTCGGCCTCCCCAAGGGGGTTGGCCTTGGCCTTCCCCCGAAGTTTCTGCCTTCGGCCTCCCTTCCAACACGCACTTATCTTCACGGGTCTTTGCACTGTCGTGATGCTTACCGATACTCATACATCAACCTCGCGACGTCCGTCAACCGTCGCTCGTGATCGCACATTACTCTCGCAACGCCCGTCGCCCAAAGTTGTGCGCTACTGCCGAATGACCCGTCACCGACAACCATGTACCATCACTCCTAACTTTGTCATTACTAAATATTGCATTCATTATTTTGGCATAACATACACACTCAACTCACGTCCCATCTTTGGGCCACCCGACGCGCGCCCGTGCACCGTCTTCGCGACAGTCGTCGCCGCGCCCGTGCGCCACTTTCATGACATGTGCCCCCGGCACCAGGTATTGTCCCGTGACGGCCGTCGCTGCGCCCGTGATCCACTTCCATGATACGTGCCCCTGCACAAGGTATTGTCTCCGCGACAGTCATTGTCACGCCCGTGCGCCACTTCCATGATACGTGCCACGGCACCAGGTATTATCTTCGCGACAGTCGTCGCCTCACCCGTGCGCCACTTTCATGACATGTGCCCACGGTACCAGGTATTGTCTCGCGATGGTTGTCGCCACGCCCATGCGCCAGAATCAATGTCTCATGTCGTTGGCATCGCGCCCGTGCGCCACAATCATGTTTCGTGCTGTAGGCACCACGCCCATGCGCCACAATCATTTTATAGGCCTCCGGACATCACACTCATTCACCACACCATGTGCCCATGCCATGGACGTGGAATATGCTTCGACCCACTCTCTATAGTGTGCAGTATTTCGAGGGGCTCCGTTCGTAGTGCTCTGACACGAGGACCATTCACAGCGGGATAGGCTCATTACCACAAAGTTATCGCCATCTTCATTCCGGGGGGCTCCGCTCATAGTGCTCCGGCAGGAGAACCCTTCACATGGGGATAGGCTCGTTACCACAAACTGTCGTCATCTTTATTCCGGGGGGGCTCCACTCGTAATGCACTGGCACGAGGACCCTTCGCAGCGGGATATGCTCGTTACCACAAAGCTATTGCCGTCTTAATTCCGGGGGGCTCCACTCGTAGTGCTCTGGCATGAGGACCTTTCGCAGCGGGATAGGCTCGTTACCACAAAGCTATCGCCGTCTGGGGTACCTTGCATGACACTAGGCACTGAGCTGCGACCATGTTCACTCATGTTACTGGTGATCATCGGCGCTCCCAGGATGATGACCCCCGAGTCACTCTGGGACGGGAGCAGGTCTTTTGAGGGCATCGCGCCTAGTTCGCCTGACAGTTGGCTACAGGGGCAACCCTCACCACTGTAAGGTTCTCTACGCGTCTCTTGACGCACCTTGTGGGATTCAGTAAAGGCTTGGACCGGTGGCTGGGGCAACGGGCTTACTCTGATCATGTTGTCATGGTGTGGTCAGTCTTCTCAGACGGGTATAGCGACGCTGTGTAGGGTAGGTAGCGCGAATTTGGGAACCAGCAGTCCAACGGAGAACCGGTATTTTTGGACCCCCTGGTGACGTGTCACTCTCACGAGTCAATCCCAGGGGACGACATGTGGCACTTGATGACACATGCACACTGTTTCCTATAAATAGTGGACTTTATGACTTATTCAAGGACTTTTGGCTCATTCTTACAAAATTACTTTCTCACTCTAGAATTTGGGAGCTCTTGGATACTAGAGAGAGAAACACAAATTGGACATAACTTTGTACCGTAACGTTTGACCGTAACATTGGACCCTGACTTGGACCTTGACTTGTACTATCGACTACCGGCCTTGTTCGTCTCAGCCTTGTCTCCAATGTACTGCCATCTCTCACGGCCTGTCTGGGAAGCCTTATTTTCTGCCCTTACTCCGCCATCAATGTCTCTCACTTTGCATACTTGGAAGCTAACTCAGACTGCATCTTTTGTGGCACCTCCACGTAGGTACGAACCTACTTTTCTTGGCATCACTATAACTGCGAAACGCTCTCTCCAATCGTGTAAAGTGTCATCGTATCCCAGGGTGATCATCCACACCATATATTAGGATTCCGTCCTTGGACTCGATGAAAATTCCGTTTCGAATGCCAGCAGTTATTAGCAGCTAAAATCACTCACAACCAACCATTATTAGGGTTCTTCATCGGGTCGTTAGCAACCATAATAAAATTGCATGTGTCCCAATAGACAAGGGCACCGTGGTAACAACTTGAATCTTTCGGCACCCTCAAGGTAGACTTTGTCCACACGCCCGTGTCAGAAGAGTAGGTCTGTATTGGCAATATGCCGTTTAAAATCATGTCAAAACCCGCCTCGGAAGTTCTTGAATCAGCTCGAACCACTTTGTATATACCTTTTTCGTTGTAGTGGATAAACCTGGTACCTACGTCTTTCGGGTTACAAGTTGTGTTCTTTGGTTTTTGGGAGCTCAAAATACTAGTTCGTGATCCGGTTGCATATAATTAATATGTCAGTGGATGGTGCAACGAGGCCATTGGACGAGCCAACATAGAACCAAGCTTTTCTTTGATAATTGAGCCTGCCAATGGCAGATAAGTGGAGAGTGGCTGGGGCGGATCTAGAAAGTCTAATCGATAGAGGTTAAAAAGTCATAAAAAGAAATTGATGGCTAACATAAGTTTAGAAAGTTCAAGTTCCTATAAAACATGAAAATTCAAAAATATATTTTAATTAACGTCACTATTGAATACTCTATTAATCATATAATTTGACTGTTCACAATGATTTATTTAACTTGGTAGGGTTAGTCAACAACAAATTACTAATCTTGCATGAAAGAAGCTTAACTCTTAATGTATAGATGAATTACTAATTTGACTATCAATTGTATGAGTGCAATAGTAACGTATAGTAGACGATTTCCACTTATAGCTACTTGATAAAGATTAGGTCAAGACCAATTTTGGCCTCGTAATAAAAGGATTCTCCCTTTCTTGTGCGCAAAGACACATGTCTTAAGTCTCATGAGTGTTAGTATATATATATATATATATATATTATATATATATTCCCAGTATTGCAACCATAAAAATGAAACCCAAAAACTAAAGGAAGGCGAAGACAGTGCTAAATTAAGTTTGATCCCAAAATGACTAGGCAGTTTACAAGCCAGGTATTCTAAAGCAATGCCATCAACTGGTTAAAAATACATGAACCAAAATGAGCAAGCTTTAACAAGAGTCAAAATATGGTAAATTTTTTTGAAAAGAGTAACATGATTGAATTGGTATATTCTTATATAATATACATAATAGGTTCAATCATCCTGCGAAATATTGTCCTCGTCTCTATTTTGAATGTTTAAAACTGTTTTCCACCATGAAAAATCGAGCCTATGTAATACTCCCTCTGCTGTAATTAATTGATCGTATTTGACTTGCACGCTAATTTAGGATAAGAGTCATATTTTATGAGTTTCTTATTCTACCCGAAGAGAGAGAAAGAGAGGGGGAGGGAGGAAATAAAATGGGACATGAGAGAGCAAAATAGGTTTGTGGAGGATTAAATGTGGAGAGAGAAATAGAATAAAAGAAGTGTAAGAAAGGTAAACATGAAATATGAAATCTTTCCTAATTTGGAAAGGGGTAAAATACACTAAAACCCCTAGAGATTTGACGTAATTACACTCCACTACCGCTATCTTTAAAAATTACACTCCACCCCCCTGAGGTTTGTACCCGCATTACACACAACTACACAGATTTAACGGCCCGTCTAACGCCGTGAAAAGATTCTATGAGACCCCTCAATCTTTTCTAGTGCCTTCTTTTTTGCCCTGTACAACTGCATTCTATGGACCTCTACACCATAGTTTTGTATCACAAGCTCTTGCAGCCCATTTATGGTAATATCAGGATTTCCCCTAATGTGCCCAAGCAGCTTCTGTGCAATCCAAGTGGAATTGGCCTCCTTGTTAGTATTGCCCATTACACAAGAATGTTCAGGACCTAAGCTCTTGATTTTGTAAGTTTTCCCATCAGGAATAGGTGATGCAAATATCCTCCAACTACATCCAGGATTGCCACAGTGGGCAGCAACCCTGTTCTTTTCATTCCTATCTCTGACCAGCTTAAACCCAGTCTGAATACAATAATCCCTCAGAGTATTCCTAAAATGATTGACATCTTCAAACAACAAACCCTTGTACAGTTGAATAGTTTCACCTGGCCTATGTTCAAATAGCTCTCCCCTCATATATTTGTCTACATTTACTGCTTCAACATCCAAGTTATCATCACTCTTGTACATAGGATTTTCATCTTCATCATCACAGTTGGACAACTCATCTTCACTTAATTGATCATCCTCTGTAACAGGCTCTTCATCACTTGCCTCCTCAATCAGTCTCACTTAATTCTTCCCTTACTTCCCAATCATTATCCTTAGAATCAGAATCATCACTAGTGTGGTGCAACTCCTCATCACTGCCATCTTCACTCTCACTCTCACTCTCACTCTCAGGTGCCCTACTAGTCCCAGGTCTACTGTCATTTCTAGCTGCCTCTACATTTGGTTCTGGATAACTAACTACTGTAGGTTCTGCCCCAACAGTTTCTAAGAACACATGAATCTCCTCTGAATTCTCATACAGCGCAAACATGTCAAGTAAGGACCTATCAGATGTTATTTCTTCCCTAACATTGGTTCCAGGCAAAGTATAGTATATGGCAATAACTATACTTAAACTAGAGGGAATGTCTTTCAACATAAGATCATTTACATCGGTAAGCAGATCCATATAGCTGTATCTGTCAGGATCCACATCAGCTATGCTATCAACAATGTTACAGTAGTGGACCCTCAGTTCATATATCCTTTCAGTGCCCATTCTGTAGTACAAGGAAAAATAATTAGGGGGTTAAATTAGGGCTACAATTAGGGCATTCAATTTAGGGTTCATCAGCTGGGGCTAAGTGAATTAGGATATTCAATTGGTTCAATTAGGGTTCAATTTGTTCAATTAAAGTTCAATTAGGGTTCAATTTGTTCAATTAGAGTTCAATTGGTTCAATTACGGTCCAATTAGGGTTCAATTTGTTCAATTAGTGTTCAGTTTGTTCGATTAGGGTTCAATTAGGGTCCAATTAGGGTTCAATTTGTTCAATTAGAGTTTAATTAGGGTTATTTTGTTCAATTGTGGGTTCATTTAGGGTTCAATTTGCTCAATTTGTTCAATTAGGGTTCAATTGGTTACATTACGGTTCAATTATGGTTCAATTAGAGTTCATTTGGTTCAATTACGGTCCAATTAGGGTTCAAAATGTGTCTACGTGAATTAGGGCCTAAATCAGGGTCCAATTACGGGTTACATTATGCTATCAACTACGGAAATCATGCAAAAGAAGAAAGATCAGAAATGGGAAATAACGAGAAAAACGTGAAAGACATGAAGGAGTTAGGAAAACATACCTTCAAGCAGAGAGCCGGAAGTGGTTGCGTCGTCCCGCAGCACAGGTACACCGGAAATGTTGCGTCGTCCCGCAGCACAGGTTCACCGGAAATGGCTGCGTCGTCCCGCAGCACAGGTACACCGAAATTGGTTGTGTCGTCTTTTTTATGAGATTAGGGTTGTGAAATGTTTGGCTCTGATTTTTTTCTAGGCTTCCCTTCCCCTGATCGCACAGTGACCCCCTACCTACCTCCTTCTCTGCCAACCTGTTTTTCCTCCTTCCCGAGAAGAAGTTTCCCTCCAATTCCCAAGAACAGGTTTTCCCTCCAAAATCCCAAGAAAATTGTCTGAGGGTATTCATGTCTTTTTGCATTCCACCGTTACACCGTAAGAGAAAAAGTTTTTTTTTTAGCAGAGTGTAATTTTTAAAGATAGCGGTAGTGGAGTGTAATTACGTAAAACCTCAGGGAGTTTTAGTGTAATTTACCCTTTGGAAAGTTATCAACTTTTTTAGGATAGCCGAAAAAGGAAATAAGATCAATTAATCTGTGACAGGGGGGAGCATCTTTTTTTGGCATTTGTACTGCATTGTTTTAAGTGTTAAAAATTGCAAATGTACAAACATATTGTCCCACCATCAATAGGGGCACAATTGATAGAAATGGTTCAGATTAGGATCAATTGTAGTTTTGTACATATCCCTTCCCTTTTCTTTTCTTTTCCTTTTTTTTGGTGGGCAAATATCATAATTAATGGAAAATCTTATTACAACCTGAAGGTAATACCAAAATGGGTACCCTTAAAAAGAAAAAAGAAGTATGGATTCAAACAGATCGTCCCGTAAAATGGCCAACATAGCCTTAAAAGGAAGTAAATAAACATATGGCCGCCCTTGTTTGGGGGTACCAAACTCTAGGGCCAGCTAGGTCGGGACAATGCATAGAAAATGCATCAAATCCCTAGCTGTAGCTAATATGGACCGTATAAGACAGTAATTAATAGTACTGCAACGATTTACAAAGGACTTTACAGTCAAAGACGGGGGACCTCCCAAGGTCAGGGGTGAAGTATCGAAAGTTTGAAGGGAGTTGTCATGATATGCTTGTATTATATCAGAGACAATTGACACAAGAAAGGATAAATAAAATAGGACCAATCAGTAATATTTGTCAGTAGTGTGTTGCCGAAAAAGTGTGGAAACAGCAAATCAGACTAAGCAAAGGTGTGTGGGGAGGGGTGCAAAACATGCTAGATATGAAGCTTTAATGCTTCCCTCTACCCATCTCTACCAAATATCCAAACCAAGCTCCTCCATGGACCAACACTTCTAAGACCCCATCCCTACAGCTATGCAGGCTTAAGAGTGTTAAGCATGATAACATTGTCGGACCCATTCACCAATAACTTAAGCTTTTAGAGCAGATAATAACTTAACATAATATCAGAACTCTGGTTTTGAAAGCAATTCTTCCCGCTTGCATATTTGGTCTGCCTTTGTAGAAGTGTAATTTACACTCTATTTATTTGTACACTTGGTGGTGGTGCACCTTATTTGTCTCTTTAGGTGCACTTGGGGGTGGTGCACCTTATTTGTCTCTTTAGGTGCACTTGGTGGCGGTGCACCTTGATTTGTTTCTCTATGTGCAATCGGGGGGATTGCACGTAGGGGGAGTGTTGAGCACGATAATATTATTGGGCCCATTTTCTAACAGCTAAAGTTTAGAGCATATGGTAACTTAACAAAAAGGGAATCAGGGGGGAGGGGATAGGGTTTCTTTTCCAAAGAGGTGGAGGAGAAAGTTGACTTAAGAGAGAGAAAGTTTTGGAAGTCTTTTCTATATGTCGCTTTATACTATAACTCTGTTGAGATGTTCTAAAATTGTGTAATAGCTCAACGAGAAAAATCATTTATAGATTACGAGAGGGGTAAATTATATACTGCACTCATGAGGTTTACCTTAAATTACACACAACGCCTACTAAGTATTTTTATAAATTTAAGCTACACATTTTTATTTTTCAGTTTACAGAATCAGTGAAAAGACGGTAATACCCCCCCATAAACAAATAAAATTACCCAACATGCAATCCCATCTCCAAGCACCATCACACCCGCCCACATTAGTTGTACATCGCATCTCTCTCTCTCTCTCTCTCTCTCTCTCTCTCTATCTATCTATCTATCTATCTATAACGCACACACGCACACGCACACCAGTGAACCACCACGGCGTCGTTGTCATCCCCATCTCCCCTACTTCCTCAACACCGCCATTAAATGTGAAACCACCCATGCTAGACCCACGCTCCAACCACCATTACTAGATCCACCTTGATCAACTTCTAGTAGGAGAATTTTTGGATGGATCTTCGCATGTGTGTTAAAAAGACGCAATTTTCTTGCAATGGGTATTAGGTGGTTACATTTCAATTGATTTATAACTTGGTCTTGGTGGTGGTTTTGAAAATCAGTGGTGGTGGTTGGGGATGGTGAAAACGAATAGCGGGGGTGGGGCAGTGGTATTTGTGGTTAAAGATCAACGGTGGTGGGTTTGTTTTGGGTAGTGGTGGCAGCACAATGAAAGGGGGGTCGGGCAGTGGTGGATATGGTTGAAGATCGACGGTGATGTTGTTTTTTCTTTTTTCTTTTTGGGTAGTGGACATTGGTGCGTGAGGGGTGCTGTAGTGGTAGTTCTGGTTGAAGGTCGGCTGTAGTGGGTTTGTTTTGGGCAGTTGTGGCAGGGCAATAGAAGGGGGTAGGGCAATGGTGGTTATGGTTGAAGATCGGTGGTGGTGGGTTTGTTTTGGGCAATGGTGAGGGCTAGGGCAGTGGTAGTTGTCGTTGAAGATCGGTGGTGGTGGGTTTGTTTTGGGCAATGGTGAGGGCTAGGGCAGTGGTAGTTGTCGTTGAAGATCGGCGGTGGTGGGTTTGTTTTGCTCGGTGGTGGTAGGGAAATCGAAAGGGTTAGGGCAGTGGTGGTTATGGTTGAAGATCGATGGTGGTGAGTTTCTTTTAGGCTGTGGTGGCAAGGCAACGGAAGGGGGTGAGGAAGTGGTGGTTATGGTTGAAGATCGGTGA
This sequence comes from Escallonia rubra, assembly GCA_033065855.1. Classification (NCBI taxonomy): domain Eukaryota; kingdom Viridiplantae; phylum Streptophyta; class Magnoliopsida; order Escalloniales; family Escalloniaceae; genus Escallonia; species Escallonia rubra. The sequence goes on along the minus strand of JAVXUO010001206.1, from coordinate 105,606 downwards.
TGGTTGGTTTATTTTGGCTGGTGGTGGTGGGGCAGTGGTGTTTTGTTTTTGTGTGTGTGTGTGTGTCGCCGGTGTGTATGTGGGTGGTGGCTATCCTAATAAATTTATATTGCGCTAATTTTTTCTGACGACTTAACAAAAATGAGTTTTATGTAACACAATGACAAATCACATGAGACGGAGAGTAATAAAAATACTTAGTAAGCGCCGCGTGTAATTTCGGATAAACATCAGGAGTGACATGTCTAATTTATGCTAAAAGGAAAATGCAAAAGTTAAAGAAGCTGATCACAGCCATTAGGACTTAGCTGATGTCCAAGATTGCTTGCATACTGTCCAAGTACTTATAATGAGATTGTTAGCCAACAAATGGTCTGACGTGAGCCGCTTTACAGCGAAGGCCAAAATGTACGTGATGTACTCACTTGATCCAAAAGCTTAAAGTATGAGGAGATCAACCCATTCTTATATATCAAGTAACTCCTTTTGATATTGAATTGATATAGAATTTCATCTTCACATCGTGACAGCAGGTATCTCCAATAACGGTCAAACTTAACGAGCTTAATAATGAGCCGAAACGAGCCAAGCCTTTTACAAAGTTTGTTCATAAACAACTCGGTTGATAAGCAGCTCAAACGAATAAATTGATTTGTAGTGTATTACATTGTTCTCAACTCAACACATTGCACCCCCCCCACCCACAAAAAAAGGGCTAATTACACTTATGTCCCAGAGGTTATGGTGTAATTACAGTTAAAGACATTAAGTTTCAAAATGTAACATTCCGTGACCAAAAACCCTAATTTTGTAAAAGTTATGTGCATCCGTTAGGGTACCGTCCAAAAAGTGTATTTCTTTATGATGTCTTCGTTACGTATTTTTAAAATGACAATACTGCCCTTTACTGCATATACTAAATAATTTTTAAATGTTCAAATTAAGATTAGGGTTTTTTAGGGTTTCTATAAAAACCCTAATTTTCAAATTAGATTTTCAAATTACTGCCGGCGACGAATCTTTTGCCGACGTCGCCCCCATCGCCAGCGATGTCGCCTTTCCCCCTACATCTCTTCTCTGCCCCCACCTCGCCCCCCGCAGCAGCCCCCTCCCCCACCCCGTAGCCGCCCCCCACCATACCTGCACACTACTGCCAACCTCTGTGACCTAACTACCCGACACCACTGCCGTTAGCCACCGCCCCGCACCACCGCCATAACCCACTCTTCTTTCCTCCCAAACCAAAACCCACCATCAATTCAACAACCCAAAAAACAAACCTACCGTGATTCTGAGTTCTGGCATGAGAGAGAGAAGGGGGGGGAATTCGCGGTGGGTCAGAGAGAGGTCGAGCGGCGGGCTGGGGGGGAGAGCGGGGGCGGCGTCAGCGTGGGGGGAGCATAGGGGTGCGACAGCGGGGTGGGGTGGGGGTGGGGAGCGTGGAGAGATTGAATCTGAGATGAGAGATTGAATTGGAGAGAGAAAGAAAAGAGAACAAAAAAAGATAAAAGTAAAAGGAATTTTAATTTCAATTAGGGGCAATAAAGTCTTTTCGTCAAAACCGTTAATGTATTTTTGTATTCCGTCAGGTCAACAGACATAAGTGTAATTTGTCCAAACTATTGTCCTTACCTGTAATTATAACCTAACCTAATAGACATAAGTGTAGTTAGTCAAAAAAAAATTTGCCAAAGGGTAAAAAGCGTTTGACAAATAAACCTCAAATTAAGTTCCTTATATTTTTCTGCATAACCACAATATTTTTTTAAGCTTACCTTATTCACAAATACTGGAACTAAATAATTTGGCTCCATGGAAACATGGAAAGGCGCTAGCCTTCGGAAGTAGAGATTCTTTTTTTTTTTTTTGTAATCAGAACTAGAGATTCTGAGTTTCAATTCCAGTGGACTTGTTATTTTTCGTCATTGAATTATGTTTTTAATTCTGGGCCATTTTATTTTGAAGAAATATCATTACTCATAATCATTATGGCTTTTTTTTCTTGTCCCCGGTGAAGTTGCCAACCTTGTTTTCTCATCATGATTTTTGTCTTACGATGGTCATCCTTGCAATCGCGCACAACTTTTAAGTTTTAACGGTCGTTCTTCGGATGATATCTTTTTTTCAGACTGCCATCTATTTACATGAAAAACTGCATCAGAAAAATTATTGCAGAAGCAGGAACCAAGCAGAGAATCTGCTGCTGCCATTACTTTACATTGGATATAGACTAGTTTCAGAAAGCAAGAGTATGACCATTTTATGGCGTATTCGTTATGCAATATACCTCAGTACAACAAGAAACCACTAGGATCAATTTCAAATGAAGAAATCCCCCAAAAACAAAAAAAAGAGGTTGTTTTCCATATTTTCCTTGCTCTGAGCAATTTAGAAGGCAAGGAAGGAAGCCCCATGAAATACATATTGACGGGAACTATTCAATGAAAAATTCGTACGCACAGAAACATGAAACAAGACGGTGTATGCGTTAAGGAATCCATGTTGAAAAGAAGGTTTGCATTATTAAGGCTTGCCTTGTGTTGGCTGTGGAGCTGGGAGGCTATATAACGATTTCAGCTGCTTGCTTATAAGCTTACTGTTATTAAGAGCCAGTTGGAGCTCCAAGTCATCAGACCACCATTGCTCCAACCCATGAGCCTCAAGGAACTTCTGCTTTCCCTTTGACAACACAAACAGCTTAGCTGCCGGACCTTGGCCGTTTGGCGGGCCCGCATTCTCCTTGTCAGCATGGTTTCCTTCTGCTCCTGCTGGGTCGGTATAGTAGCAACAGATATAATCGCTGTTGTTCACGTATAAATGAGGCACCCATTTTTTCAGACCTACACTGCACGTGTTTGCTCCCTCATCAGAGCTGGCTTGAGTTTCGCTGCTCGAAGGAAGCATTGCTTTAAACCTCTTCCAAACAAACCCAGCTTTTTCTCCGATATTCCTAAAGCTCATAGCTAGTGAAACAGAAGGCGGATTAAACAAATGCGTCTCCACAAAGATTCCTTGTTTGGCTAAGGCTTTTCCTACTTGGAGTGCAAAACCAGCCCCTAAAGAATGCCCTGCAACAAAGACATTGCTGCTCCCATACCTATCAGCAACTGATTTTAGTGCTTCGAAAGCTCCATTGAATCTCACTGAACCCTTTAAGCTTTCCCAAGCTAGAAACCGGAGGTCATCCTCTACATCGCGTCTAATGGTTGAGCTTTTCAGTAGCGTTCCTCTTAGTGCTAAAACAGCCCTCGGTGCCCCACTAGGTCTCATGAGTATAAAGTCGGCCAAAGCTGCAGATCGGTCCCATTCTAGTATTGCACCGTAAATAGATCCATCTCTTTCATCGATCAAGGTTTGGGACAGCTTGTACTTAAACGGTATCCACCATTTTGGAGCGAGAGCATTTGGTTCTGTCCTGTTTTCCTGTCTGTCAAGTTCGAGCAGGTAAACTGCTTGAATGAAGCAGGCTATTACTGTCCTCCTGTAATTTCCATCCTTCCTGACAAATTTCAAAAAGTAATATCAATGGATAATGTTTCTGGAATTCCCATAGAAGGATATGCAGTTTATTGATTACTTGCAAGCCTTAAAAAATTAAAGAACTGAGCGCCAGGGTTGTCTTGGAAGGAAAGTGTCAAGAAATATAAGATTATTAGCTTAAACGTATTTTTGGCAGGAAAACATAAAGGTCCAAACCTTAGTTGCACAAAGCGGGAGCGGGGGCGGGTGCGGGAGCGGGAACGGGGCAGGGGAGCGTAAGCACCAAGAAGAATCTGAGGTTGGGAGCGGCTTGAATAAATAAATGCGTAAAGAGTATTATCATTTGTTTAGTATAGTTTACATAGCCAGCAACAACAAACAAGGAGACTTTAAGAATTTGAAGGAAGAGAGAAATAAGGAATTGAGTTGAAAGGGCCTGATTTTCAGGTATTCTCTCACTTGTTCCATGCATCTCTATCCAGCTAATGGGATCGAGTTCCCATATTAGTTTGGGACGAGATCCCATAGAGCTCCTAACTTGGGATCGCAAAAGCGAGTTTCCGAGAGAGAAACGTCACCATATTAGGAGTTTCCTGCAACTAAGGTCCAAACAACTGGATATAACTGTCTACATCAGAAGAGTGATAAGTATGAAAATCCAAACATTTGGGTTCAGAGTTACATCTTTGTCTCATAAATGGAGCAACAAATAGACATCATAGGTTGAGATTGATCCCCGGGGTGATTAGCATATAAATAAATGAGCACAATAAGCAAAGTTAAATGAACCCAAAGGAAACATCACTTATTCCCCTTCTTAAAACCAAAAGGTTACTTTCAATTGGTTACAAACTCATAAACAAAAATTCCCATTCATTTACAAAAATTCAGTCTCCATGGAACACACAATAAGGCGCGCACACAGAGAAAGTAGATCCTCCTTGATACTTTACCCTGTAACTTTTAACCACCCACCCTCCATTATTGCTTTCCAATAAATGTTCTCATGCCTAACTACTCAAAGCAATATGTCAACAAAGCTTCCTATCCTGTAATTAGATGCCAATACTCTCTACCAAACCAGCCACCCTCCATGATTGCTTTCCCATAAATTTTTACATGCCTAAATCAAACCAATTTTGTCAAGAAAGCTTCTCATCCTGTAATTACATGCGAATACTCTCTAGGAAATCAGCCAATAGCCTTACAACATCAACTACCTACTTTCCCTCAGGATGACTATTTAACTTAGGAAAACCCTCCCCCTATATGATTGATTCCTAATCAAGTACAAAATCAGCGGTCACCAAGAAAGTAGTGATAAATATCAAGACATATGGTTCCTGCTCTTTCCCCTCTTAGTTGCTGTCTATTAAATTTTGGAATCCAGCCATCAAGATATTTAGCTTCGGGATGATAATTGGCTTGGTCAAACACCATTAAGGAAAGCATCCAAGCCGCAACGAAGTTGATTGATCCAGAGTCTGTATACGATGCATCCTAGTGCAAGCTAGCTTGACAGCTCATAAATTCTAATACTTAGCTTGTGGTTCAGGAATCCCTAACTTAGATGGTTCCCTCCCTCTACTCATGCTATCCCGGCAACCCACCAGAATAAAGGAATACAGTTAACCTACAACTTGATGTGGATTCAGAGATTCTGCAAACATAGTTTGCCTGAAAACACCCAGTAAAAGGAACATGACTGCTTTGGCTGGCATCTAGAAAATCCACACCAAGTTCAAAGAAGAGCTAATTAGTGCCCCTTATTCATAATCCATAAAAACTGTTAATAGATTCCACTAGCAATAGCAGCCAATTCAACAGGCTATAGGATAGCAAGAAATGAACTGCCCCCCACCCCTGTTATTAGATTCCACTAGCAATAGCAGCCAATTCAACAGGCTATAGGATAGCAAGAAATGAACTGCCCCCCACCCCTCCTGTCCACCACGCAGACAAACACATTAAACGATATATTGGTTCCCTTTTGGCCATATCTGTGCCAACATGTACATATATGCAAATATAGAAATGTTGGTCCTCATATTCAAATAAAAAATAACCACAAGCTTAATCCTTAAGCAACCCCAAATTCTCATGTCACCAGTAGACAACAATGTTTAGCTAATATGGGAAAATGATAGAGGCTGCCTTCCACAATGCGATAAACCTATTATGCCTGTGTGTTTGTGCGTGTGTGTGTCGATGAATAGACTTCGACACACAGAAGTATTATGACATATCACCACGAAATGCATATTAAGGAACTCCTTTAATTGATATAGAAGGGATGATTCTGAATAGTAATTCACCCAATCACCAAAATAAGCACCATATCCTGAGCTAAACTAAGAAGCCCAGATTACACCCTCTCTTCATTGTGAAAAGGCAAAAAGAACATATCCCAAATACGACTTCCTCTTGTGAACACTGATCCAAAAAATGCAGGATACCATATGATCAGACTATTCAATCAATGCGTGCAAGAAAAACCCCAAATCACTTGCTACTAACAATCAATCGTTTCTCAGTCCGCTTTTATAAACTCACAAAATCGCGTTTTACAAGAAATTGACATAACTCTTTGTACCCACAAGCACCCAGAATACAAACCCACCCACCTACCCACACGCGCACGCCCACACACACACACGAAATAAGGAAACGAGATTTCTGGGCACTGACCAGCTGGAGCTGATGAGGTCTCTCCAATTAGGAGAAGAAACATTGCGAGGTCCTGATACATGGAATGCATATGGATGATGATGGCGATGACTACCTTCTTTTTCCATCTCTCTTTCCCCTTCGTTTCCTCCTTGTCCTACTTTCACCACCAGAACCGTCTCTCCTATCACCTCCTCAACATCCTGCTTCGCCATCCAATCCAACCAAATAGAATCGAATCAAACGACCCACTTGTAATTTACCTGGTCCCAAACAACCCAGTAGAACTAGAGAGAAAAAGTCTACAGAGAGAGAGGGAGAGAGAAAGAATAGTGACCCTATTTGCACAGTGGGTATTGGATTCGAGTGCATTAATGAGAGAGACTCAATATTAGTAGTTGGATTCGGAGAATTTAAGTAATGATTAAATGAGCTTGAAACCGCCTGGATTTTGAAAAGCGTCACCAACGGTCATATATTTGGCTTCTGCTAGATTTTAAACCTGGACTCTATCTACTTTCATAGACGGATAATCCTTCCTTAACGGGGCAGCATCCAAAAGGCTAGTTTGGTCCTTCTATGTCGGTACGTGTGATCTCTCTTCCAACTTTTGGTTTATGGGTGCCAGATGGGTTTTAAACTGGTTGGGGTCTACAGAACTTATTATCGAAGACGAGTTCGTCTTCCTTTACGTTCCCTTAACGACTAAGGTATTTTCAGTACAACTGTTTTATGCGTGTGATTCATGTAACGTTTAATTTAAAGATTGTCGATAGGACCAAGACATTCTAAATACGAATGAGCAAGTGCTCGAGCATGCTCGTTCAAATGATGATACAACTTTTTGTACATCAAATTATATCAAACTGTAAGTTGGCTAGCTTTTCTCTTCCCCAACCACAACGTCGTGAGACTGCGATAACTCACCGACCCGAAAAAAACACATCAATTAGTCACAAGTCACCGACATGATGCAAATCTGACTTCGTTCTGTGCAAATAGGGAGTGAGGGAGGTTGTTATTTTAGGAAGAGGCAAACAACGATGGTTTATTATTGATTAACCTTTATCGTTGACAAAGAAATACAAGTTTGATTTATATCACACCCCCGTCCCGAAGGCGGACCTTCACATACTATTCTAAAATATTCGTGGTTACATTTACAAGAATGCAACCTCCAAGTGATAATCAGAACTTAACATATTATACAAACCAAAGTGTTCGCATTAACCATCAATTCTGGCAACTGCAACGGAGCGGGAGTCTAAATACAGATAAACATTATCCAAATGGGATTCTCAAATTCAACTAAAATTTATAAACTACTACACATGTTCTTATTCTCCAAAGCCAAAATGAAAGCTTTAAAGCAAAGCAAAACTCTAAGCTCTTCCATACTTCTAACCTCTTTTGTTTTGTCATAGTAAAAAAAGTGTTGATGTAAAATAACTTAATATTGCTGTTTTTTTGTGTTCTTTGGTTGATTGACGCGAAATACATGAAACTGGAAAAACAAATTTGCTATTAGGAACTTTTTGCGACGAATTATGACCGAAGCAATTCCGTTGGTAAATGTAAAGTAAAAAATACCTGATGTTGTTTTGTTGAATTTTTAGCGACATCATTTTGTCGATAGTTGTAATCTTTATTTTTTGCAAAATTGAAATATCTAAAAATGAAAAACAAATATGGATCATTGTTTTACTTGCAAAATTTTCTATTACTGACAGGCTTTTAGCAATAGAATTTTTTTGGTAAAGAGAAATACTAACCCTCCATTTGGGAAAAAAGTCTGTCATGCGCTGTTGGGGTTGGGGGTGTGGCAGCAGGGTGATATCGAGGTAGGGCGTGAGAGGTGGGTAGCGGAGGTGGTTGCCATTCAGGGGGGAGAGCGAGCCATCGAACGAGAGAGAGAGAGAAAGAGGTGAGCGGTGGGGAGAAAAGAAAGAAAGGGCTGGGGTTTTCATTAATTGACATTTAGCGACGGATTTTTTGCCTATGTTAAATGAGATTAACATTTTAAAATGTATAAACTTTTACGTACGGAAAAAATATGTTGGTAAAAATTTGTCGCTAAAGATCATTTTAAAATTATTTACGAAAAAAAATGGAAAAATAAAAAAAATTGAGAAACCCAAATAGCGACAGATTTTTCGTCGATAAAGACTTTTACCTCAATTTTTTTACTTCATAAATTTAATCATTACAAAACAAAAAATATCTCTTTCTCTCTCTCAACACCTCATGACCCTTTACCCCTCCCCCCATTACCACCATCACACAGACACTATTAGAGACACACAATTTTTTTCTTGATGCATAATTAATTAGATTAGAAGGCTTAGAGATGTTGATAAACTCTAATAAGGGCGGGCGCTATAAGGGCGTGAGGATGAGGAAGTGGGGCAAGTGGGTGGCGGAGGTGCGTCGGCCCAACAATCGTACGAGACGATGGAGGAGGCGATGAGGGTCTACGACGCGGCTGTGTTCTGCCTCCGTGGCCCGTCTGTAATGCTCACTTTTCGGCAGACCCGTCTCACATCCTGGCAGCGATGGAGACCCTGTCGCTGCAAATTCAGATGGCTGCTTCCAGAGACACTAGGAGGGTGTCGGTGGGGACAAAGGAGGCGGTGGGTGGCGTCCCAACAGAGTTTGTGGAGGTTTTTCTTTTTTGGGCTTTGCGGCGGATTGTTATGTGCCGGCAGAGGGGGAGGAGTTGGTGGCTGAATATCTTCCATTTCATGATTGAAACTTGATGGAGAGGAATTGTACAGAAAGATACGCAAAGCAGAGTTTAAATGCCCTAATTGGTTTCCACCAGATGCTTTTAGGCTGCTTGTGAGAATATTGGACCCAAACCCTAATACTAGATTTATTTTAAGATTTGGACTCACACACACACACACACACATTGCTTGTGAGAGATGAAGATAATGATCTTGAGGTGGTGGTGTTGTTGATAAAGATGATTGGTTTGTGTTGGGTTTTGAGTTTCTTGAAGATTTCGGTGTTGATGTGTTTACGTGTGCGTGCGCGCGCTTAATTATGTGTGTAGGTGTGTGAGCGCTAGGGCTGTATACGAACCGAGTTCGAGCCGAACATTAGTTTGTTCGAACTCGGTTAGTTTAAATTCTAGCATGTTCGAGCTCGGCTCGTGTTCGTCGTCAAGACCCAAAATATCAGTGTTTTTTTTTGTTCGAACTTGGCTCGAGTTCGTGACTCTGAAACTCGGGCTCGACTCGTTCAGCTCGTTTAACTATACGAGCCGAACTCGAGCTCGGCTCGAGCTCGTGATTAACTTCTGACCAAATCCCTAAATTGGTTCAAAAACCTCAAATCCTTCAAGCAATCAACTACAATGAATCAAAAATCAACTACAATGAATCAACTATAAAAGATACAAAGAGGAATTTAGAATAAAAAATACTGAAAAAAGAAATCTCCATCTCCATCTCTAAGCCCTCAATCAGCTCCATCTACAACGGATGAGGCATGCTTCTTGTGAATCAGCTCCATCTCTAAGTATTCGAGGTGAGCCTTCGCATTTGCAGCTTTGATCCAGTCGTTACCAAGCCCTCAATAGCTATTGACTGCTTTCTGCCCTATCCTGTCGAATCGAAATCCAGCGATGGAGAGATGACGGCTTCGAAGACAGGCGATGGCGGCGGCTACGACAGGATGTCCGTGTGTGAAGAGGGAGGGAGAGAGTGAGAGAGACGGGATCTGTGGAATCTATCAGTCGTGTTTATGTGTGTGAGATTGAGAGAGAGAGAAGACGGCAGACCAAAGGGAGGCTGCCTCTGATTTGTGGGTATTTAGGTTTGCTTTTAGTTTATATAGTTAGGGATGATGTTGGATTTTATATTTTGGGCTTTTAAGGGATTGGGCTATATGTTTATAAGTGGACTTGGGGTTTTGGGCTAACTAACTTTAGGGCCTGGCCTCTAGGTTTAAATTTTAACATATGGTTTATATAAGTACTAATTATTTGAAGAAATTATAATTAATTTATTATTTACACGAGCTGTTCGCGAACATGTTTGTGAACATTTTGGATTGTTCATGTTCGGCTCGTTTATTAAACGAGCTCTAAAAACTTGTTCATGTTCTGTTCGTTTATTAAATGAACGAACATGAACGAGTTTTATAAAGAACGAACCACGAGCCGTTCGTGAACGGCTCGGTTCATTTACAGCCCTAGTGAGCGCGTACGTCTAACTGTGTTGATATGTGTGTGAGTGCGTGCGCGCCCGCGTGTTCGTAATTCTGTGTGCGCACGCGCGCAAAACTATGTGTGAAGAAATAGAAAAGAAAAAAGGGAGTTAGAGGGAGAAGGAGAGAGCTTCCACCTGGACTGTTTAATAACATTTTTTCATAATAACAATCTTGCCCCTAGATTTTTTAACACCATCCAGCTTCCCTTAACGATCGGACTGATTTGGCTGATTTTTTAAAACTTCGGTGCTTATTTGGCACATTTAATGTGTTGGGCATTTAAGTTGTACTAGAGTGATAATTTATGGTACAATTTTGACATTAACCCTTTGTTTCACTGGGTTTTATAGGAAATGAAAGTTCATTATGGGTTTAGGCCTGATAATATGATAAGCTTAACCTATTTAATTAAAGTCTAGTAAGTAAAGTCCAGTCTAGTTAGGTCCAGTCAAAAGATGTCCAGTTAAGTTCAGTTTGGTCCAGTCAACTTCAGTCCACTCAGAAGATTATGATTGCTTAGATAATGCAAAACTATATTGATATTAATTCATGAGTGAATGCAAATCACCCTGATTTAGATGGATGTGGAGATGATTTTCAAAATCTGGTACATCACGTTTGTTTTATCAGAGATAATTACCGAACTAGGGACAAATAATGTTTCAATATTCAAAAAAAAAATTAAATATTAAGGGATGAAGCGGTCGGTTCTCAACAAACCGGCTGGTTAGTTGATTTTTGTTCAATCTACGATTTCAATCAAATATCTAACTCTTTCGAAGATCTCAGACTCAAAAGTTATCTTTAATAATTTGGTTAGCCTCAGACTATGTAAAAAGGGCCTTTTGACTATAATTTGAAGGAGGCTAGTCTCTCTAAAACTTCTGTACCATTTCTTCCTAAAAGTGGCGCATCATTTCTAAGGAGAACTACATCATTTTCACATAATCTCTTCATACTAGTGATCTACATTGTTTCGTGGATCACCTCAAGGCGGTTCCAAGTTCTCTAAGCCATCACAGTCTGGAGGTAACTTTATGGTGCTTTATGGTCTAGTTTAGTTTGGTCTACAGAAGTCCAGAATATTTCCCCTCCCCGCGACCAAATTTCAGTCAACAAACCAAGTTTTATAAAAAGAGTCTTTCAAAATCGTATTCCTATGTTCGTGTCAAAGATCGAAGTTTAGATCATCGCCCGTACGTAGGATTCGGTTGAATTACGAATGTTTTAATGCCGATTTTTTCGACTAGGTACGTAGGCCATTGGACCCAATTGCCAAATTCAAACCAAAAAGTGGAATTAGGAGTAGGGTGTGTTTATTGCATGTTTATATGTTATTTGTTGGAAGGCCAAACAAGTTATAAAAACAAAGTAGAAACTATAAGGGTATGACAGGTGCCTAACACTTTTTCGCCGTATAACTTAGTCCCCCGAACTCATCATTTCTTGAAGCTTGTTTGACATCTTATAATTGTTTAAGATTTTTCTTATTTTTTCTTTATTTTGAAAATAAGATAGCAAGTTCGAGTTTCCATTTAGACTTTTCGTGGGTCCAAGCTTCACTCGAAAAGACATCAGAACAAGAAGCAGAGCACATCAATGTATGTCCACAATGTGTCTATGTCTACATTCAGCTCTACCATTTTCTTCAGATATGCCTAGACAAGAGCAATTGTTCCCCCTTGAGCAAATAAAGACAAAGGTGTAGAGATATATTTTGTTGCGTTATCTGAAAGAAAAATTTATGTTGTGGGAAAGTTGAGTGTGAATCATTTTTGAAAAGTAGAATAAACAGTCAAAAGTACAGAACAATTTTTCAAAAGGTAGATCCATGTAAATCAAGAGTGATTATCAATAAAAGGCACATAATAACAAGACTCATCGTAAGAAATGGAGAGGGACCCATATATCAGAATGAACTAAATCAAAGATGTGATTAGCTGTCAAATAACAATTACTAAAAGGAAACTTCGACTACTTACTAAGTTAATAAGGTAAGTGATAAAGATCGGACACAAAAATAAACCCAGACTATCCACTAGAAACAAGAGGATGAAGCCTAGATAAAGAGGCGTGACCAAATCATGAGTGCCAGAGTTGAATAGCTTTGGAAAAGGTAGAAGTAGCAGCTTTGAAAGTGGATGGCATATGGAAATGATCTGGTACGAAGAGGCGATCCACTTTATGCCCTATCCCAACTACCTTCCTAGTCTGGGCCATTATAGAATGCAACTAGAAGAGTTAAGGTGAATGATGCAGCCATGACGAACAAGTTGACCCACGGATATAAAATTACGAGCCAATGAAGGAATAAGAGAAGTATAAGATAAAGGTATGAAGGTGTGGATATAGCTCCTGCATGTGGTGGTGTGTAAGGAACCATCAATATTATATATAAGAGGTATTGAAAATTAGAAATTTTGTGAAAGAATAAAGAGGAATAAGAGATCATAAGATTGCAACAAGCAAAATCTAATAACCAAGGTTTAGTGCCTGAGGCTACTGAACAGGCAGAATAGCTTGGAAATGATGAAGCAGAAACACCACTAGAGTTACCCGTCTGGGAAAGGCGATACAGAGAGATAACTGCCAGTTCATGTTCCGCAAGCTCCATAGTGTAGGTAGATGAAGAATGCACAACAGAGATAGCGATATCCATAACAGCAATAGTTGGTTAATACTGTGATCTAGATGGAGTGTAGCCCAAATTGTAGTTCTTGCTTTTGGGATTTTGCTTGCATTCTTCAATAGAGTGATACCCTCACCTGTGAATGTCACTCCACTTCTTCTTAGAAGATAGTGAGAAGAAGTGGCAAGAGCAGCTAGAGTGGCAAGAACAACCTGAGTAAAAGTAACAGTCTTCTTTTTTACCCTCTCATATTTGATCTTAGCAAGAGCAGAAGCAAAAGTATGAGGTGGGTTCTTGTTTACGAGATAGGAGCGCCGATCTTTGTAATCATCAAGCATACCCATCAAAATTTGGCAGGATTGCTTACTGTCACGAGCATTAGAGTAATGCACTGGACAAGTTGTACACTAAGGGATATGTTGTTTGTCTTAAAGGATTGCTAACTAACTGTAGCAGTTCTGAATGGATTTAACATAAACCTATCGAAGACCATGGAGATCTAGATTAACCTCTTTGTCCTCAGCGTCTTTGTCCTCAAAAGCGTCATCAGTGAGATATGGAGCCTTGATACAGCCACTTACATAGCCCCAAAGACCGCGTCCATGAGAAAACAGCACACATGTTGTTCCCAATGAAGACAGGTATCATCAAGAATAAGTTAAATAGGACCCAAAATACCAGTGCTATATTTTTGGGTAGTAATGGAAAGGAAAAAATAAAATTCTATTTTTTCGAACTGGACAGAGTAAAAATGGGGTTGGGTTGAACAAGAACTGGTCTAGAGCCAGACGCTAACACGTGCATCGGCGTATGGTGCAGACAATTGTGGTGCCTGCAGCTGATGTGTACCTGGTATGATATTACGTGCCGTAGAGCAATGTGTGTTAGCTCGCAAGGGATTGTATATGTTAATGTTAAGTCAAGACTTGCATCAAACGAATCATTTGTGTTTGTTAGTCAAGCTGCACAAGTATTCTATGCGGAAGATGTCGCAAATCCTAAATCTCATTGGTATACATACTGTTATCAAGTCCAAGAAAGTGTCAGTCACATATGACAGTGAGGTAGATACCTAACAAGCTGACCAAGCACCTGTCTTGGTACCGGTTGAGGTGAACAATGAGGAGGACGATCTTCCTCTTCAATCAACACTTCATTTAGGAGAAGAAGTCGTAGAAGACGACAGGAAAGATGCAGAAAGTGTTGAAGATGATGAGATTGAGTCTACTGACGAGGAGGATGAATTACAAGATGAAGAGGACGACGAGTCTCAAGAAGAGGATGATGAGTCTAAAGATAAAGCAGATGATGACTCTCAAAATGAAGATGATTGACTTGTAATGTTGTAATATGCATGTTCTTTCGCTACGTAACTTGAATATTTCACTAAATGGTACCACATAAAGAAGTCATCTTCTCATTGTGATGTGTCCTTGATTACTCTATAGTAATATGTTAACTTGTTCATCCAGTTCATATAGTATTTCTACAGTTTTAGTGCAGCAGTTTCGTGTTGTCATTTTAATGTGTTAATTTCTTTGCACTTCCTCTATAAAAAGTCAGTTTCGTGTTATCAGTTATGGATAGATTACGGGCCATTCGTGGTCGCGGTGGACGCCGAGCTGGGTCCACCCCGTCGACTCCCTTCTCGGCATTGCCCGCTGATGACGATGCACAAAGCTCAAGCATTTAACAGGCAAGTCCCAACCCCTTCGCAGCCCTAGCCCCAGGCCGAGTCTTTCTACCCGCACGCTAGTTCTCCTTTTTCTGTGGGTTCGACGACCTCAGGTATATTTGATATTAGCGATTAGTTGTAATGTTAGAGTTATATTTAAATTATATTTGAACTGTATTAATGTTTATGTTTTATAGGATCACGTCGAGACCGTAGACCGACACGTGGGGTGCGCATTGATCCCCAGCGAAAACAGAGATTTACTTTCACTGAGGAGGGCCAGTAAGTAGGAAACTTTGATTTAATGCAATATTTATCACTTTAATTCCGATAGTTATTACAGATCAATTATTTAATGATATTAATGTATTTTTTTATCAGGATTCTGGAGTGTCCGGCGAAAACGAAGATCGGTCCTTGTGAAGGGTCGATTCTTTGAGCCACTGATGTACTGGAAGAACTGAGATGCCAGAACGAGGTAGGCCTTGTGGGAGGAGTGGCTAGTAAGGTTTTCTTTTTTGTCAGTTATTATTTGTTTAATTAGTACCTAATATTTAAATTAATCATACTGATCGGAGAGGTTCAAGTTTGAGTCGCCTAAGCAACAGGTGTTGGGGCAGCAGGCTTTTTTTTCCTACATCGGCAAAAATTACCCACGATGGCTACACGACGCACAGAGCGAGCGTGGAAGATGTTGTCCGAGGGTGCGCCGATTTAGGAGTGGAAGAGATATCCCCCTCATTGGATCTCACAATCTGTATGGGGGCAGATGGTTGATAAGTAGACCAATGATCCAACTTGGGAGGCGAAGATTAAGAGTACGAAGGAGAACAAACAGGACAAAGATCCTACGCACATAGGAGGGTCAGAGCACTCGAACCCGGAGGCAGATGAGATCTGTGCTCTGACGTACACTCGGACGCACGTGAGAAAGAAGGATAAAGACGATGCACATCAGGTGGGAGACGTCGTTTCAAATATTTCCCGACAGGTCGATGTAAGTTACAAATTAATTTGTTTATGTTAAAATTTCGGCTATGTATTCAATGTTTGTTGCCTTAATGTCTTCAATGTCAAATCACTGTATTGCAGACCTCGTATGAACAGATCAGGTAGTCTAGGTAATAGTCTGGACAGCCATCAGCATCCACGAGTACGGGTACAAGTACGGGGAGATTGAAGCGGTTGCTGGATACGCCGGGGGTCATCAATAGGCCGAAAGGGTGTGTACGCGGCTTGCCCAGCATGACTACACGTGCCGTGATAGAAGTGTCCCCAGCCCTTTTTGCCCTTCCACAAACACAGACATCGACCGCAGAGCGACAGGTAAACAAGGACGATATTCATCGCATTGCTGAGGAGGTGTTAAGGATAATCAGGGCACGTGAGAATAAGGTACAAAACAATTATTTTATGTAGTCAATATATACATGAATTAAACACGAGTTACAACTACTATCGAGATTAATGCATCCGTACTTTTACATGCGGGACACTACTGCTGGACATACCGAGCCAGATCCGAATGACAGTAACCCCGTGGATGAGGACGATCAGCAGGATCCAGATTCCGGTCTTGCCGACCTTTGAGCCCTTCCCCTCCCATGCCCTCCTAGACTTGTGCAGATCCCCTCCCCTATTTGTATCCCTCTCTTGTGCCCTTCTAGACTTGTACTCCCCACTCGTCTCCTACTCTATTTGTATCCAGCTCTCGTGCCCTCATGTATACATTTTATTTTTCGATTAGTATAAAATTTGTAAAATTATATATATGTATTGTGTTTGTTATCAACAATTATTTAACCCTAATGTAGAATGAGAATTGATTGTTGGATAAAAAATTTGAATTATAGGTTTAGATATTAAAAAAATAAAAATCAATTTAACTTTTTAGCGACGGATCTTATTTCATCACTAAATTTTTTTAATTAAATTGTACATAAAAACTTTAGCAACGAAAAAAATCCGTCGCTAAAGGTATTACCGACGGACTTTCAGCAACGGATTTTCCGTCGCTAAAAGTTCTTTATTTTCGCTGAGAGATTTTTAGCGATGAATATTATGTCGCTACAAGTCCGTCGGTACTACCTTTAGCGACTAACTTTTTCGTCGCAAAATATTTTACGAAATTAATAATTTTTGAATAAAAAAATAAACTAAAATACGAAAGTTATCTTTAACGACGGAATTTCCATCGCTAATTTTATTTATCGACAAGTCGGTAAAAGTCAATTTTTTTGCAACGGATTTTCAAATTATGTCGCCAAAATAGGCAACGGACTTCTAGTCCGTCGCTAGAAGTCTTTTGCAACGGATTTAGGCATTTTAGTGAGTATTACCAAAAAGAAATCTTGGAAAAAAAAAAGGTTGTTTCCCTTTTTCCTTGCTCGGAGCAATTTAGACGAAAGGAGGAAGCCCCATGAAATACATGTTGACGGGAGGTGTTTAGTGAAAACGTTCGTACACCAAACATGAAACAAGATGGTCCTAGGGTTGAAGAATCCATATCAAATATAAGGCTTGCCTTATGTTGGCTGTGGAGCTGGAAGGCTATATAACGATTTCAGCTGCTTGCTTATAAGCTTACTGTTACTAAGAGCCAGTTGAAGCTCCAAGTCATCAGACCACCATTGCTCCAACCCATGAGCCTCAAGGAACGTCTGTTTTCCTTTTGACAACACAAACAGCTTAACTGCCGGAACTTGGCCGCTTGTCAGGCCCGCATTCTCCGTGTCAGTATGATTTCCTACTGCTCCCGCTGGGTCGGTATAGTAGCAACAGATATAATCACTGTTGTTCACATATAAATGAGGCACCCATTTATTCATACCTACGCTGCAAGTGTTTGCTCCCTCATCATAGCTAGCCTGAGTTTCACTACTCGAAGGAAGCAGTGATGTAAACCTCTTCCAAACAAACCCAGCTTTTTCTCTGATATTTCTAAAGCTCCTAGCTAGTGAAACTGAAGGCGGATTAAACAAATGTGTCTCCACAAAGATCCCTCGTTTGGCTAAGGCTTTTCCTACTTGGAGTGCAAAACCGGCCCCTAAAGAATGCCCTGCAACCAAGACATTGCTGCTCCCATACCTATCAGCAACTGATTTTAGTGCTTTGAAAGCTCCATTGAATCTCACTGAACCCTTTAAGCTTTCCCAAGCTAGAAACCGGAGGTCATCCTCTATATCGCGTCCAATGGTTGAGCTTTTGAGTAGTGTTCCTCTTAGCGCTAAAACAGCCATCGGTGCCCCACTAGGTCTCATGAGTATAAAGTCGGCCGAAGCTGCAGATCGGTCCCATTCTAGTATTGCACCATAAATAGATCCATCTCTATCATCGATCAAGGTTTCAGACAGCTTGTAATTAAAGGGTATCCACCATTTTGGAGCGAGAGCGTTTGATTCTGTCCTGTTTTCTTGTCTGTCGAGTTCGAGCAGGTAAGCTGCTTGTATGAAGCAGGCTAGTACTGTCCTTTTGTAATTTCCATCCTTCCTAACATATTTCAAAAAGTAATATCCATGGATAATGTTTCTGGAATTCTCAATACAAGGATATGCAGTTTATTGATTACTTGCAACCGTTAAAAAACTAAAGAACTAAGCGCCAGCGTTGTCTTTGAACCAAAGTGTCAATAAATGTAAGATGAAGGACCAAACAACCGTTATTAGCTTATAAGCTATTTTTAATAGGAATTTAACCTATTTTTCATAGGAAAACATGAAGGACCAAACAACTGGATATACCAGTCTGGTAATCAGTATGAGTGTTCAAACATTTGGGTTCACAGTTCCATCTGTGTCTCATAAATGGAGCAACAAATAGACATCATAGGTTGAGATTGATCTCAGGGTTGATTAGCATACAAATAAATTAGCACAATAAGTAAAGTGAAGAGGACCAAAGGAAACATCACTTATTCCCCTGCTTAAAACCAACAGACAACTTTCAGTTGGTTACAAACCCAAAAAAAGATTCCCATTCATTTTGAAAAATTCAGTCTTCATAGAACACACATTAATGCACACACACAGAGAAAGTAGATCCTCCTTGAAACTTTACCCAGTAACTTTTAACCACCCACTCTCTTTTAGTTGCTTTCCGATAAATGTTCTCATGCCTAACTCAAACCAATATATCAACAGAGCTTCTTATCCTTTAATTACATGCCAATACTCTCTACCAAACCAGCCACCCTCCTCGATTGCTTTCCCTTTAATTTTTACATGCCTAACTCAAACCAACTTTGTCAACAAAGCCTCTTATCCTGTAATCACATGCCAATACTCTCTAGGAAATCAGCCAATAGCCTTACAACATGAACTTACCTACTATCCTCTGGATGACTATTTAACTTAGGAAAAACCTCCTCCATTTTACGTACCCAGCGGTCTTCCAGAAAGTAGTGATAAATGTCAAGACAAATAGTTCCTGTTATTTCCCATCTTGGTTGCTGGTCTATAAATTTTGGAATCCAGTCGTCAAGATATTTATCCACTTTGGGGATGATATTTGGATTGTTCCAAAACAATCAAAGGAAGCATCTAAGCCACAACGAAGTTGATTGATCAAAAGTGCGTATACCATCCTTCTGTAAACTTGACAGATCATAATTTTTTACTACTTTGGCTGTGGTTCAGGACTCCCAAACTTAGATGGTTCCCTCCTCCGCTACCCCGTCAACCCACCAGAATTAAGGAATATAGTTGACCTACAATTTAATTTGGATTCAGAGGTTCTGCAAACATAGTTTGCCCAGAAACACCCAGTTAAAGGAACATGACTGCTTTGGCTGGCATCTAGAAAATCCACACCAAGTCCAAAGAGCTAATTGGTGCCCCTTAGATCATAAACCATAAAACCTGTTGTTATCACTAGCAGTAGCAGCCAATTCAACAGGCTATAGGATAGCAAGAAATGAGCTGCTCCCCACCCCTTGGTCCTCCACGTAGATAAACATGTGCATACATGCAAATAAAGAAATGTTGGTCCTCATATTCATATAAAAGATAACCACTAGCTTAATTCTTAAGCAACCCCAAATTCTCCTTCACCAGTAGACAACTATGTTTAGCTGATGTTGGAAAATGAGAGAGGCCGCCTTCCAAAATGCGATTAGCCTATTATGCCTGTGTGTTTGTGTGTGTCTTTGGATGAATAAACTCCGACACATAAGTATTAAAACATATCACCACGAAAGACCGATTTCGGAACTCCTTTAATTGATAGAGAAGGGATGATTCTAAATAATAATTAAAACAATCACCAAAATAAGGACCATATTAAGCTAGACCTAAGAAACCCAGATTACACCATCTCTTTTTTGTGAAGAGGCGGAAAAAACATATCCCAAATATGAATTCCTCTTGTGAGTACTGACCCAAGTAAGACTATTCAATCAATGCGCGCAAGAAAAACCCCAAATCACTATCTACTTTCCTCATTCTGTTTTTATGAACTCAAAAATTCGCGTTTTATAAGAAAATGACATAACTCTTCGTACCCACAAGCACCCAGAATACAAACCCACCCACCCGGACACCCCCACACACACGAAATAAGGAAACGAGATTTCTGGGCACTGACCAGCTGGAGCTGATGAGGTTTCTCCAATTAGGAGAAGAAACATGACGAGGCCCTGATACATGGAATGCGTATCGATGATGATGGCGATGACTGTCTTCCTTTTCCATCTCTCTTTTCCCTTCGTTTCCTGCTTGTCCTTATTTCGCCACCAGCACCATCAATCCTATCACCTCCTCTACATCCTGCTTTGCCATCCAATCCAACCTAATAGCATCGAATCAAACAACCCACTTGTAATTTACCTGGTCCCAAACAACCAAGTGTCTAGAGTTAGAGAATAGTGTTGGCTTTATGTTTCGCCGAGACCTTTTCTGAATGCACTGTATTGGATTGAGTCCATTAACGAGGGAGACTCGGTATTTGTAGTTTGGTTCGGGTAGCATTTGAAACGGTTTTTTGGTTTTGACATACAATTTTAAGTTTTTTTTAACTTTATAAAATAGTTTGACTGTTTTTTAAAACTCTATTTTTTGAAATTTTTAGTTTTTTTTTTTTTAGATGTACCTTTCAATATTTGTTTGAAACATTTTATGTCTCATCTTCCCTTCAATTTTCATCACCAATACCTATCATCCAATAACACCAAACCACCAACATTCCCAACCACATTAACCATTGACCGCCACCATTAGAGATGTCAAAAGGGTCTGGTCGCTCGTAGGTCAGCCTGACACCCAGTCCAAAAACAGCCCAGCCCTCATGGTGAACAGTGACGGCCCTGGTCCATAGGGCCAAGGCCAGGCCGAAGTATTCTAAAAAAAAACGGCCCACATCAACCCTAAAAAGCTCAGGCCAGGCCCAATCCAAACCCGAGAAATGGCCCGGCCCAAAAAAGCCAGGCCTAGCACCTTTTTTTGGCCCGGCCCGAAAAGCCCTAGTCTGGCCCCGATCTAACCCGGCTTGAAAATTCAAAAAAAAAAAAATTTGGTCAAATTCTTCCCTCCAACGGCTAGAAGTTCCAAAAATTCCACTTTTACACCTCAACAGCTATATAACTACTAGTTTGAGAGGTATTTTCGTCCAACAAGGTTCCAACAACTCTTGTATGCACTTTTACATTTTTACCCTCCCCAACAACTATAAAGGACTAGTTTTCAAGGGTATTTTGGTCTTTTGTGAACTTTAAAAAATTTATAAATTCACCCCTCTTCTTCACATTTTTCATACCAATCTTCTCACTCTCGCTTATCTAAATTTTACAAGCATTCCTACCATTCTTATCTAGGTTTTATTTAATACTTTTACTTATTTTCATTTAATTATTCTTACTAGTTTTATTTTTCATTCTTGTCAAACAATTTTAGCGTCATATATGTCTCGATTATTTAGATCACGTAGCCAATGTAGACTTTAATGGGCACTTGTTATACACCACATGATAATTTTATTGATGTAGAAATAATTTTCTACAAGAAGGGTACAAGCAATAACACTCATATACTTGACTCACTAACACACTAGGAGAATATTTGGCTCAGTAACACACTAAGAGGACATTTGTACTCACACACAATGAGATCTCACTTTGATCACTCACTCACGTATGTAAGACTCTTTTTTGCTTGCATACACAAAATGAGAACATCAGGCTTCTATTTATAGGTTGCTTGAGTAGGTTGTGGAGGATTTTAAAGAGAAGTTTCTAGGTTCTTTGGAAATTGAAGAGCCATGGGAAGATGAAAGGATGAAGAAAAATCTGGAAGATGGAAAATTCTGGAAGATGAGGCAATGTTGTTGATTTTAACACTCCCCCTCAACAGTGCCTCCACTGGTGAACTTTTTCCGAGTAGTCATTCCAAGTTGTTCATGAAAGTCTTTGAGCTTTGCAACATTGAGTCCTTTAGTAAACATATATGCCACTTGCTCATTCGTTCCAATAGTAGCCATCTATATTTCTACTTGCAAGACTTTTTCTCTTATATAATGATAATGCACCTCCACATGTTTAGTTCGCGCATGAAATATCAGATTCTCTGCCAACTGTTTTGCAGACATGTTATCACAAAATAATCTCACGGCATACTCAAGTGGCTAATGTAAGTCTATTAAAAGTTGTATTAGCCACGAACACTCATGAGCTGCCATAGCTGCTGCTCGATATTCTGCCTCGATTGTTGACAATGACACTATGAGTTATATTTTGCTACACCAAGAGACTGTTCCTGAACCGAGACTAAACACATAACCAGTGGTTGATCGGCATGTATCATGATCTCCGGCGTAGTCAACATCACAGTAGCCGACCAGCCTACATGTTTCACCTCTTCCATATCATCTTACAAGTCCTTGCCTTCTACTGCACAGAGCTTGACATTGGGTTTCATAGGTGTCGAAATCGGTTTGCACTCCAACATTTCAAATCTCTGTAATAAATCTCTTGCATATTTTTGCAGGCATAGGAACAAACCTTCACCTGTATGATCAACTTTGAGCCCTAGAAAATGGTTAAGCTCGCCAAGCTCTCTCATCTGAAATCGGACATATAAGTTTTTTTCTTGTTGACGAATCGTATCTTCTTCATCTCCCGTAATGATTCGATCATCAACATAAACTAGTACTATAACTAGTTTACTTCCATAAACCTTGACAAACAAACTCGAGTCTGCTGGAGAAAGAGTGTAACCACTATGTACTAAAGATTCGGAAATCTTACCATACCATGCTCTGGGAGCTTGTTTTAATCCGTAAAGCGCCTTCCTTAGCTTGCACACGAACTCGGGGTGTGTTTTCTTCTTGAAGCCTCTTGATTGTTCGATGTATATATCTCTATCGATGTCTCCATAGAGGAAGGCATTCTTCACATCCATTTGCCAAAGCTTCCATGATTTGCTTGTTGTAAGTGCCAACAAGACACTCACTGTTGTAAGCTTTGCTACTGGACTAAATGTCTCTTTGTAGTCGAGTCCATATTGTTGTGAAAACCCTCGAGCCCCAAGCCATGATTTGTACCTCTCAACTGAACCATCTGGACAAGTCTTCACTTTGTAAACCCATCGACAAGATATGGGCTTTATATCTTTAGGTCTAGGTACCAGCTCCCAGGTTTGATTTTCTAGAAGTGCTTGATATCTTTTTTCCATTGATTTTCTCCACTCCTTGCTTTTGGAAGCTTCCTCATAGCTTGTTGGCTCTTTTATCTCGGCAAGAGCAGCATTAGCGTACTTTGGAATTGGCTTCCGTTGTCTGCTAGATCGCATGGGTTGCGATTGTACCCCATCATCACTTTGGATGTCTTCATGTTGGCCTGGTCGAGCCTGTTCTGAAGTTCTATAATATACTTCAGTTCGCCATGGCCCCTCTGATCTTTCTTGTGGCAAGTCATGCTCCTCGACATCTTTAAGAATTGTTGGCCTCAATTATATTGTGGATTTGGGACTAGGTTGTTTTGTATCTTCATCGATCGCAATCATTTCTCCCATCTTTTCTTTAATCTCATTAGAGTCTGGAAGAACTACCTCTTGCGGTGACCACCAAGAAAAAGCCTCATCAAATACTACATTTCACGATGTATAGCACCGACTTATTATAGGATCACAACATCTCCACCCTTTTCTTTCATCACTATACCCCACAAAGATGCATCTGATTGCCTTTTTATCAAACTTGTTGCGTAGCTCATCAGGCACAAAAACATAACAAACACATCCAAAGACTCTGAAGTAACTTACTATGGGTTTCATATTCCATAGCATCTGGAAGGGTGAGATAAAACCAAGTTTTGCTTGTGGTAGCCGATTAACCACATGAGCAGTTGTCTTCATGCATTCGGCCCAAAATCAACTTTGAACATTCTTGGCATGTAGCATGCTTCGGCATGTCTCTGAGAGATGTCGATTCTTTCTTTCGGCCACACCGTTTTGTTGTGGCGTCCCTGGACATGTCAACTGTCTTCGAATTTTGCATTTTTTCAAATACTTGGAGAATTCTTTGGACATATACTCTCCCCCATTGTCCATACGTAGACACTGTATTTTCTTTCCAATTTTTCCTTCAACCTTTTCTTGAAATTCTTTAAATTTACTAAAGGTTTCGGATTTTTCATTCATAAAGTAAACCCAGACGTACCTTGAGTAGTCATCGATAAAGGTTACCATGTATCTCATCCCTCCAAGTTATGGCTGCTTTACTCGGCCGAATACATCTGAGTGTACGAGCTCTAGAGGTTCTTTTGCTCTGAATTTTGACTCCTCATATGGTACTTGGTGCGCCTTCCCATACTGACAACCAGTACACACAATATCTCCTCGGACCTCAGCTGGGGGAGACCTTTAAGAATAGACTTATTCATCATTTTTTCAACTTATGATAACTGACATGTCCCAGGCATGCACGCCACGTGTCTACTGTTTTATTTTTCGGCACTTTGTCTATGTATGTTGTTTGCGTTGACATTACATAGATAGACTCCAATTGCCGACCCTCCATACTTGGATCATCAAGTATTATTAATCTTCGACATACTTTGACATCGTCTGGACCAAACACCATGTAATTTCCTGAAGATGTTAACTGGGATACTGAGACCAAGTTTTTCTTCATACCTGGTACATGATAAACATCTTGCAACTGTACTTGACTCTGACTAAATCGTGGTTCTATCATTGCCTTGCCAACGTGAGCGATTGCTAACCTTGAGTTGTTGGCTGTTATAACCACTCGATCTCCCTTATACTCGGACAATCATATGATTTGAGCATCCAGAATCGACGATCTAATTATTGCTATAGTCGACTTCCTCGGAAAAGGTCGCTACTATTGTTTGCTCTATAATGTTGTCCTTCGCAATCTTGTGTAAACTATTTAGGTCCTCCAAATCTCTTTGATCAAAGTCAATCTCTTCTTCTTCATCGTCAATTCTTTCACTTATGGCTACTAATACTTGAGCATCCCACGATGTAGCAGCATTTCCTTTAACTGAACTTTTTTTAAAGCAACAATCTCGTGCAAAGTGGCCTTTCTTGCTGCAATTAAAACATTTTTCAGAGCACTGCCTATTTTTATAAGGACGTCGTTCCCCTTTCTTTCGACTCTGTGAAGCTCCCCCTTTAGAGCTTCTCTCTTGGTCATCTGAGGATTTACGCCACCACATTTATCCTTAGAACTCGACTTGTCTCTCTACCTATTGAATCGGTATTTTCTCTTGCTACTAAAGAATGCCTATTCATACTCTTTAGTAAGACCCCCGCGAGTTGTTTGGCCAAACTTTCTTGATTGGCCAATAGATTTTCTAAATCCTCCAACGATGGCTGAGTGGGCCATCCTTGGACTGTTGTAATAAATCCATGGTATTCGGGTCTCAACCCATGAATAATTATTCTCTTAATTCGGGAATCAGTCATTTTAGCTTCAACATCTAATTCAGAGATTTCATCGCAGAAAGATTTTACCTTAGTGAAATATTAGTTGATTGTCATGCCACCTTGCTTTATTCCCATAATTGCATTCTCGAAATACTGGAGTCGCATTTCATTTTTCTTCGAGTAACAGGATGCAAGTATATCCCAAGCCTTTTTTGGTGTTTTTGGGTTCTTTATATGCTTTAAAATATTCTCGTGAACAGAAGCTTTTATAACATATAAATCCTTACCAGCTCTCGATTTTTACTTTCGTAGCGCAGCTTCATTCGTGCCCGTCGATGTAGGTGGTGTTGTCTCATTTCCACCGATGAGCTCCCACAATTCTTGCCCTTCCAAGTATGATCGCATCAAAGTCTACCACGAGCTATAATTATGATCATTAAGCTTTTTAATTGCAACAATTGCCTGAAACTCCGCCATCGTGACTTGATATTATTGTCACTAATATCAAGTAAGCTTTTGACCAACTGCTTTACAGTCCTGGACAGTGCACGAGCAAGAAATTCCTTATAGCGCACTGCGCACCCACCACAGTCCCTAACCGATAAGCTTTGATCACACAAGTGGTCCCTAACCGCCAAGCTCTGGTACCAAAATGTAGACTTTAATGGGCACTTGGTATACACGAAAGGATAATTTTATTGATGTAAAAATAATTTTCTACAAGAAGGGTACAAGCAACAACACTCAAATACTTGACCCACTAACACACTAGGAGAATATTTGACTCAGTAACACACTAAGAGGACACTTGTACTCACACACAATGAGATCTCACTTTGATCACTCACTCACGTATGTAAGGCTCTCTTTTGCGTCCATACACAAAATGAGAACAGCAGGCTCCTATTTATAGGCTGCTTGAGTTGGTTGTGAAGGATTCTAGAGATAAGTTTCTGGGTTCTTTGGAAAATGAAGAGCCATGGGAAGATAAAGGGATGAAGAAAAATCTGGAAGATGGAAAATTCTAGAAGATGACGCAGTGTTGTTGATTTTAACAGCCAAAAACGTCCAGCACCACCACAAGCACCACCAGCGCCAGAATTTCAAGATCCACCACTAATGGGTATAGATACCTAAAATAACTTTGAGTTTAACCAAAACATTCTAGATTTTTTATATACACCTTCACAAGATACCCAGTATTTTAGTCAAAAATGCAGCTTGGTTAGCGACACTACTACTCCATGGCAGAATTTTATCCCGATGAGTGGTCATTATGATGAAGGATCGAGCAATCGTGCCTCTAGTTTGCTAGAAGTCCAAAAGTGAAAAGAAAAAAAAAAGCTCAGTGTTGGAATCATTCTGACGATAATACAGTTGATGGCGTTCAAAAAGCTCAATGTAAGTATTGTGTAAAATTATTTTCATGTGGTAATGGTAATAGACATCTTAATAGTCATTTCCTGACATGTGCACCTAATTAAGGCCAAGTCGATTCTACCCAAACGTAGTTATCTTTTGATGGTATGTTATTTATTTATAATCAGCAAGATCAAAGAGACGGTCTTGCAAAATTTATTATTCACGATGAATAAGCTTTTAATTTTGCTTATCATGATAAGTACTCTAGATATATGAAAACTTACATGCAACCTTTGTATAAAAAGGTTCATAGAAACACATCTAGGTCTGATGCACTTAGACAGTATAATGCTGCTAAAGGACGCTACATTGATTATTTTGATAAATTTGATGGTAGAGTTAGTCTTACTTCTGATGTTTGGAGATCTCCTTTTACTCTAGTTAATTATGCTTGTCTGGCAGCCCATTGGATTGATTCTGAGTGGGTTATGAACAAGAGAATCATCGCTTTTGAACTATTTTCCTATCCGCATGATGTTATTAATGTTGCTAGTATTATAGTCCAAGTATGTAATACGTCTAAATAAAGGACAAGTTTATGAGTATCAGTCTTGATAATGCTTCTAACAATATAGTTGATGTTGAAGTCTTAAAGACGAACCTTAGACCTATACTTTATGGTAAATTATTTCATGTTCCATGTGTTTGTCATATAATTAATTTAAGGGCAAATTACACTTATATCCCTGAGGTTAGGGTATAATTACAGGCGAGGACAATAGTTTGGACAAATTACACTTATGTCCGTTGACCAAACGGAATCTTAAAAACCCTAACGGTTTTAATGAAAAGACTATATTGCCCCTAAGCTGGAATCTTATTTTTTTTAATGCCATTATTTCATCTTATTTTTAATTACTTTTCTTCAACCCCCCCCCCCCAAGCGCCAATACCGCCCCACCCCCCCACGACCCCAACCCCATTTCTGCCTCAAACTCCCCGCAGCACCCCTGCATAGTCTGCCTCCCCGTCGCCACACCCACCTCCCCCCTTCCCCTTATCGTCGCCGCCCTTCCTGTGAGAACCCAACATTTTATATGGTTTGATTACATATTTAAGTATGATTAGATAAACCACTTTTGTGAAAATGGTTATGATGAACTATGCATGATAACATATTTGAATGTATGTTTAAATATTAGACACCTTGAATTGAGTAAATTTTCTAAAAAGGTGCACGAAGTGCTAGAAATGAAAAGGAGTATTTAATGTTTAGAAACTTTAAATGATCACTTGGAATGACCAAAGATATTTTGAGAAGAGTTGGAAACGAAAAATGGTGAAACCTTTAGCTGGGAGTAAACGGTTGTTGACCGGACTGCCTGTGAATTGTTTTGCTTTTGGCAAAGAATTATGCCACCTCGTGCTTGTGACGTGTCAACATAGTATTGTGACACGTCGTGCTTCGAGCCTTGTCGTACTTTGGTTAGCATTGTCGTGCTTACTAGGTGGCACAACCGTGTCTTGCCACCTCATGCTTCCAGCCTTGTCATGCTTGCCAGGTGGCACAACTGTGTCTTGCCACCTCGTGCTTTGAGCCTTGTCGTGCTTGCTAGGTGGCACAACTGTGTCTTGCCACCATGTGCCTTGAGCCTTGTCGTGCTTGCTAGGTGGCACAATCGTGTCTTGCCACCTCGTGCTTAAAGCCTCGTCGTGCTTGACTTTTCCACCTCTTCACCTTCACTTGACACCTCCTACTTGCTTCTAACTTGATATAAAAGACCCAATTGACCTGCTTAAATTCTCTTACCTCGTTTTTAGAGAAAAGTGCAAGAAAAGCAACCAAAAACCTCCCAAAATCTAGAATTAAGGCTTGTTTTTGAAAAGGAACCTCAAACAGTTGATTTGGAAAGTTCCTATGAGCTTCAAACAGTGTTTTGAACGTGTTTTGAGGAGTATTTTAAAGGTGTTTCAAATCTGAAAATTGGGTCTTTCATCTCTTCTTTAAGGTAAGATAGTTAAAGCTTTTTAATGGGCTTTTAAGACATGAATATGGATATATGCTATGTTAGCGTAACTCTTTTAGTATGAATCATTTGTCAAACATTTATATACTTGTTAGAGACTTGTTAGTAAGTGAATCTATTCATGTTTAACATATTGGAGGTTATGGAAGACGTGAAATAGGTTATGGTATGTGTGAATTGTGGATTTATGTCAAACTAGACATGGTTAGAATATGGTTTTGGACATGTTTGTTATGTCCTATAATTGAACTAATTTGCTGAATATAAATGATTATGTTACATGTCCAAGATGTTATGAAGATGACGTTACGTGATGAAAGTGACTAAATATTTGATAGCTATGTATGAAATGATATATTTTCTTGCACATGAGCATGTTACATCCTTTCATTGAAATGGATGGTTGATATACTGTTGATGATTATTATGTTACCCCGTTCAAATGATTGGGGGTTGATTTGTTTGTGTTTGAGTAGCGGTGCACCGTATGAGCCGAACAATTGTATCTCCGACTGCTACCCGAGGCAGTATCGGTGTCCATTTGTTTTCGGTTACTTTGCCTTTGGCCGAGGCAAAGGTTGTGATCTTATATCCCGGGTGTGGTGACATAAGGGTGGTCTATTGATGGGACTGAATTCGGGAATGGTAAACTCTTGTAATGCTCAACTAAGTGTGAACATTTGATATGTGTTATGTGCACATGTAGAACTGCTTAATGTGATTGAATTACAATAGCATGCATTATCAGTATTCTTGAGTTGAAAGTTACATTAAATGTCTTTGATTATCTTATTGAGCCAGTGGGCTGACGGGTTTTTACCCATAATAACATTTTAGATCAAGGAGCCGGTCCCTCGAAAGGCAAGGAGAAGGTGTGAGGCACGGTGAGAAGACGGGCAAGGGGTCACTTGTACATTTGTGAATTAAGTTGTACTTACGTAGTACAGTATGTCAACTTTGAGATCTGGCAGAGAGCTTACTAGGTGTGTTTTGTAACAGTAAACTCTTTAATTTTGTATAATATGGTTTGATTACCAAGTGAGTTAGAATGAGTTGTATTATCAGTTTGATGTGATTAGCTGATGTGTCGTAATGCTCCAGCCGGGTTGAGTTAACCTTAAGTTGGGGCGTTACAGTTGTGGTATCAGAGCGTAGTTAAAGGCTGGGATAAGATCCTAAGGCCTTGTGTGGTTAGAGATTATTGAATATTGCATATTATATGGGGGTACTTATGCGGAGTTTTGTGTGTAGGCTTACAACGGAGCGAGAGCGCGGAGCGCGAAATCAAGGAAATAATAGAGAAATGGCTGATGAAGGAACTCAAAGAAAGCATAATCATGAGTTTAATGCTGAAGGTCAGGATGGGCACAACCCACAGGTAAATGTAGAAGAGCACTCCACTGGAAATAATAATCATGTGACTAATAGTGGATTACTGGAGGCTTGTCAGATACTCCAGCAGGTTGTAGATGAAATGAGACAAATGGGTGGAAATCCCCTTGTAGATACAAATGTGCAAGAAGTAGTGAATGAAGGCAATGTTAGAGGTGCTCAACAAGTTGAGCAACCCCAGGAGATGTTGAATACTGCTAAGATGTTGGGAGATGGGGGTCTTACCCTCGATAGGTTTGTTAAACTGATAAAGAATCCATTCTTTGGGAAACCTGATCCAACCTTAGCCGAGGAATGGTTGGCTAGAGCGGAGAAAATTCTTGATACTGCTAGGATTCCGAATTCTCAGAGATTGGTGTATACTAGCTTTATGCTAGAGGCTAGTGCAGAAAGATGGTGGAAATTATTATTTATGAAGTGGGAGAGGGAAGGAGTCCCATCGACTTGGGAAAACTTTAAAAGGGAGTTCACTAATAAGTATGTTCCAGCGGTGACCCAAGAGAGGAGAGAAGTAAATTTTATAAAGTTTGAACAGCGAAATATGTCGGTATCAGTTTACGAATCACAGTTTACTGATTTAGCCAGATTTTGTCCGCATCTCGTAGATACCGAAGAAAGAAAAGTAAGAAAGTTTGTTAAAGGTCTGAATAAGGATCTTCGGGATAAGTTGATCCCTTTGCAGTTACAAACTTATATGGCAGTTGTTGATAGAGCATTGGCTATTGAGAATGATTTGGAAGAGCAAAAGAATGTTGACACAGAACCATTTAGAGCACCGTCATACGGTGGACAGGGAAACCGTAATAGTGGGAATGTGAACCCTGGTGGAAGGGGCCGAGGGAATACTTGGCAGGGAAATTTTCAAAGGGCTTTACAAGGAAGAAATCATAATTTCTATGGAAATGGTCAGGGAAGAGGTCGAGGTAATCAAATGAGTGGTTATACTGGTAGTCAAGCTAGCTTTGCAGCATCATCCCCAGGTGACAATCATAAAAGGAGAAATCAGACTGAGATATCAAGCACGCAACCATCAAAGCAGGCAAGAATTGGAGAGCGATGTACGTATTGTAATTGGACTGGACATACAGAGAATGAATGTCGCAGAAAGATGGGTTTATGTATCAGGTGTGCTCAGCCTGGACATATTGGGAAAAATTGCCCTTATTCTGGAAATCAAATTATGCCTCGAGATAACCAAGGTAGAGGGAATCTGCAAGGGAATGCTGAGAGGCCAAGAGTGCAAGGACGAGCATATGCATTGGAATCTCATGAGGTTCGAGATACTAGCGGAGTTATTGAAGGTACACTCACCATTTTCCAATGTGTTGCTAGAGTACTATTTGATCCTGGTTCTACCCATTCATTCATTTCATCATATATGGTGCCCATGTTACCCCAAGAACCTGAGTTGCTACCATATGTGTTGGATGTTAGCACTCCTCTAGGAGAAAGTACTCTAGTTAGTCTGATATATAAATCTTGTGCAATGATTATGGGTGAGCATACGGTATATGCTGACTTGATTGTTTTGCCTATAAGAGGATTTGATGTATTGTTGGGGATGGATTGGTTGTCATCTAATCGGGTATCACTAGATTGTTTTCATAAGGTCGTGACATTTACTAAATTTGATGGAGAATTATGTAAGTTCCAAGGTAGAAAGGATGGGGATATGAATATTATTTCAGCTATTCGAGCAGAGAAATTACTCTCTAGAGGTTGTATGGGATATTTAGCTTATATGGTGGATAAGCAGAAAGAAAATGTTAAAATAGAAGATATACATGTAGTAAATGAATTTGTGGATGTATTTCCTGAGGATGTCACAACATTACCGGTTGAGCGTGAAATGGAATTTGTGATAGAATTGTTGCCGGGAACAGCCCCAATTTCAAAAGCGCCGTATAGGATGGCTCCAGCTGAATTGAGGGAGTTGAAGTCACAGTTACAAGAATTACTGGATAAGGGGTTTATTCGACCTAGTGTATCACCATGGGGAGCCCCAGTTTTATTTGTTAAAAAGAAAGATGGTACAATGAGGTTGTGCATGGATTATCGGCAGTTGAATAGAGTAACAATAAAAAATAAGTATCCACTACCGCACATAGATGATTTGTTTGATCAGTTACAAGGGGCAGTGGTATTTTCTAAGTTGGACTTGAGATCTGGATACCATCAATTGAGGATAAGAGAGGAAGATATTCCAAAGACGGCATTCCGTACAAGATATGGACATTACGAATTTGTTGTCATGCCGTTTGGATTGACGAATGCTCCTGCAGCCTTCATGGACTTAATGCATCGAATTTTTAAGGAGTTTTTAGATCAATTTGTAGTAGTTTTTATCGATGATATTGTGGTCTATTCAAAAAGTACAGAGGAGCATGAGCGTCATTTGAGGATTGTACTCCAAGTGCTACGGGATAAGAAATTGTATGCTACGTTTAACAAATGCGAATTTTGGTTAAAGCAAGTGGCCTTCTTAGGTCATATAGTGTCTGAAGTAGGGGTGACTGTTGACCCGTCTAAAATAGAAGCTGTTTTGAATTGGCAAGTGCCAAAGAATGTAGCAGAAGTTAGAAGTTTCTTGGGATTGGCGGGATATTATCGTCGATTTGTACAAGATTTTTCAAGGATAGCTGCACCATTGTCCACATTGACTCGGAAGGAAGTGGCATATCAGTGGACCGATATGTGTGAGGCGAGTTTTCAGGAGTTAAAAACGAGATTAACTACAGCTCCAATTTTGACTTTGCCTAGTGGAACTAAGAATTTTGTGGTGTACAGCGATGCTTCAAAGGAAGGATTAGGCTGTGTTTTGATGCAAGATGGCAAAGTTGTGGCTTATGCTTCAAGAAAGCTGAAACCATATGAACAAAATTATCCAACACATGATCTTGAGTTAGCAGCGATTATGTTTGCATTGCATAAGTGGAGGCATTATCTGTATGGTGCTGAGTTTGAGATTTTTACTGATCATAAGAGTTTGAAATACCTATTTTCTCAGCAAGATTTGAATATGAGACAGAGAAGGTGGATGGAAGTACTCAATGATTATCATTGTACGATTCAGTATCACCCAGGTAAAGCCAATGTTGTTGCAGATGCACTAAGTAGGAAAGTACAAGTTGCTAGCTTAATGGTGAAAGAGTGGAAGTTGATTGAGCAAGCTTGTTCATGGGAGTTATCTGTTACTGAGTCAGGAATTATTCTTGCAAATTTACAAGTGAAACCAGTGTTATTACAGAGAATCCAGGAGGAACAAGAAAGGAATTTGGAGTTGCAGATAGAAGTGAAGGATAAAGATGGAACCTTTAAACCCGAGTTTTCTATGGATATTGATGGTGTCTTACGGTATAAAGACAGGATAGTTGTGCCTAACAATGAAGAGTTGAAAGGAGAAATACTGAAAGAGGCCCATAAGTCAAAGTATACAGTGCACCCAGGTGGAACAAAGATGTATCGAGATTTGAAATGTAATTATTGGTGGAATAACATGAAACGAGAAATAGCTGACTTTGTTTCAAGATGTATTGTATGTCAACAAGTGAAAGCCGAACACCAAAGACCGGCGGGTCGATTGGAACCATTACCGGTACCCGAATGGAAGTGGGACCATATAACAATGGATTTTGTTACAGGATTACCAAGGACCCGTGATGGGCATGATTCAGTATGGGTGATTGTGGATAGATTGACAAAATCTGCTCATTTCCTACCTGTACTTAAGACGTACTCATTGGATAAATTAGCCCGAGTGTATGTACAAGAAATAGTTCGATTGCATGGGATACCAGTAAGTATTGTAAGTGATAGAGATCCAAGATTTACATCTCATTTCTGGAAGAGTTTGCAAGGTGCATTGGGTACAAATTTGAGATTTAGCACATCATTTCATCCTCAGACTGATGGAAAATCTGAGAGAACTATTCAAACATTGGAGGATATGCTTCGTGCATGTGTGATAGATTTCAAAGGAAGTTGGGATCAACATCTGGCATTGATTGAATTTGCTTATAATAATAGTTATCATGCTAGTATCGGTATGGCACCATATGAAGTCCTATATGGACGAAAGTGTCGCTCCCCAATTTGTTGGAGTGAAGTTGGAGAAAGGAGTTTAATTGGGCCACAGATAGTTCAAGAGACCACTGAAAAGATTCAGCAAATTCGGCAAAAGATTTTGACTGCTCAAAGCCGACAGAAAAGTTATGCTGATAACAGACGAAGAGAATTAGAATTTTCAGTGGGAGATTTTGTATTTCTTAAGGTGTCGCCATTCAAAGGTATAAAGCGATTTGGAAAGAAAGGCAAGTTGTCACCAAGATATATTGGCCCTTATGAAATATTGGATCGTGTTGGAAATTTGGCATACAGAGTTGCCTTACCTGTATCTTTGGAAGGAGTACATGATGTGTTCCATGTTTCTATGCTACGAAAGTATAACCCTGACCCATCTCATGTGATAAGCCCTGAGCCGATATCAGTCCAAACAGATTTGTCATATGAAGAGTTGCCGGTGCAGATTTTAGCTTTTGATGTGAAAGTTTTGAGGAATAAAAGCATTTCGTTGGTTAAAGTTTTGTGGCAAAATCATGAAGTGGAGGAAGCCACGTGGTAAAAAGAGGAGGATATGCGGAGAGATTATCCGTATCTATTTGGTAAGTTTAAGTTATGAATTTGGGGACCAAATTCTTTTAAGGAGTGAAGGGTGTGAGAACCCAACATTTTATATGGTTTGATTACATATTTAAGTATGATTAGATAAACCACTTTTGTGAAAATGGTTATGATGAACTATGCATGATAACATATTTGAATGTATGTTTAAATGTTAGACACCTTGAATTGAGTAAATTTTCTAAAAAGGTGCACGAAGTGCTAGAAATGAAAAGGAGTATTTAATGTTTAGAAACTTTAAATGATCACTTGGAATGACCAAAGATATTTTGAGAAGAGTTGGAAACGAAAAATGGTGAAACCTTTAGCTGGGAGTAAACGGTTGTTGACCGGACTGCCTGTGAATTGTTTTGCTTTTGGCAAAGAATTATGCCACCTCGTGCTTGTGACGTGTCAACATAGTATTGTGACACGTCGTGCTTCGAGCCTTGTCGTACTTTGGTTAGCATTGTCGTGCTTACTAGGTGGCACAACCGTGTCTTGCCACCTCATGCTTCCAGCCTTGTCATGCTTGCCAGGTGGCACAACTGTGTCTTGCCACCTCGTGCTTTGAGCCTTGTCGTGCTTGCTAGGTGGCACAACTGTGTCTTGCCACCATGTGCCTTGAGCCTTGTCGTGCTTGCTAGGTGGCACAATCGTGTCTTGCCACCTCGTGCTTAAAGCCTCGTCGTGCTTGACTTTTCCACCTCTTCACCTTCACTTGACACCTCCTACTTGCTTCTAACTTGATATAAAAGACCCAATTGACCTGCTTAAATTCTCTTACCTCGTTTTTAGAGAAAAGTGCAAGAAAAGCAACCAAAAACCTCCCAAAATCTAGAATTAAGGCTTGTTTTTGAAAAGGAACCTCAAACAGTTGATTTGGAAAGTTCCTATGAGCTTCAAACAGTGTTTTGAACGTGTTTTGAGGAGTATTTTAAAGGTGTTTCAAATCTGAAAATTGGGTCTTTCATCTCTTCTTTAAGGTAAGATAGTTAAAGCTTTTTAATGGGCTTTTAAGACATGAATATGGATATATGCTATGTTAGCGTAACTCTTTTAGTATGAATCATTTGTCAAACATTTATATACTTGTTAGAGACTTGTTAGTAAGTGAATCTATTCATGTTTAACATATTGGAGGTTATGGAAGACGTGAAATAGGTTATGGTATGTGTGAATTGTGGATTTATGTCAAACTAGACATGGTTAGAATATGGTTTTGGACATGTTTGTTATGTCCTATAATTGAACTAATTTGCTGAATATAAATGATTATGTTACATGTCCAAGATGTTATGAAGATGACGTTACGTGATGAAAGTGACTAAATATTTGATAGCTATGTATGAAATGATATATTTTCTTGCACATGAGCATGTTACATCCTTTCATTGAAATGGATGGTTGATATACTGTTGATGATTATTATGTTACCCCGTTCAAATGATTGGGGGTTGATTTGTTTGTGTTTGAGTAGCGGTGCACCGTATGAGCCGAACAATTGTATCTCCGACTGCTACCCGAGGCAGTATCGGTGTCCATTTGTTTTCGGTTACTTTGCCTTTGGCCGAGGCAAAGGTTGTGATCTTATATCCCGGGTGTGGTGACATAAGGGTGGTCTATTGATGGGACTGAATTCGGGAATGGTAAACTCTTGTAATGCTCAACTAAGTGTGAACATTTGATATGTGTTATGTGCACATGTAGAACTGCTTAATGTGATTGAATTACAATAGCATGCATTATCAGTATTCTTGAGTTGAAAGTTACATTAAATGTCTTTGATTATCTTATTGAGCCAGTGGGCTGACGGGTTTTTACCCATAATAACATTTTAGATCAAGGAGCCGGTCCCTCGAAAGGCAAGGAGAAGGTGTGAGGCACGGTGAGAAGACGGGCAAGGGGTCACTTGTACATTTGTGAATTAAGTTGTACTTACGTAGTACAGTATGTCAACTTTGAGATCTGGCAGAGAGCTTACTAGGTGTGTTTTGTAACAGTAAACTCTTTAATTTTGTATAATATGGTTTGATTACCAAGTGAGTTAGAATGAGTTGTATTATCAGTTTGATGTGATTAGCTGATGTGTCGTAATGCTCCAGCCGGGTTGAGTTAACCTTAAGTTGGGGCGTTACAGTTGTGGTATCAGAGCGTAGTTAAAGGCTGGGATAAGATCCTAAGGCCTTGTGTGGTTAGAGATTATTGAATATTGCATATTATATGGGGGTACTTATGCGGAGTTTTGTGTGTAGGCTTACAACGGAGCGAGAGCGCGGAGCGCGAAATCAAGGAAACAATAGAGAAATGGCTGATGAAGGAACTCAAAGAAAGCATAATCATGAGTTTAATGCTGAAGGTCAGGATGGGCACAACCCACAGGTAAATGTAGAAGAGCACTCCACTGGAAATAATAATCATGTGACTAATAGTGGATTACTGGAGGCTTGTCAGATACTCCAGCAGGTTGTAGATGAAATGAGACAAATGGGTGTTGCCGCCACTTGTTTGGATCATGTGACTAATCATGTGACTAATCATGTGACTAATAGTTGTTGTTGTTGCCGCCACTTGTTTGGATCTTAGGTTAAAGTTGCATGGCATGAATATATCAATACTAGAAATACCTAAACAAATGTCCTACACGAAAGCCGCCACAACCAAGCTTACAAAGAAAGTCAGTAAGACATTTGAAGATCTTTATAACTTATATCGAGATTATGCTGACGTGCGCGGGCAAGTTACATCGTCGAGGGGTCAAATATATTATTGGTCATATCTTAAGGGCCTTCATCTAGTGGCAAAACAAACACCAGTGGAATGTACTTCTAGTTCTACAGGTTCGTATTCTTTTTCCTATTTTAATGAAGTTGGCTTATATGCAAAAACTGATCATTATTATTCTTTACCAATGGAAGAGCAAATGAATTTTAATTTATGAAAAAGTTTATAAAACTTTATCCAAAATTGCCTAGAATGTACTACCGGTGCAAACCTCCGCTGCTGCTTCAGAGTCAGCATTTTCAGCGAGCGGGGAAGTGTTAGATGACAGGAAGAGTCGTCTTAATCTCGAGTCACTCGAGTTATGTATATGTTGGAAGGATTATCTTGATGTAAAATACCAAAAACATGATAAACCAGTTAATGATAAGAGGAGCAACAGTTCGAACGTCGAAGATCTTTCAGATGATTTGGTAATTTCTTTTTCTTTTCATTTTCTCAAGTTTTTAGAATAAATTATTCCTCAAAATATAGTTTACATTTTTCTCGTGGATTATTTTCAAAAAATTAAATGTATTTAAAGTAAACAATGCACATGAAAATGTGACTATATACAAGCAACATAGATATTTTTCCTCACTTTTTTTAGAAAACTAGATGAAAGCACGTGCGATGCACGTAAATGTACACCCTCGTTGAAAATGATGTTAGATTACCTTTATGTGAAATCATATTTATTCATAAAAACAAACAAATATAATTATGATATTATTTGTAGGATCCTACTTTTGCTAGATTTTATTTCATGGTATAAGCACCAAAGGCTCTAAAACATTTGTAATATTGTTTAGTGAAGAGAAAAAGTGTGTCGAAGAAAATGTATTTTAGTTTTGAATGTAGTTCATTCCGACCTAGAGTTTAAAACTCAAGTTTGCTAACATATTCAGATGACAAGTGCAAATCTACAAGTCTTCAAGTAATCTTCACATAGTTCGTACAATTTAAATCTAGTGAACTATACTCATTATATTTATCATCTAGTGAACTATACTCATTATATTTATCATGTCATCCTGCTAAGCGTTCTGTTTATATAAAGCATGCTAACAACAAATATATAGACAATCACTCATAGATTACTATTATATTAAATGCTATTAAGTGCTAGGCAAAGAAATTATTGATTTTACTTATTTTGTCACAACGAAAAAGCTGTTTTAATCTCATAAAAACTCTCTTTAGGTTATAACTAACTCGAATTTTCTTTCACTGCATTCTCTTCAGAAAATTTTCTTACTCAAATACGTTGACTTGCATCACTTACCAGTTGTGCCAGTACGATACTCCCCTTCATTTGTGAATCAGATAATCTCCTAATTAAATTATTAATGTAACATACTTTTATGCTAGGAATATGTTAATCGAGAGGTATCAAGTAAGGAACAAAGTTACAAATAGACTAACAATGAGATTCGTAAGATGGAAATTACAGATCTTGCTTTTAGACGACATCGTGAAAATTATATAAGCGTATACTAATTTCAAAAAGAATTTATGCTTTCATTTTGTGAGCAAAGCTGTAGATACCACTTTTGCTCGTTAACTAAAAATCTCAAAGTCAAGGTGTGCGACATACAAAATTCTTACCTTGAAATTAAGCTTGGTGTTGTACTATAACAACAAAATTATGAAAATACAACACTTTGTATATTCAACGCGTATTTTCTCTTTCTTGCCTTTACAATGGATAAAAAGCTTCAACTTAGTAATGCAATCTAGGGTAAATTTGTACTTTTTGGTCGCCTTTAATTACTTTAGACATAAAAAATATGATCAGGACTAAGACCTAGTTTAATGATAGTCTCACTTTGGTTTCTTGGAATAGGGTGAGTCATCATTTTTCTATCAAGGTCAACGTTGATATAATGTTTCTAATATTCTGCTCAAAACTTTTAAAGTTGAATTAGTTATGACCAAGATGTTTGTCCAAATGAAGATAATAATCTTTCTTTCTAATAATGAGTTTTTCAAGTTTAAATTAACATGTATTTGCCTTACTTATCGGTAAAGAGTGTCATATATTCCCACACAAATAATTAGGTAAAGTTTTTTAGAGTCACAAGTTGAAAACCTTGATGATTGTTATAATTGTTGAGTTAAGGTTGTTGAGATCATAAGAACATTAATGTACATTCAAGAGGATGTAACAATTCCATTATGTTATGGAATGATAAACTTAGGTAGCAAGGAGTTATATATTTTTTGGGCAAGTTTACTTTTAGAGGTGTGAGATGTAGAGAAAAGGTTGAATTACAGTTGAATGCCAGAACCAAATCAATTAAACCAAGCTATAGAGAGTATAAATGAAATACATGTTTGATGCTAAAAAAGTTAAATGGTTTGTTAAAAGTTGAAGAGTTTCAATTAATATAGGGAGAAGGCTCGTGCATGCATCTAGCATTTGACAATTGACTTTGAGAGAAGGACCATGCATCTAACATGAAGAGGTGAAGAGTTTTTTTGCGGGCCATAACATTAGTTAATGATTATTTACAACCAAGGTCAATCATGGCATTAAAAAAAATTATAGGGATAGTTTTGTCCAAAAAATGATTTACACCTATCCACACTTTTATAAGTAGTATAGAAATCAAATCAATTAAATCAAGCTATAGAGAGTATAAATGTAATACATGTTTGATGCTAAAAAAGTTAAATGGTTGGTTAAAAGTTGAAGAGTTTCAATTAATTTAGGGAAAAGGCTCGTGCATACATCTAGCATTTGACAATTGACTTTGAGAGAAATACCATGCATCTAACATGAAGAGGTGAAGAGTTTTTTCGCGGGCCATAACATTAGTTAATGAGTATTTACAACCAAGGTCAATCATGGCATTAAAAAAAATTATAGGGATAGTTTTGTCCAAAAAATGATTTACACATATCCACACTTTTATAAGTAGTATAGATTAATCCTTTCTATATATAAAAAAAATAGGTAACTTTGCCTACTTATTTACAAGCGGCCAGTCCCAAGCCCGAATAAAAAGAGTAGTGCCTAGAACAAATTTATCTTAAATGCTGGGCCGCCCCAAGCCCGACCCATTGACACCTCTAGCCACCAACACCACCATCGATGACCAATAACCCTGTACACCAAGCTACAAACACTGTCAACCACCACAGCCACTGACCGCCGACCTGCCACCACTACTGATGAACACACTCGAACACCAAACTTGCCAACACCGCCAACTTACCATAGCCATTGACCGTCACCACCACCACCAGTGACCAACACCCACAAACACTGCTAACCACCATAGCCATTGACAACCACCACCATCACCACTGGCCAATACCACCGAACACCAAGTCTCCAAACCATTCACCTAGTTAAACTCCAATGAAGCTCTAATTCGCAAGCTAGTTGATACTGCTAGTAGTTGGATGATGGTAGAGGAGATTTGTTGGTCGTGGTGAGGGCCCTTCTAGTTGTTGAACATAAGAGCTCAGAAGAAGCTTTCAAGTATTGAAAAATGAAAGAAAAGAGACAACAAAAAATAAAACAAAAGTAAAAACCAATTATGCGAAACTGTATCAAACAACCCATCAATTTTGTTAAAAATAAAAACTCAAAGAGATTTTAAGTTTTAATTCTTTGGAAAACAAAAACTGAAATGGGTTTCATACACACCCTAAGTAATAATGAAATGAGTTTGAAACCACCTGGATTTTGTAAAGCATCTCCAACGGTCATGTATTTGGTTTTTGCTAGATTTTTAGTGGAAACATTTTTGCTCCCGACTGAGAAAGCATCTTCATCCTTTAACCCCCACATGGCAGCTTCTCATTGGCCCACATGTCCGTGAGTCATGCTCCTTAGACGTGATCAAGGTGTTTCCAGTTTGCTACACTTAACAGACTTTTGTCGTTAGTCCATGTAACACCCCAAATTTGTGTTTTCTTTTTAGTTTATCGGAATGCATACTTTAGACTATTAATTCGATTAGTTTGGGGTCTTCTAGTGATATTAAAATTTATGGGTAAACTTGAGAAAGAAAAAAAACTAAAATTCAAGGGATTTTTAAACAAAGCATCCTTTTTAGGATTAATATATAAAGGCAAACTTATCTATCTTCATCTTTATGATTTTACATCATTACAGAGAGTATCTTTTTGAGTAATTCTTTGATTGAGAGTGAACATTCTTCAATCAAAGAGTGTGTCGTCAATTCTCCCGCTTTCTATTATACTAGAGCTTCATTTGTACTCATTTCTTTCCAAGAGAATTTCTTTGTACGAAAATCGATCTTTGTAAAAAGATTATGTTTGGTGTGGGATATCACCAAGGTATGTAATGGTTTTGATCTTGACCTAAAGAAGAGTGTTGCTAGTGGATTTAGTGCTCTATTAAAGGATTTCCTTTAAGAAGTGGATGCAGCTTGAAGGTAGTTCAAGAAGAACCATTTAAATATCCTTATTCTAACTCAATTTCTTTATTTACTGCTCAACAATTGTTTTAAAATTGTGGCATCTTGATTGAAATGTTCATTTGTTTGACTAAGGTTCATGATTGCGTCTAGTTTAAATTGTCAATGATGATTTGGTTAACACCTAGAGAACTAAAATATCATATGGTTCTCTAGTCTTGAGGGGATTTTAATACTAGGCCTCTATTTCTTGATGGTTTTTCATGTGTATATGGAAATTTACAATGCGAGCATTTTCGTAATTTTTAGATTTTGAAACGTAGGGGATCATTGAAGATGGTTCTTATGTTCCCACCAAGTTGATTGGGAGTATAAGTTTAAGCCGAATGATAAATTTGGATTTAATGATCATGATAAATACTCCTAAATCCCAAAAAAAATTGTCGAAATTTGACTTACACAAACTTTAAGAAATTTGTCAAAAATGTATGTTTTTCCAATCATATAACAACACCCCTTTTACCATCCTACCCTCTACGATTTCTGGTGCAGTACCCTAATCACCATCATCAAGCCTCAATCATGGAATCACCAAGCCCCATGGCCTTCTAACCCTACGGCCTGAATTACACTTCAAGGCGTTCAACTATGGGCTATTCTCTGCCTCAAACCACCACCCACAACCATTACTATCACTTCCTTTCTAGTGCGGTACCTTAATGTATCAACATCATCAAGCCTCAACCATTGAGCCACATAGCTTTATGGCCACCAACCCCACAGCCTCAACCACCCTTAAAGGCGTTCAGAGATGGGCTATCTGCCACCTCAAACCACTACCCAAACCCATCACCATCACCTCATTTGTGGTACAGTAGCCTAATGTTTTACCATCATCAAGCCTCCACCATCGAGGCACCATAACTCCATGGACCCCAACCTTGTAACCTCAACCAAACCTTAAGGCGATGAATGGCTATTCACCATTTCAAACCACCACCAACACCCATCATCATCACCATAATTTAAGTGGTTAATTAATTACCACTCATTTGCTTCCAAATTTATTCTTAAAGCAAGCTAACTTCTAAATTAAATATCAAATCTAAGGATAAATAAAGTTATTACTGGGGATCGAATCTGAAATACTCCGTATGATTAAGGTCCAAAGCTGAATTGCTTAGATCTGACGATAAGTTTCTGATGGGGTATGATGGCGGTGGATGGTTGCACAATTGTGGCTTGTGCAAGGCAATGATGGTGGGTTGTGGTGGTTGAAGTAAGGCGGCAGTGGTAAGTTAAAGGGGGGGGGAGATGCGCAATGGGGTGATGCCATGGTGAAGAGAGAGAAGGGCCTGAACAAAAACAAACGAAGAAGTTTGGTTAGTTAGAGAAGGGCAAATGTGGAAGTAAACAAACACTTTTTAGTCTAAAAAAGGAAAGTGAATAATATATTTAGGATAGCCAAAAAATAACATATGATCAATTGTTATATGACGAAAGGTGTATATGTTTTGCATGAATGCTGGAACTAAAAATTGTCTTGTTTGTGCTTTAGACACAAATGAACTCAATCGAGTCATTATATGTGATTCAACTAAGGGTATATGTCATTCTCTTTAAGTCACTCATGAAGGGACTTCTCTTTTAAGATATTCAAAGTTGAATTTGTGGCATACAAAATATGAAGTTTTAAGTCTTTCCTGATGCATATACTATGGAAATAAATTCTTGTTTTACAAGAATTTTTAATACTTTGAAACAATTGGAAAAATATTTTCTTAATGGTGATCTTGTTAGAAAGGTAATTAGTTCATTACCTAGAGCATGTGATGCAAAAATCACGGCAATGCAAAAATTAAAGGATCCCAATACCTTCCCATTATATGGTTGATTTATTCCTTGATGACCTATCTGATGCAACTTCAATCATTAGAGCAAAAAGGTCCAAAGAATGAGAAGTGCATTGCTCTTAGAGCCTCATCAATGATGGATCAATCTTCAAGTGACGAAGAGGAAGACTCAAACCATAAAGAGATTGATATATTTGCAAAATAATTTAATGATTTTCTCAAAATAAAGAGAAATG
This sequence comes from Escallonia rubra, assembly GCA_033065855.1. Classification (NCBI taxonomy): domain Eukaryota; kingdom Viridiplantae; phylum Streptophyta; class Magnoliopsida; order Escalloniales; family Escalloniaceae; genus Escallonia; species Escallonia rubra. The sequence continues at coordinate 61,377 of JAVXUO010001206.1, read as the reverse complement.
AAAACCCATACAAGAGCAAAAATGATTCAAGTTTTGAGAGTACCTCAAGGTAGAATAAGAAGTTGTAAGAGTCAAGAAAGAAGCACTCCGCAAGGAAATTAATTAAAGTCACTATGTGAAGCGTTAATGACTCAAGTGGAGATGAAGGTAGTGACTTCCATGATAGATTGGCAAATCTATGCTTTATGGTTCAAAAGAAAAATGAGATAAATTCTTCATATAGTGATAGTGATAGCAATTGGTCCAATGATGATATCTATGATGCCTATACTCTTTTATATGAAAAATCCATGAAATTAACTAAGAAAAAATATGCTATTACGAAACAAGTACATGCCATTTTAAAAGAGCAAAATGATTCAAAAAGTAAAAAACATAAGTTGAATGCTAAAAAGATGAATGTCTATTTAGCCATTTTTATGTAAAGCATGTGAAGAAAGCTTGATTGTCTTAGTTAGAAATACTCCTTTAGATGAGATCTCGAAACATATTTTGGACATAGAAAAACAAAACGACATATTAAAAATGAGGTCAATGAATTAAAAAGGTGTCTTGGCAAATTCATTGAAGGTAAAAACAATTTGGATATCTTGATTGGCAACCAAAATATTACTTTAAACAAATGTCGATTACACATATATTCTTTGAGCTTGCCTAGAAAGAGCTTACAAGACAAAGCTCAAAACAATAATCCTCCAAGGCAAGCAAAGACTTATTGTTCATTCTTTAGATATTGTGGTTGGTGCAGCAAGAAATAACATACAACTAATCATTGCCTTTGTAGAGTTGTTTAAGTTAGAGGATTAGAAAAAATGTGGGTTGTTAAAAAATTTCTTAATGTTGCTAGGACTAACACTTATGGACCCAAGAGAATATGGGTACCAAAAACTTGACCTAAATTGTGATCATAAGTTGTTCAAAGTAAAGACAAATAACAACAAAGAGAAGGCTCGAAGAAAATTTTGAAAGGGATGAGAAATAAGCTAAATCTTAAAGAGGAATAAACATTTCAAGATTGGAGGTGCTAAAGGAAAGTCTCAAATCTTATCTAGGAGTATGGAACTTCAATAAAACTCTCTCATGAGCTCAGTTCCTTGATAATTCGCCAAGAGAATAAAACTTAAAGCTCTATTCAACATTATCCTATATGTTAAACTTATACATCATGAAGTATGTGGAGTTTGTCATATTTATTCCTCACGATATAAATAGCTTATTTGTTGAGCATTTATGAGAACTATGACCTAATTTTCAATCCTTAAGTCGTTACTTCTCTATATTATATCTTGGATACATCTTGGATTTGGATAACTATAGATAGTCATTTCACCATCCGCGGATGGCGATCCCATGAAGGAGTTTCAGTAGGTACGTAGGTAATAACAAAGTCGTTGAATATGGCAGCGCAATTCACTATTTTATATATCCTAAGGTGCCGAGGCCTTAAAAGATAAGTCCATCTCTATGATTGAGACAATGTTGGTACAATAGGTCTTAATGGATTAATAGTCATTAATTATTAAGATGAGGTGTTCAAATGCAGCATAACTATTGATAAATTTCAATTATATATGTGGAAATAATATGTGGAGCAGCTATTTCCTTTTCTCTCCACACATTTAAATTGGAGGCCACCATTATTACCCACTAAATAAATTCAGGCGAATGATAGCCTCAAACGCCAAAAAAATGGAAGGGGAAGAAGAACCACAACCAGAAGCACCTAGAAGTTGGGAAGGTAGGAAAACGTTTCCATGGCCTTGAACTTGAGTAGTGCTTCCATTCACCCAAAGCCTCCTGCTCCCCCCCCACCACTTTCGAAACCCAAACATCTCTTCAAGCTCTACATCTCTTCTACTTCAACTTCTCCTGCAAAGGCTGCTCTCTCTGAAGGGAGTGAAGCTGGATTTACCGAGGAAGAGACTATTACCTATTCTGGTATCCCATTCGGTTATTCGCATGTCTCCTTTGTTCTTTCTGTTTCAAACTGACTTCTTTGTTTACGGGATTTGAACCTATTAGAGTTGGTTTTGTACTTTGTTGGAATATAAGTAGCTTCGTTTGGGTTCTCTTTGGACTTTTCACAAACACTTTGTTGGCAAAGATTAAGAAGAAGAAAAAAAAGGAAGATGAAATGGAAAACAATAACTTAAGGATATTTGTCAACTGTTCATACCATTTTTTGAAGGGAACTTCTGGAAGGAATCTCCTGGACTTGTAACTCTTTTTCATCATGAAAACGACTCATTTGATTGGATTATAGCTTATAGAAAGTTTAAGCTCCACACCCGTTGGGTTGTTTTCGCAAGTCACTGTGATCACTGGCATGTAAATTGACTTTGGTTGTAAAGACTACTTTTTAAGAACCTAATTAATTAACTACAAAATTTCCAAATGTTGGGAGAAAAGATTAAAAAGGATGAAAACGAGAAAAGAATGACCAAGCACCGTGATGGCCTTTTTATTGTTTCATTTAGATATAGGCTCATACGAGTAGATCAAATTGCTACAAGCTTTTTTGTGCCTTCACGTAAGGCTTTCTCGGTCATGTCAAGTTGCAGATGCAATCTTGAAGTTCATTCGAGTTGCGGTTTAGGAATTTCTGTCTTTGGATATGGTTGATGGTTCACGTCGTATGATATTGATCTGCTGAAACATATATTTTAAGATTCTGCTTCCTGAGATAGTTGTTCTGCATTTTGTCTTCAAGGTTCTTTATCTTCTGCTCGGACACAGCTGGATCTCTTGGAACAACTCACATCCAATACCAGGCCCGTTGATGGTACGTGGATTTTATTCTACAGCAGGCCGGTACCACATATTACTCTTGATTAAAAGAGAAGAGGCAGACCATTTTATAACATTTATGCATGTAATGACCAGATTACGAGAGTGATGGTAGCTATGGGAAACTCACAATTCGCGATCAACTTGCTCAATTAGTTGGTGACAGAGATGATGATTTCAGCATTCCTTTGGGGAAAGATATAAAGAAGGTCAGTCCCAAGTTCTTAACGATCTCACAGAAGAGAAACATCAAAAGGCAGGCTTACCTGAATGAGGTGTCTAAGAGAAACGATACTGTTTTTTTTGCAACCATAGGAGCCTTTGTACTATTTCCGCCTCTTATTATATTGGTAATAGCTATAACAACTGGTTATGTACAGCTTTTTCCATGAATGTATTCGTTGGATTAGTTAGTGGAACCAAATTCCCAATTATATCTGAAAAGCTTATGGTTTACTTAGCTAGCATATTTTCCTTTCTCTATGAAACAAAACTATATGTCAAGCATGATTCTGGTTTTTCTCTTGTGACTATCCAAATCATCCTCGGTCTGTTGTCTCTCTTCTCAAAATACGTATAACATGAAACAAACTCGTTGTGCAGATGTAGTGTGTTAAGTTCAAATAGTAATTTGGTTGTTCTAAATTTTTTACATCTAAATTTTAGCATAGTTTTTGCAAACTTAGGTGCGGACATAAGATCCAATGGGAACAAAGTGTATCTAATTTGTTATGATAGAAAGTTGCTATGAGTTTTAGAATGAGGTAGTAATTAGAGACGCATCAGTTTCTTAGCGTAGTTTTAGGATTCTCCAATTTTAGCGGCACTGATCCTGTCAAAGTTTAGCACCAGGATTCTCTAATTTTAGTGGGGCTCCTGTCCCTCGCACCCGCTTCCAGTTCCACCCAAACCTGTATACTAATGGCGCTCCCTGCCCCCGAACGTCCACCCACTTCCGCTCCCACCCATGTGTCATGGGGCCAAGGTTTCTACTTATGCAAATCCTTGAAATCTGAGAAAAAGTCATAGAGGGTCAATGTGGTAGAATGGCTCGGAGTCTCAAAATCAAATACTGCGCCAGTTGAGATCCTTTTACAACCAATTTGTAAAGAAGAGGTATGATCTTCATGCTAAAATAGTGTCACTTTGTTTGCAGTAAAGTAATTGTATCATCGCGAAGTTTTTTTTTAAACACCCACCTGACATTTATAGTGAAGTAGGGCATAGGCTTCCGATGGATTAACCTTAGACCCTTTTTTATGGACAAGGATCAACTTTAGATCCTCGATGGACACATATTTAATGCCTTCTAGTGAAACATATTGTAAGATGTTGTGTGGCTGCACTTGGAGCTGGTTGCCATGTTAAAAGCCACCATAAGGGTTCAACACTTGAACAGGCTTCGCCGAAATATCTAAGTTTTCCTTGTGAAATCATGTTCCATTGAGGTCAGCTTCGGATGATTGGGATGGAATGATCTCCTTCAGCCTTTTATTCTAACAATTTTATGCATATTAGCAACCTCCACTTGGTGAACATATCATATTTCAGAGAAATGTTTAGGCAAACTTGATAGCAGTGAAAATGAAAAGGAAAGAAAGATGTTATCACTACATTTTACGTGTAAAGTTAATGGAGGCCATGTATAAAAGTTGAAGTATGCGATATAGGTTGCATTAGTTTTCTTGAGGCCTTAATTCAGGTTGAACCTGGTAAACTCTGTCTCAGAAGCAATCCTTACCAAGATATACAGTTGAAGTTATGCATTAAGTGCCAAATTGCAGAGCGCGAGTGTTATAACTGAAGCACTTGGGATTGAAAGAGCTGCAAGAGTGTAATTAAAGTTTACATATAGATTGTATATCATAATTCGATTTCAATAGAACAATTTTCATGAGTCAAAGAGATAAATGGTCTTTTCTTAAAGACTCGGTATTTACATGTATAAATGAAACAGGAATAGAATAAAACGATGATGTGTGGCCAGGTGTCAAGCTGTAAAGTGACACCTTTTAGTTTGGTCGTAACATTCTTGTGGTGGACATTCCATCAACTTTTCTGCAGAGTGTTATTCCAGAGATAGCTAAGCTCTGGTTGCACTGAGCAGATTCTTGGGACATGGGGTCTATTACTTGTTTGATCTGTCGTAAATTTACAAGATTAACTATTGACTTTAGAGAATCTGGAATTTAACTTGAATCTCGTCCAGTAGCGTGAAAGCGTGCTTTGAATTCCGGAGGGTCGCCCTTATTGGGTGAATATTGGGTGTTAGGTTCAAACCAGATAGGACACAGAGGGTTTTGCCGGCATAAGCAAGATGCTACATGTAGGTTAAAAGCTCGAGACAAGTTCTAACATTGTAATTTACTGTGCGAACAACTCTTATGAGATTTATAAAGTTAACAACTGGATATGAAATTGAGCCATCGATTTAGGCAAGTTATACTTGAATCTGTTCTCCGATATACTAACTCTAATAGCATTCGACGTGCTTCTGTTAGTGAACTGAATGAATCTTCAAACTTCTGATTAGCAATAACGTTATACTAGGATTATGGGCACACGCGATGCGTGTGCATACAATGGTAGTATGTGGTGTTCAAACATTGCATTTAAATCCTAGAAAATGATTAACTGTAGAAACACATCGACATCTTAGAAACTAAGACAGGAATCTAAAAGTTGCAACTTAAAATGCCAAAAGAAATCATAGTACATAAATACTGGAAAATCAGAAAACAACGAGGTATTGTTATCTCATCTGGTAATTATAAACATCAACCGTCCAAGTAAGAAATAGAAAGAAAAAATCAATAGCATTTTATGGCCCATGGTATCTAGCAAATGAAATGAAATGAAATGAAATGAAAAATGATAGTTATAGAAGAAGGAAGAAGATGTGCGGTTACTGCCTAGTGGGGCAGTAAGTGGGATAAGTGGGGGAAGTGGGTGGGAATTCAATTAGAAGTTAAAATCATGAGCTTGAAAATGCTGGCATGACTTGTGACTCTTTTATTGTCTAATAATTGTAATGGCAAAAGGAGAAATGTACAGGGTATTAACTAAAAACACAATGTCCAGTTCATAAACTCGCTCAGGCTTAATATGTTGTATAGCTAAACCTCAGTTTTGTCGGTACCAGTATGTTCATCCCTTTATGTTGAATTACATGTAGATATGGATCTTATGTGGTATCTAAGGACTTGGCTTGCTCAGTATTCTTTCTAACATCTTACGAAGAGGTTTATGAGATGTTTCACTGAGCCTACTTTACTTCTTCCTTTTAGCTGGATCATTCATTCATGCCACTTGCTCTTTAAGCTTGCAGATGCAGTGCTACTGAGCTTCCCAACTACCATTTTGTCTATCTTGAACAAGCTTGAATGTATCCCATGTATGTTTGTACGTGTGCACACATATATCTATACTCTGGGATTTAAGGGTTCTTTTACGAAAACAAATTCACTTATACAATCAGTTTGTGTGGAGCGTTCTTGATACAACTACATGTTGCAATACATATAAGACAAAGTCATTTGCTTTGAAGACCTCCTAAAGTTGGTGCAAGTGTATAAGCATATTAAGTTTAGATGAGCAAAATGTGGATTGAGGAACCATTCAGTGGCTGAAACTTTGTTGAAAAAAGAACTATGAATGTTAGAAATTCCAGGGGATTATGACTCAGTGGGCCAGTAGTCTTCACAACCCAGAAAGAGTTCAGGTTGAATTTCGCAATAAATAAATGAAATAGAAACTAACCATAAAAATGATACAAGTAGCTTTGATTCTCTCGTTGAAGTTTCACCGTGGGATGTGAAAAGAAAAGAAGCTTGGAGACTGTAGAATTGTTCAACTTATGCCTCTTATGAAGTAAAAATCCCTTGACCACTTGCCAAATTCCAACTCAAAAACTAAAAAGTGACTGGTCCTCCTCAACATTAACTCCAATAGAGCTCCAAGTTAGTTACCTTTGTTGAGAAATTTATTTTCTCGTGTTAGGCAATCAAAGCCATGCAATCCATATACATGTGCGTTGCTAATTAGTTTTGGGATGGATGTTTGAGCACGGTATGTAAGAGGCATGCCACCAGGTTTAAAGTTGTCCATTTTTTTGGATTTAGTCCTTTAACGGCGGAGTATTTTAAATCAATTGACAATATTTTCCAGTCAATGGAACATTCACACTCAAAATCCCTGAAGTAATGTTACAGTTTAGTGCCCCTACTCTGGAGCACAATTTCGTATGTGTAGTAAACACCATGACTAGCACACATTACAAAGAAACCTATTGGCATTCCCTTATTTGCTAATGACGCTTCTTTTCTGTGCAAGCATTTCCGCACAAGGTGCAATCATTTCCGAATAAGGAGTTTCAAGGCAAATATGGGAGTTCCAATAGGGCCACCCTACAAAGAATCTCGTGTTAGTATAATTACTCTGTTTCATCTCCTTTCTCAAGAAGGACGGCCAGTAAACGCTTCTTTCTGCTTGTCTCTAGGATAAATCTCTTGATCAGTGGGTTGTATGGTTTCATTGCCTAACATCACTCCTTGCTTCTGGATGTAGTTCCACTTGTCTTGGAACAAGTAGAACAAGGCAATGAACGAGATCTCAGCTGTAAAAAGCATTATCCAAAGCTTTACACTTTTTGATGTTTTTTTCTGGTAGGCTTGTAGTCCTGTGTATATGTGGATGATCCCCAGTAGAGAAACTGCAGTACCCAGTAACCAATGCACAAAAAACCAAGCACTTCTTCTTGTACTTCCTCTGTAGACAATCACAAGATAATATGATGCTATTTCATGCATTTTCTTATAACATAAACTAAAGACTACTCCGATTTGAAATGTTTCAGTACCGAGTCCTACTTTGATGCCGAATTGGTGTTCATAGTTCATAGGTGCAAATAGAAAAATCAGAAAGAAGGCTTAGTAGGCCTACGGGTGGCTGAATTTTTGCGTAACCAGATTTTGGTAATCAGAAAATTTTGTATACTTCACCTTTGTGGCCGTAAGAACCCACTTAACGCTTGTAACCATATGACCGCATAAAGGACTATCCCCATCCTCTGGTGATAATTTTTGAAAGAGTTCTCAAAGTTTTTTATCGACATTATGGCTGCTGCTGTTGAAAGAATAACTGAAAGTATCTGCAGAAGAGAAAGTAAAAACTCATTTCTTTACACGAATAGCTGGCCAAGGTAGTTAGATCTAAATGTCTTTGGTCACTGCACCATGATGACATTAGTTGGAAGATGAACCGTAGCAGTAAACCTTTATCTTTGTCGTCAAGAATCTAGAACAACTAATCTCATAATTATCCTTCAAGCTCACGCCCAACCCAAAACAATTAAATTGTAAAGCTACTTATGTCCTACTAACAAGAACACTATCATAACTGCATTTTCTTTCCCTTCAAGTATTTCTGATAATCACTACAATCAACTTGAGGCAGAAAAGGTAAGCAGGTGTTAAAATTTATCTAGATTAATTAGATGGCAATCAGGGAATCATTTACTTTAATTTCCACCATCATTATATAGGTAGAAAGTGGGGTAAACAGCATTCAAGAGCAATGGTAACCTTTTGCAACCTGTTTGAGATATTGTTTGGCCTTCTAAATAAATTTCTTTTGAACATTATGATGGAAAACTAACACTGAACTCCTATATTCATAATGGTGAAGTATAAATGTAATGTAATCACATTAAGGTCTTGCCTGTGCATTAGCATGTATGTAGAACATAATCTTCAGCCTTCTTCCACATTGCTCCCCATTTGACAATCTGATAGCAAGTATTCCAACAGGCATAAGGAAACCCATTGAAGCCCAGAGAAGAAACCCGTGGAGGGTCACTTCGAATAGCAATCGACGGCTTAACTGATGTAATTGACAGAAAAATCAGTTAGTTGATATAGTCACTGAGTTCACTAGAAGACCTACATAAATATAGAAGTTTCTATGTTGCTTTATCAGGGTTTCATGTACACGCTTTAAATGTTGAACTAAGAAAGAAGTAGAACAAAAATATGTTGCATCCAATAGATTCTGCAGAAAAATTTAGTACCTTGTCTTCTGTACCCATAGTATGACTGCTGTTTGTTTTGACATGTTCATTAGATGAACAGATGAATGGTAGAGAAGTAAGAATGATAAAACTTGTAGAGAATGTGATAACCAGCTTCTTCGGTAATGGCATTTCTGAATATCTTCAAGGGTAACAAACCCTTTTGATGTGGCCGAGCCTTTATATCATAGGACCGGAGGAATGGAAGATAAACTAAATATGAGTTACGATAATCTTAACTGGATGTTGGCTCAACTACAAGGTTTGCTCTAAAGTGCCTGCCTCTCTGAAAATTTTCAGCATACTATCTTTTGCTGCATACAGATGTGGAAAGTTCAAGCTGCATTTTCTTTAAACAGCAGCATCTGCTTTTTGTTTCTGTTTTTCTCTCTTCCCCTTAAGAGGTATCCTTGGATGCTTTGGGCTCTGCATGAGTTCAATGGCTTTAAGCTTTTTTGAGGAAGAAAAGAAAGGCCAAAGGACTTGATTTCAACCATGTAGGGTCAGTTTGACAGGCTTTTAAATTTGTTTGTGGAGAATGTGGGATTTCAGAACAGAATGGTCAGAATGTAATGGAGGGTGATATTTGACAACAATGGAAAGTAGATCACAATATCCTCTACTTACCCACTGGCCATTACTGAGTATGTACAATATTATCATACCTTCCATTGATATGCGCATGCATGACACCGATGCAGTGTTTTGTTTCATCTTTATTGACCTTTTATCTTTCGTTTGCTACTTTGTGGGTGGTGTTTGGGGAATGTTTCATGCCCCATGAGACACCTCGTTGGCCAAGCACAACTGCAATTTTATTACTCCCTCATTCTTTCCCTCCCAAAAGGGTGTTTTTTGACAAGGTGGGCTGTATAAAGTTAAAGAACTGGTTATTAGAAGAAGCAAGAAACTCACTTGCCTTGTTTGAAATAGATGTTGTTTGATCTTTGGAGTAGAGACTACACAAACCTCTATTGTTCTGTTAAAGCAGATGCCGGTTAATATAATATGTATGAATAGCAGCTGTACAGGAGGTGGGTGGCATCATCTCAGTATGATGAAAAAAAAAGTATCAACTCTGTGTGTGTGTGTGTGTGTGTGTGTGTGGTGATTTTGTATCCTGATCACATTCAGATTAAACTAGATGTCATGAATCATGTCATACATTACCAAATTTGGTGTGGGGTTATGGTTGGTAACAAGCGCAATGAGGGAAGAGTTTAGAATAATAGAGTATAACACAGATGGACCAAGACAACTTATCTCTTGCAGCTTTTAGTTGTGGGAAATCTAGTAGGATATGCGCAAAAGTTATATACATGGTCCCTCTTTCCACCCATACTGAGCTTCATTCTTGGAAACTATGATGATGAGTTTTAAGCCCCCCTCCCGCCACCCCACCCCCACCTCTCTCTCTCTCTCTCTCTCTCTCTCTCTCTCCCTCCAGGGCCCTCCCTCCCTCTCCCTCTCCCCCTCACACACGCTCGCGCGCGGTCTTGCTACAATCTAGTCGTCACAAGAACACACCAACTTTTCTGGAACATGCATTTCTCCAAGTCTGAATGAACTAGAAGCGGCTAATATAAGTGAGTAAACACGACTCGCATCGTACGATTCACAGCCGGGAAGAACTCCTGGATACCGCGATAATGATGAAGAAGAACAAGACATGCTTGTGCAATGGTGGGATTGACAGATAAACGCACATTGATATGCGTAAATTTACCCTCAGCAGTTTTGTGAACGGGACGATGACATGATATTCCAAGATCTAGATTTTCCCTACTTTGATTACGAACTTAAGAGGTAAATTTCGTCCCCAAATGTTCAGATCCTTGCCACAAAGTTGAGGTTCTGAAATGGGACATCTGGTGACAAATATAACCTCTGAAGATCAAAACATTCAAGAGAACTACAATGGCGAGCACCCCCCTTTTTCGATGATAATGAAAATACTGCTCTATGTATGTCGATCAACGATTGGGTTGAATTATCATTATCATCATCAATTTTGTTGGATGACATACCTTACCCGCCTCAGCAATAACATGATGGTAAAGAAGAAAAATTTTCATTATAGAACAATAATAAGAAACTAACAAAACACAATTCGTATTACGGAGTAATAAGTAATTTGGTTTTACATGTTGCTAAGTGTCAAAATGATATGAAGTTGGGATCGCTAATTGAATGGGCCCAAGCCATCCATACCCCACACATGGAGCCAATCAAACCATATGTCCAAGTCGTTTGACATGTGATGTGGTCTTCCAACACCCACGTCCACCACGAAATCATCATGAGCTCCAATTAAAGATGATGAAAGGTTAAAGAAGTTGTTAAGAAAGCTCATTAGTTGTTGCAAGGTGGGTAGATAAGAATTTACGTGAAAGTCTAATCTCTGCTGCTGAAAAGGGACTCTTCCCTTCGGCAAAGTGAGTTTTGGTGAGACTAATCAAGTTGGTGTCGTAGGAAAGGGGTCTTGTTGATAAGATGCTATCCAACAACCTCCATCCATTTGACCCAAGGCATAAAAACCAAAGTATATACATTCTCATTGTCGATAATTGATGTAGGCCTTTTCGATGAATTCTTCGAATCCGTTGTAAGCGAAGCAAAAATGATGCTCACCGATGAGCAAAAAGATTTTTCCCCAAACTTATATTCGTTTGGCTAAAGTTGCATCGATCTCCCTCCAGGTTTCCTTTTGATACACTAGGACCCCCAGTATATAGACTTCTTTCCTCTAGAATATTGTTTTTCTTTATGGCTAAATGGCATTCAGCCCGCTGTTGTTAGCCGGTTTTGACAAATAAAGCCTTATGATTTGAATTGAGCATTTAACTCACTTGCCTTTTTTAATTACTGCAATTGGATGCCATACACGTGAGTTATTAGTGCGCATTCATGTCAAAACTGTAAGTTTACCATTTTCATATCTCGTTTTTGCAATGATGACAAAAAAAATTCTTTTTAACATGTACTTTTACTATTTTTTGTTTTTATTTGGGTAAATTTTCTCAGACAGTAACAAAAAAAATTGGAAACAACTCCAATTTTTTTTTTTTGGCTTTTCTTGACCGAATCTCACCCCATCAGAGAAGCACTATCCCCTTTTACTTTTTCTTCCACTCCTGTGCTCGGCCTATGTCAGAGAAACACAATCCCTTCAAACCTCTCTCTCCCTATGTTGTTATGCCCTCGTTACCGTTGGCATAACAACACTTGTGCCAACGCCTCTGTGTCATCACTATGCTCTTTCCTTGTAGTGCGCGCTCTCTCTCAATCCCCTGCACTGCCCGGCGTGCGCTCCGCATCGATCCATCTCTGCACCTTCTCCACCACCCCATTCCACTCCTCATTCTTCCACCCCTCTTACTCACAGCTCCATAAATCTGAACCCCCACACCTCCAACAGCACAAAGCTTGATTGCTCGATCCAATCGTCCCCCTCTCACTATGACTGATTGATACGAGTTGGATAGGACTGGTTATGAACTGGGTTTTTGGAGCGGGAGGAGGTGGGACAGGTTAACTGGTGCTGCAAATTAGTCACAGTAAAAGTGTTGTGTGTGTGCGAGTGTATGCGTGTGTGTGTGTGTGAAGAATGTGAAAGAAAAACGTAGCAGTTGATTGGTTTGCACTGTGGTTGGGTACTTGGCTTGTAATTGGTAGATTGTGAAGGAAAAGAATTGTATTGCTGGGTTTGTCAGGGTGGTAATTAGGGTTTCGAGACAAGGAGGAGAGGCAGAACGTGCTATGTTAACAATGGTGCTTGAAGGAACAGTAATGGGGAGGAGATGATGTTACAGAGACCAAAAGTGGGATGAGGTCTCTAGATGCATATTATCGAAGTTCCACACCCCATTACAAAGCTTCTCTTCAACAGTAGGATGCGAGGCTTGGTTATTGACTTATTGCAGAAGCAACCCCGCTGGGGTAATAAATAATGCACATAGTATTATTCCACCAGAAATGGGAGACCGAAATAGTAAACATACAGGTATTGGTCCAAAAAATTTAGTGGATATAGAAAATAAGCTTAAAAAAAGGTGGTAAAATTGATAAAAGTACCCCCAAGCGTATTTTTTAACTGGCTACGAAAATGATGAAAATAAGAACACAAAATGAAAATAAAAACTAGAAACGATAAACATATATGCCCTAAAAAATTTCATTTCCTTTCTCATCGGTCTCTGTCTATCACGACCAACTTCATCCGCAGCTCCTACAACCGCCCATCTTGTTAGGGCAGTAAATGCTTGACTGAATGCCCTCTAAATAACTCAAGTAGGTCTAATTGTTACGATTTCAAAATGTTAGGGAACAAATGCTTAATTTGAACTTCAGGATTTTATTCGTCACAATCGACAAATCGTAAGGGGTTGAATGACATTTAGCCTCTCTCTAATGCGTTGTCTTTCTCTCCTTTTCATATTATTTTTATTTCTACGTATTTCTTTTTTCTCTTTTGTAATTCTTCCTTTCAACGGTTCACCAGTGCCGACCACCCACCAAACCACCTGTAATCGTAAAAATTGGGATTAACCGCAACCATCCTTGCTCATTGCCACATTAGATTTGAAATTGTAAGAACTTGTATAGATCAAAGGGCTTCCTCGCACATAACGATTATAACCATCACCACCTTGATCATCACATATAGCTAATCAAAGCAACCTTAACCACCCGTCACCAGATGACCCATCACTATAACGTCAGGAAGCTCTAATGATCCCCTCATCCCCATTGCTGCAATTTTCTCTCACACGTCTCACTGGTCGCCTAATCTCAGACCTAACTGTTCCATAAATTAGCAAATCAAACCATGTTGTGGGTCGATTAAAGATCAATAAAAGAAAGTGAGAAAAGGCTTGTACTGGTATTAAGGGATAGGGTACATGTGCTTTATTGATGGCAATAGTGACGCTAATAAGTTTCTACAAAAAATGCCCAAATCATATTTAACGACCATTAACCTTCTTTATAAGAAAATCTTGCTATAACCCTAGTTGTCACCAAAATTTAGTGAAAGTGAGCGTGACGCCTATTGGCACTCTTATACGTGCATAAAGTAGTAGTACATAAGTTGTCAATAGCAGTTTAAGGAGCTCCAATAATCATTACGACATAAATAACCATTGATTATATGCCCCACATATAATGACCCTATATATAGAAGTTTTTTTGTATATATAATCTTCTGTATAGTAATGATTATTTTTATTATGTATCTATACAGGTAAGAACCTATATATCGCTTGATGACACATTTTTCGCTTCATTGATTAACACGAAATAAGTAACACTAAATACTGTCATATAATAACATTTATTTTTCCATGAATTGGATTCATTTTCTTAGTTGACTGAGAAATTAATTGTTGATTATTATGTCTCACAATATGATGGGACAACCTCTGGTTAAAAAAATGAATAAAACTAATATGCAAATAGTTAATTTATGAAATGTTGCATGGCATGCAAAAATATCAGTTTATGCCACTGTATGATGTGATCCATATATTGGGACTTAATACACCGAATTTCATACAATGACAGGTCAAAAGGAAAATAAAAAAGAAAATGTGTATATCTATTAGAAAAGTATAGTGTATATTGTGTCACCCAAAGATTTCTGTATTCGAGCTTCTTAATTAACGAAATTGGTAGAAATAATCGTTAGCTTTTCCTTGGATCCTTTTTTTATTTTTCATGTCTCTCTTACTTCTTTTGTTTAGCTTCTTTCTCTTCTTGTTTTTTTTTTTCCTTTTCTTTTCTACCTCCCTTTTATCTCTTTCTTTTTCTTCTCTTTCTGTCGTCCTCCTTTTCTCCTACTCCTTTTCTCTTCCCTATTGCTTCTACTATACCTTTTTATTAATGACTTAGCACCCTTACTTCGATCACCTCAAGCCTCTTCTCATGATAAGCCACCAAATTTTTATCTACATTATCTCTCAAGTTTCTGAGTAATCCGTTCTCATTATACTTCTCCATTTGGGTGGGATAAGTGTTTAAGTGTGTGTGTGTGTGCGCGCGCGCGCGCGCACATTGATTTATGAGCTTTCTTCAATTTTTCGGGCTGCCCACCGTCTGTCAAAGTTCTAGTGTCGACAAATACCCCACGTAAATCGGACTTCATAAATTTGCAAAAAGGCTGAATCACGACTGATTTAACAACTCAGTTTTTTCAGACATCTCCTCTGCTCTAGACATTTCAAGCGGCAAATTATCCTAAAAGTAGGTCTCACAACGCATTTGTTCCTTTTTCGTCCAGGCTTCTTCATGATGCTCATCACAAACTTGTATATCCGTTCCATTTGGTCTTTCTTTAGTAAAAGGCTTGAGTTGTTACAGTGCCTTTGAGAAAGTCTTACCTTGGGAGTGGCTGTCATGGTAACTTGGATATTTGGTACAAGGGGTTTACATACCAGAAGGATCAAGTCATGATAGAGTTCCACTTAAAAACTTCTTTGTAAAGATTTCTTTTTTCTTCTTCTTCTTTTTTGCCTGTGTCTGCACTTGGAAATATGCCCCCAAGCACTGTATATACTAGAAGGATCAAGTCATCGTGAAGTTTAATAAAAATAATATTTTTCTATGTCATCAAAATTTCTTTTTTTGGTGTTATCGAACTTAGGAATCTGCCCCAAGTTGCCTACATACCTCTAAGGATCAAGTTATCACATGGCTCGAGAGAATTTATTCAATGATGTAATTGAACTTATGTATATACACTAAGCTGTTTACGTGCCTGTAAATGATCAACTCATCAAGTAGTTCAAGAAAAAAAAAATTAAAAGAGAATTTTTTTATTCCACAAGTGAAGTTGGGAATATGTCATAAGTGCCTACTTAACTCTAAAGAATCTAGTCATCACATAGTTCAAGAAAATTTTGTCTGAAAAGCTATTGTTGTTTTTGCTTTTGTTTTTTCTTTTGGAAATGATTTTCTTTGGTTAAATGGACAAAGAGATTTATTTATTTTTTACAGCCGCAACTGAACCTAGGAAATATGCCCCAGCCTGCCTATGCACTCAAAGGATCAAGTTATCACGTAGTTCAGAAATTTTTCCTTTTTGGCACCCTAACTTTGCCTTGCAACGCAATTTTCAGTATTTTTAGCTTAACGGGCTATTTAACATTTTTTATTTTTTGGGTACGAACTTTCCTTAAACTATCTTTTTAGGGTTGTCAGCCTAGTAGGCTTTTTATCATTTTATTTTGCGCCCTAACTTTTGCCTAGATTGCCATTTTCAGGGTCTTTAGCCAAGCGGGCTCTTTTTTTCCCTTTTAATGTGTCCTAATTTTTCGTCTAGACCGCCATTTTTACGGTTTTCAGGCTAACAGACTTTTTCAATATCATCTTTTTATTTTATTTTATTTGTGTGTCCTCATTTTTGCCTAGAATATGACAAAGCCTTCCGATGAAAGGAAAAGAAAAGTCAACATGCTTATGTGGTACAAACACATTTCTTTGATCTTTTTTCTCCAAGGCAAGAATCTCTTTTTCATTTGATAACATCGTACAATTGGTATCATATTTTTTGAAAACCCATTTACTTGCATATGGTGCAAGAACAAAAATGCAGACAATGGCACACAAATGTGTTTGGCACCCAAATGGTTAATTTGGACTTCCTTAGTAGCTCTCATATCCATGTTGTGGGTTACCATGGATATAATAGGCCGTAAAATTTTCTCGATAAAGTGCATGAGTGTTGCCATTGTTACCACAACTTGGAATTATCTCACACCAATTGCACTAGTGCGCCAATTTTGCCATGTAATTTTACCCAAAGTAAGAACGTGAACCTCTATTGGGTCATTTGACGGTTTTCCATTTTGCGAGAACAAATCTTAGAAAAATGATAGTCTTGATTCGGTTTTGCCAAGTTTTTGAAATATTTGTTGTATGATGTTTGCCCGAAACACATTTGTTAGACTGGCCCGTTCTTTTGTTTTCATGAGGTGAAAGGCTTGTTCAGAGTCCATTGACACCTTCTTTTTGCGCATTAAACTCTGTCAAGCATTTGTTCTTCATTCTTATCATCAACAAAATCTAATAATTTCATTGATCATTTCGAGAGACGTTTTGTGATTCGTTTTATAGCACAAAGCCTAAGTGATTGTATTTGCTAAAAAGTTCTCAAATTTAGGAGGATTGGATCCCTATTCTCAATTAGGCTTTGGGTTTGCTCCTTCAAGATGAAGCATTTATCAATCGGGTGACTGATAATGCGATGATAAAGGCAATAGTTTGGGTCGCCAATCCTTGACATAGTTGTAAGGTCTGCCATCACAAACTCATCGAAGAGGTTTTTGATGGTTTCATCAAGATAAGAAAATTTTCTCTTTGTCTTCTTTTGTCTAAGGTGCATTTCAAGATCACGGGCCTTAGTACACGAATCAGTGGACCTATCAAATAGTTGAGACAAAAAGGTGTATGGAAAGCTCATGCATGTATTGTAAAGGCATATTTCTAGCATTTTACCACTATTGAAATTGTGAGAATAACTAAAAGTGAGAGTTTGCCACCTTGTAATGAAGTGTGATGCAGACTCGTTGTCACATTGCTTTGTATTAATAGCTCTGCTATGCTTACTCTCCATTTAATATCTTTGAACTGATTGTAAAATTCACTGATTATTTAGTCAGGAATTGACCCTTCTAGTAAATCAGAGTACCATATAAAGGCAAGTCCCTCCAAAGATTGTACAAAGATTTGTAGCCACAAAATTTATTTTCACCTAAATGAGGTAGACGAACAATAAAGTGGCTATGTTGCACATTATGTAACGCCCCACCAGTAACCACTCACTCAGTCAGTTACAATAAGACAATAATATGCTCATAACCAAAATAGACAACCATCATTAGAGAACGACCTAAATCGTCAATCAAACCATACTCTTAGTAGACTCTCATAAATGAAACATCAAATCTAAGTCTGAAATTTTTTAAATAACAATATTCACCCATATAGGGGTTCTAATGGACAATTTAGTAACTTGAGAATCAATTTCTCTCGCTCGGCTCTAATCCAACCCAATGCAATCTATTGTTGGTTATTACCTCTAGAAGGGAAGAGGGAAAAAAGAGAAACATAGAGACAAGGAGGGAATTCGACAGAGGTAAATTCCCTGTATAGTGTGAATTTGATGATTTGCATGTATGAAAGCAATTATCATATGAACAAAAGACAAATATTTGCTGGGAGGTTGAAATGATTTTTCTCACATAAACCAAAATAATGATGTGAAAATAGAAGAAAGGAATACAGGGGACGTAGAAAGGAAAAGAGAAAAACTAAAACAAAACAGTGTTCATATTGCCTTATATGTGAGAGAGAGTTAGAGAGTGAACCCAATTTAATAGTGAGGTAGATGGAGCAACTTACTAGGGATGGAAGATGTTGGTTGATATTACAGAAAATAAGATTGCTATCATTATAAATGAAGAATGAAGAACAAAATAAAGGAAGTGTTGCTGTCGTGAATGGACTGTGTGAGGGTGTTTGTGTGTGTTTGTGCTATGTATAATGAGAGAGGAAGGGGGGAAAGCAGTGTAGTGTGTATGAATATGTGTTGTAGTGTGTGTAAGTGGGGGGTGTGTGTGTGTGTGTGTGTAGTGCTGTGTATAATGAAAGAGGAAGGAGGAAAATAGTGTAGTGTGTGTGAATGAGTGAATAGTTTGTGTAAGTGGTGTGCGTGTGGAATAAGTGAACATGGGTGTGTGTGTGGAATAAGTGAACATGGGTGTGTGTGTGTGTGATTCAAGGGAAGAGATTTGTGTGCATAGAATTAGAAGAAGAGGATAGAGTCATGTGGGTCTGTGCTTGCACAGGCGTACAACATGCACGAGTTTGTGTCTAATACGCCATGGGGTAGCTTCGCAGTTGTCTTAAATTGCTGAATATTACACATAGGTTCTTAGGGCAATTTTAGAACTATTGTTAAAATTTCATATTTTTTCTAAAATTGTTTAGTATTTTTTATATTTTTTATAAATTCAGTTTTTTCTAAAACTTGTTCCGAGCCTTTAAAATTTATATTAAATTATGAAAACATTACAGTAATGTTTTTATAATATAAATAAGTCTCTAAAATTTGCTTTTCTTGTATTCAAAGAAATTATTTTTATTCAAAAATATTTTAAAATTCAAAAAAATCATATTTTAAGTGTTTATGCTATTTTATGCCATATAAGTATTTCATGAAAATTTATAAGGAATTTTTATGTTAATAATAAGTTTCAAGGGGTGCATGGAGTTCCTAACTAGGGTTGGCCAGACGAGGGACCCGTTTCGATTTGGATTATGTTCAGAGTATCAGAGTGAGTAACATTTAAGAAATTAGCTTTGGTTTCATAGTGTTATGTGGCTAGTGTAGACATTCCATTTTTTTAGTTTTATTTTATCTTTTTATTAATTCATGTTGAGTTTTATTTATAAATTAAGTTTATTGTCAAATGTTGGGTGTAAACTTGATAATAAGTGGTACACCTTATTTACTTAATTTAGCTTAGTCAGTATAATCCAATACTCTGTCAGTCCAGTCTAGTCGGTTTAGCCCAAATTGATTAGGCCCAGTCTATTGCATAACTAGCCTAGTTAGTTAGGGTTTACCCAAGTTAGGTTAGAGTCAAGATGGTAAGTTTGACTTGGAGACTTGAGGATCAATTTGAGAGACAGAGGTTGGTGTGAATACGGGAAGTATTTTCAAATCTGGTATTATCACTGACAGTTGATTAAGATAATTACTTTTTTTGGGACATGATAATATCCTGAAACTCGTAAAAAATATATAAAACTTCGGGGATAAACCAGCCGGTTAGTTGACTTTTTCAATCTGCAATTTATCATTTAGTTTGACTTATCTCCATCCTTGCAGATTGACATTGCCGATCTTATCGGATTTTGCGACCCTGAGCATTATAAATAGGGCCATTAGCCTTCATATCACAGGGTCAAGAAGCTTATGCCCTTTAGAGCTTGCCTATCATTTGTCTGTGAAGTGATATTCTTGTTGTCTCGAGAATTTAAGTCATTCAAACTCACTTTCAAAAGTATTTTGTATTCTTTGCATCGTGGATCATATGGAGAACATCCCTAAGTCGTCAAGGCAAGGTACTTCGAGAGGTAATCTTTAATAGCTTTTCTAATTTAGGAAATCATAAGGTCGTCCCCCTTCCCCGTGATCATATTTTGTTTCAAAAACAACAAGGAGAGTCTTTTGCATCTTATTTTCTAAATTCTAAGTTCTAAATGTATATTACTCCCCGCAGGACCAGAGTTAAACTACAACAGTTTTGATTCAAATTAGACCGATCGGATATGTATGCAATTCGAACCCTGATGTCGAGTTCAAGCCAACAACATAAAAATTAACTTAGGTTTAGTTTCATATTTTGCATGCTATATGTTCTTAAAGCCAAAATTCAATAAAAATGAAGTAGAGACCGAAAGGGCGGAGCAGGTGCCCAACACCTTCCCGTTGCGAACTTAGTCTCCAAACCCTCTCTTGGTTTCGATAGACTAGTTGTCCTTTTGGAAACATTTTTTGTCATTTCTAGGTTTTTTTATTTTCCGTTAATTAAATAAGATGGAGACTATGAATCGAAATCCTTCCAGGGATTTTTTTCGAGGCAGTTCGGCATAGTGACGACTCTGTTGCGGACTAAAATAACTAAGAGGACTAGACTTGAAAAGTTTTTCTTGATTTTTGGCCTTGTTGTATTTTCTTTCTATTTTACGACACATAGAATATGATATAACTGTGGTTTTTTCGTTTTTATTTTCATACCTTGCACACGCGCACGTCTTACCCCGACCCACCCATTCGAAAGTGACAATTGAAGCTCTTGGTCCTCCTGAGCACAAGGCGATCTTTCAATTGAGCTCTCAACTCCACGGTCTAGTGCTAAAGATTCCTCCTGATTTCTTGGTATATTAAATGACTCGTATATGTGCTGATGATCGCCCATTATTAATTTCCTTGTTACGGGCGAGAGGTATAGTGTACAATCGAGCTGATGGAGTAACTTTTATACCGGCGTTGAGAGAGAAACCACACACTCGGACTACTCAATTTTCTGCCCTTTGTTGGGAGAATACGTGTATTGGCCTATGGCATGTTGGCAGGCAAACCACCAATATTCTATAAGCTAAACTGGTAATTTCGTAAAAAATGGCAGATTCTGACAAACTGGTCAGCTAACTACGCTCCTAAAAGGACGGTTAGTCAGTAGGTGCATTGCTTGAAAATTCAAAAATGGCTAACTTATACTTCACACTGACCAACCGGCCTGTTTACTCACCGAGTGACCGGACGATTAGTCAGAATCTTGACCTTTTCAAAAAATTTCAAAAAAAACCTGACATTCCCTAATGACCAACTGGCCGGTTAAACCACTGGTAACCGAACGGTTAGTCCAGATATTCTCCCAAAAAAAGCGTAATTACCCACTGAACAACCGGACGATTAACCCACAAGGATAATAGCTCGGTTAATAAGTGTTCAATTCTTGTACAGGTACATATCAGCTGGTTTAATGTGCTCTGATTGTGTGATCTTGTTTAGGCTAGCTTGAGTCTTTTTTAATCCTTAGGGTAAATCAGTCGGTTTAATGTTTTATACTTATGTGCTCTTGGTTGTGTGATCCTATCTAGGCTATAGTTTCCTAGCTTGAATCTATTTCTAATCCTTCGGATAAAAAGCATAAAAAAAAAAAAAAGAAACAAGTATAGATTTTTCAAATTCGAAGTTTTCAAAATATTTTTCTTTTCTTTCTAATAAGGTAATAAGTCCCTAGGGTGACAAAAAATAAATTCATATGTATGAATGTACGTACGTATGTATGTATGCATGTATGTATAGTAAATAAAGAAATAGTATTAAAATCAAAAAAATACAAATAAAAATACAATTTAAAAATGTGCTAAGAATATTTTTGCGCTTTTAAAGAAATATGTGACAAAGCTCCAGCATCGGGGCCAATCATAGGCTTCTCACGTATTCCAATGGCCGAACAACTCCCCCAGATCCATGACATGGTCCATATCCTCAATAAACTACAAGAAGAATTCCAAATAAACTTTGTTGCCTTAACATTTTGATAAGAGAAGATCGCCAAAAGCTGGAATATCTCATGAAGAAAGATAAGAGCAAGGAAGTTAAAGAGGAAAAGAGAAAAGAAAAAAAGAAAGAAGATCCTAAGTTAAAAGTTGATTGCGAGTATAAGTCTAATGGTGAAGGAAAGGCTATCACTGCAGATTGCGAGGAAAAATTGGCAATGCTTGAATCTTAAGTTGCTCAAATGAAAAGTGTCGATGACCCCATGGACTTTGGTACCCTTACTCTAAACTCCGCAAGATAGGCTCTGACCTAAGTCACTACAAAGAAAAGAACTTTTAGTAACGGGTAATTTTGTTGCTAAAAGTCCTAAATTCGTCGCCAAAGACTTTTAGCGACAGACACCCCGTCGCTAAAAGTCCGTTGCTAATAACCCTGTAGCTAAATGTTTGGCGACAGAATTTTCAAATCCGTCGCCAAAAGTCCAACTTATAGCGACGGACTATAGTTTCCTTTAGAGATAAAAACTTTTCGTATTTTAATTTAATTTCCTTTTTCAAAAATTATTATTTTGAAAAAATGTTTAGCGATGGACTTTTTCATCTCTAAAGGTTTTGTCGATAGACTTTTAGCGACAGAAATTCCTTCGCTAAAAGTCTATCGGTAAAAAAATTGGACATTTTAGCGACGGCCCGCTAAAAATCCATGGATAAAACCTTTAGCGACAGACTTTTCCGTCACTAAAAGTTTTTCACAACACTGTCCTTGTAGACTTTAGTGACGGAAAAAAAGTCCATTGCTAAAAGCATTTTTTTTCTAATTTTTTTTTTAGTTTTTCTTGTACCCAAATCTGCGTCTTGTAATTCAAATGCAATCACACATTATACAATTCACAACCAAATCACAATCATCCACAAACAATTTCCAATCCATAATAGGGTTAAGTAATTGTTGATCTACCATCAATTATTTAACCCTAAAGATAAAGTATATATTCAAATTCTATTATAATTGAACACAAAATATATACAATATTGTCCAAAGCTGTGAAACAAATATAACAAGGGGCGGGGACAACAGTGGTAGGGGATACAAATAGGGGAAGAGAGAGGTGCACACTTCCAGAAGGGCAGGGGAGGGAAAGAGGGGGAGGACTCAGGGCTCGTCAAGACCAGGATCTGGACCATGCTCGTCATCATCCACATGGGTGTCATCCAGATCCGGATCCAGCTCGGACTAGGAAGTATTAAAAGCCCACACACATTCTCGTTAGTAATTGTATATTGTGTTTATTTATGTAATTGACTTCATAATTCTAATTGTTTTGTTCATCATCCTCCCTGATCATCCTGACCACCTCTTGAGCAATGCGACGAACATCCTCTGCTGTCACCGTCGCTTCGTGGTTGGTGTCTGTGTCTATGAAGGGGCAGTAGGGGGTGGAGACACTCCCATCACGACACGTGTAGTCACACTGGCTGCGTACACATCCTTTCCTTCTATCGATGACTCCGGGTGTATCCAGTCGCCACTCCAATCTCCCGATACTCGTACTCGTGGATACTAATGGCTTACCAGACTACTGATCAGACATCCTAATATGTCAATA
Organism: Escallonia rubra; assembly: GCA_033065855.1. Lineage (NCBI taxonomy): Eukaryota > Viridiplantae > Streptophyta > Magnoliopsida > Escalloniales > Escalloniaceae > Escallonia > Escallonia rubra. Next base: position 37,842 of record JAVXUO010001206.1, on the reverse strand, counting down.
TGAGGCTTGTAAAACAATAATTTGAAATTAAAAACATTAATGCAACAGACATTGAAGACATTATCAAAATTTTAACCATTAAGAAGGTAATATGTAACTTACATAGATATGCCGAGCAAACTACGAAACGAACTCCCCTGCCAGATATGCATCATCCTTATCCACCTTCCTAATGTGCGTCTGAGTGTATGGCATAGCTCACACCTCATCTTTCTCAAGGTGTGGGTGCTCAGCCGCATTCTTATGTCAGATGACGCCGTGAGGCACCGACCCTCCCGTGTGCGTAGGATCTTAATCCTTCCTGTTAGCCCTCCTACTCCTACTATTCACCTCCCAGGATGGATCAGCATCCACCTATCAACCATCTGGCTCCATATAGATGGTGAGATCCAATCAGGGGATACCCCTTCCACTCCTCCATCCTGGCACCCTTCAACAGCATCTTCCTTGCCCGTTCTCGTGCGTTGTGTAGCCATTGTTGATAATTTTTGGCTATACACACAAAAAAGGCATCCTCCCCAATGCCTGCTTTTCAGGCGACTCAAACTCAAACCCCTCTTGCAATGCATCAAATTACATAATAGGTACGAATACTTGCATTGAACAATATTAATTAAACAAATATTAGCTGACTCATCACAATACCAGTCATTCCTCCCACAGGGGCCCCTTCTCTCGGCATCCCAAACTTTTCAGTGCAGTAGTGGCTAAAAGAAGTGGTCGTTCATAAGAACGCCGATCTTCATATTTGCCGGACGCTCCAGGATCCTGATAAAGAATAACATTAATATCATTAAATAAGTGAACAATAATAATTATCGGAATCATTAAAGTTTCAAGTACTACATTATATGATTTTTTTTACTTATTGGCCAGCCTTGGTGAGAGAAACTCGTTACTTTCGCTGGGGATCGATGTGCACCCTGCATGTGGGTCCATGGCCTCAACGAGATCCGACAAACTACCAACATGGTTCAAATACAATTTATATATAAGGTAGTAAATGTTGAAATGCTAATATCAAATATACCGAATGATGTCGAACCCACTGAAGAAGAAGAACCAACATGCGGCTGGGAGGGCTGGGGTTGGGGCCGGGCTTGCTAGATGCTCATACTATGTGCCTCTTTATAAGCAGGCAATGCCAAGGGCCCAGCCATTGGCGTGGATACAGATTACGGCCCGTCATAGTGGATGCAACTCAGCGTCCACCTCGACCATGAATGGCCCGTAATCTATCCATAACTGATAATAGAAACTTACGGTGAATATTATGTTACTATGTTCAAGCACATGTCAAATTGGGAAGATGAATTTGTTATATCGTAAAATTAAGTGAACTATTCAAGTTACTTATTACAATTCATAAATGCTAGAACATTACAAGTCAATCGTCTTTATTTTAAGAATCATCATTCGTCTTCATCTTAAGACTCATCATCATCTTTTTCTTGAGACTCGTCATCATCTTCATCTTGTAATTCATATATCCTCTTCGTTAGTAGACTCGTCCTCATCATCTTCAACACTTTCTAGATCTTCCTCTTCATCATTTATGACTTCTCTCCTAGATGAAGTATTTGTTGAAGAAGAAGATTGTCCTCCTCGTTGTTCACTTCAATAGGTACCAAGACAGATGCTTGGTCGGCTTGATAGGTGTCTACCTCATTGTCATATGCGACCGGAAATTTTTTGGAGTTGATAACAATAAACCAATGAGATTCAGGAGTTGCGATATCTTCCGCGTAGAAACTTGTGCAACTTGACTAGCAAACACAAACGGTTTGTCTGATGCAAGTCTTGACTTAATATTGACATCTACAATCTCTTGTGGCTGACATGCATTCCTCTACTGCATGTAATATCAAACCACGTATACTTGAATATTACCAATCAGTTTTGGCTACCGAGATATGTTAGCTCAATAATCTCATCCAGCTCTCCATAAAAATTCATGCAATTCTCATAACAATCGTCGTTGACCAAGACTCCACTATTTTGGATTTGTTTAGTTTGGTCATCATCTTTTCTGTTAAACCTAATCTCATTGACGATATAGCCTCCATGACGAGATGCTTTTTTACTAGGGCCTTGAGCTAGTACTTTCAAGCGGGAGTCTTCTGGTTTGTCGACCGATTAAAGCTACTATAAAAGATGGTAAAAATTAAGGATATATCAGCATACTAATAAACCAAAAAACTATATATAACACATAGTATAGTTTGATTTGAGACTTACACGTCTTTTGAACCACTCAAGAAAGTGCGATTTCAGATGAGATTCAAGTCCAGCGGAATCAGTGATTTGAGATTTTCGCATCGAACTCACTGCAAACTAATATAGTTAACCTAACTCTCAGACATTCAGAAGTGTTTACACTAATTATTTGAAGACATTAACTTACTCAACGAAAGATGAAACTTCTTCATAATTTAGAAGGGCAATATTATTGTAGCGATATGCTCTTCATTCATTAGCCATCGAGTATAGACTCGTTTGAATGCACTACCTGACTATTTGAATATTAATAAATGCCCTTCTAAATTTGTGCTGGCTCTGGGTTCATTTCGGCCTAGTGGATAAAAACTTAACCTTGTATTAACATTAGGCCCAAAATATTGGCTACAAAATTTAACAAGCTCTTCCATTATGTAAGCTTCGGCAATTAAGCCCTCAACACGGGCTTTGTTACGGGCTTTTCTTCATATGAAACATGAACCTAGAAGTTAATGAATATAGTTAAGTGAAAAATCAATGATATCAGGGTTTGCATGATGTGTAAACGAACAACTGAGAGTTAAAGGATTACCTCTCAAATAGATACATCCACAGATATTGCACAGGTTCACCCATCTTAGCTTCACATGCTAAGTGAACAGACAAATGCTCCATTGAATCAAAGGACAGTGGGATGATTTTCTCGAGCTTGCAAATTGTCACCACAATATTTTTCTTAAGCACCTCAATATTACTTATCCGGAGTGTCGAAGAACATATATGTCTAGAAAAATGAGATGATTCCGTCGAAGTCTCGTATACAACCTTTGGCAACAATCTACGAAAGGCAATAGGTATAAATCTTTCCATAAATACATGGCAGTCGTGACTCTTCATCCATTAGAACTTACACTTTGATACATTGCAGCAATGAGATATGTTGAACGCATACCTATCCAGAAGCTTCAAACTCTTAATACACTAACAGACCTACTTTACTTGCTTCTTGTCTAGACCATACGGTACTTTCGGAAGTATCGTCCTCATGCTGACTTGAATATGATGCAGTTCAAGTTGTTCACCCAACTGTTGTAGATCTTTTCTCGCTTTAAGATGATCTTTTGATTTTCCCTTCACGTTCATCACTTTGTTGAACACATTATCGAAAACATGCTTCTCAACGTGCATCACATCCATGTCGTTTCAAATAATGAGTGTCCACCAGTAGCCTAACTTCCAGAAAATAAATTGTTTCCATCAATTGTGCTATTTCCCATATCCCAGAATTTTCTCGTCCGGCACACCCTTGCCGTATGGTATTGCGACACACCCCTCAGCTCAAGTGACATCACCAGAGCTGAGTTGTCGATCATAAAACACAAAATAATCCCTGTCGAATATACATAAAGATTCAAAAAGGCGTCCTTACAAAAAATTTCATTACAACGTTCAACACAAACATAACAGAAGTTTTAAAAGAGAACATCTAGATCCCCAAAATACAGTTGATACCGTTGTACGTCTCTTTTTATAAGTCAGGACAACTTATCCTTCCCTTTCCCCAACGTATCACCCATTTCGACCTTAACACCTAAAACAACACAGATAAGGAATAAGCGCAAATCACCCAGTAAAAATAACACGAGGATTAACATGCACAGACGATGCGACAGTCTCGGAAAAAATAATAATCAACCCAACGACATCAATAAGTAGAAGTTCAACAAATAACGCATATCAACCTAATCGCCAAGCGATGTTCTTTTTTTCATTAGATTGAGCGGCTTTAAGGCCAAACGGAACAACATTATTTATACATTTTTATGAACAGGACTAACCGACTGACAAACTATGCACGTGAACAGTAAATCAGTACAACCAAATTAAACATCAATGAAATACAAGTCATTAAAATCGTTACCATAAAAAAAGTCAAATGCAATACAGACTAAGACCCGACTGATTGGACTTGACCAAACACGATAGACTCGACTCAGGCGCCACACATCCTTTTTGTCGGTGATCATATTTCACAGGCCCTCCTTTCATATAATGTCCCATATTTTGGGATGTTCATCTCAGTCTTAGGTAATTAAAAGAGATGTTAAACACAAGAAGGGAACTCACGAAGAGTGTTCGTTCCCCAACCACGTTACCGCAAAACTACAAGTTACACTAATTGAACAGACTAAGGGAAATGAGTTCACCTTACGTCTTAGATCAATCAATTATTCAAACAAGAATTTTCAGTCCCAAAACCGACCGGTGTTCCACACTACAACTGAACTCAGATCAACAGAACTAAAAGGGACATCGGTACAACCACCACCGACATCTCATATCAACCATGCAACACTCACAATACCACAACACTATCAACGGCATGTACGCTGAACAAATCAATTAGTAGCATACAAGGAACCGCATTATCCTTACCTGATTGGCTTTTAACTGATGAGCCAAGCAACCTCAGCTTACAAGCGGGGTCACCTAATCAAATAAGACCTTACCCGTTAGGCGCCAATCAAACATGAATACACAATTATTCTTCTCTTTTTCTATCAATTACTTATAACGTCTTATGATGGCTCGTTACCCCGGCCCCCCAGCCGGGTCTTTAACCTAACCTTGATAATGTCTAAGTACTAATACTCCTTCATTTAGGCGTACTAAGCCCATTCTTCACTTCCCTTCACTCAGAACGCTTAATTGCATATGTTCCCCAAAATTCGGTGTCTACATGGTAGATTACCAAAACATCCCCTAATGGTCACTACCACCCTGCACCCCAAAATTGCTTCAAAACAACTTCTTACACCCCTTCCCGAACTAAAAAGTCATTCAAAAATTTATATAGGAAAAATTATCAAAATACCCCCCCCCCCCCCCCCCCTCGTTGGATGATAAATTACCAAAATATCTCATGTGTGTTCCCAGCACCAAAAAAATCTCAAAAACACTTAAAACAATATTTTAAGCATCCCATAGTTATTTTTGAGCTAAAAAGTCATTTAGAAAATTTTCGCCTGAAAATTCCAACATGATGTCCGGACCGAGTGATTAGAAGTCAATTCGGCTAAAAATAGCTATTAACTTTGGAATGGCATGAAATTTTAAAAAATAGAGCATCTCAGCATTTTAGAGTCCTAAGAGGATTTTTCACGTGAAACCGTGTTAGTTTGGTATTTTTAAATTCATCACAATTTTTTATAAAAACTACGTCGTTAACCCCCTTCCAGACCTCAGAAAAATTTGAAAATTTTCTACATTATAGATCTCATAAAAATAACTAGAGTCTTTTTTTGGTACTTTGTCTAAATCTATCCCGAGCTATTTTTAAAATTTTCATTAATTGACTGCATTAACCCTAACTATTTTTAGTGACAATTACAGTCGTTGTTCATGCATGTTTGAATTAAACACATTGTTTCACACTGTCACACACCTGGACTTCTTCTCCCCCCGCCGAGTCCCACCCTCACGGCCATGGAATTCAACCCCCCTACCCACCTACACAGTTTATACCCTCCATCATTCCCACACACAAAACCTCACACATATACACACTTGCGCTGCCACACAGTACTACTGATATCAGTAAAAATCATGTTTAACACTCTCGCACAAAGTACATTGATATCCATCACTACTTTCTTAGAGACAACGTTAAAAAAAAATTGATAGAGCTCAAAAAAATTGGTTCGGGAGATCAGCTCGTTGACATTTTCACAAAACATTTAGCTTAAACTAGTTTTTGTACTATGCGTCACCGCTTAGGAATATGTGACATTAGCTAGATGCCTTCTTATTGTTTTTATCCTCCATATTTCTTTCTTCCTCAGTCGCTATTGAAATTGTTTGATCCCTTTCAGTTTTTTGCCGAATAAACCTCTTTTTAGTTCTAACATTTTCGGTCGAATCAAGTCTCTTTTCAACCGAAAAAAACCTCATTTTGGTCCTGATGTTTTCGGTCAAAGGAAGTCTCTATTCGATCGAACGAAAACTTTCAGTCGATCAAATTCATCCTTCGTTCGATTGAAATCGTCGTGCCTCAGCTCCAACTCTATTTTCTGCAGCTTTTGGTCGACTAGATACTAGATTCATTCGAATGGAATTGTCTTTTTTAAAATATGGTTGCCTTTCTGAAATTTTCGATCGAATTAAAATCCTATCCATTCGAATGAAACGTCCTTCCATATAAATAATCCCCTTTTACTTTTGAACGTTTACTTTTCACAGTCTCTAAGTCACTCTCACTAATCCTTTTCATCTTTTTTACTCCTTTCATCACTTCTTCTCACTGTTCCTTTTCATCATCAGCCATGGACATACCATCCACTCACCGACCATGCACCAGACGTCGTCTCAAACTTCAAGAAGATAGTGATAGTGAACCTGAAGTCATCCCTATCCCACTCGTTACAGCACTTGTTCCTCCAACCAACCATCTTCACGCGTCGCCCCATCTGCACCAACTGCTCCTGCTCAAATCGTTGGCAATCCCTCTCCTTCAATTGGTGCCCAAACCATTCTAGGTACCAATGTCCCATCCATTTCTTCTGCTCATTCTTCTTCTTCATCTCGTGCATGTCCTCCACCCTCTTTTCCATACACCTCTCCAATTAATATCCATCATCTGTCCCTTTTTTTTAAACCGTAGCCAACCAAGTAAATTACTACACATTTTTTGTTAGACATGAAATTAGCCTAGGTCGACCATGTGATCTAGACCATAATGGCCCAACTTGGCATTACTCCATTTTTTTGCCAACATGGGATATACATCACTTCTTACCACTTCCATTGTTTACTATCCTTATTTAGACTGTATGTATTTATGCCAACATGCTTTATAACTCCATCGTCTCCATTACTCTAATACTTTCAACCATGGCGTGTCTATTTCCCTCACCCCCTCTAGACTAGCCAGCGTTCTCGGTTTTACCAACTAATCCTCTCTTGTCATGTATCCCGATAAATCGTGGGCTACCAGTGGACCTTTTATCCCGCTTCAACAATTCAAACCCTATACTATCGGCGACCTAACCATCACTTCTATTAAAAAACCTATCTTTCTCAAACTCCCATCTGTACATCGTCTTTTACACTTAATCCTATCATACAACCTTGGCGGCCGTATCGGCTCTTGCGCTGCCTTCACTTATCTCGACATCATTCTCCTTACCCACTTCATTCGAGGCTATCCTCTAAATCTTGTAGCCATTATGATGATGAACATGACTAACCGCAAAGATCGACAAAATTCTCATCTTCCATATGGTCGTTTAACCACTTCCATGTTCCTCTTCCCACCTTTATCTCTAAGTATGTTCATGTCCCCTCTTCCTACTATCTCAATGTCGCCACTCTCAATCGTGCCAACTTCACCATTCAAATTGACCCCAGAGCACATAAAGTCTCCTTTGTTAGGGCTCAACAACCACCGTTATCTCCCCTGGCACCTATTGCACCTACCTCATCCTCCGCACCTAGCTCTTTTTTACCACCAACGCCTTTCTCCGACCCCAGTTCTTCCATGCTACCACCTCAATTTTTCGACCCCCGTCCTTCCATGCCATCACCTCAATCCTCTGACCTCGGTCCCTCCATGCCTTCTCCTCCATTTGAAAACCTTCAAAGTCCCCTAAATGACTTCTCAAACATTAATTTTGATGATTTTCTCAATATTGACAATTTTTTTCTCTCCGGCCAGTTATTTCGTATTTCTACTACCATTCAGCTTCTACTTGAGTCTCATACTACCCTCGCCGCTATCGTCACTGCCAACCAATCTACCATCCTACACACTCTTTCTACCCTCCAAAACTCCTTTAACCAACTTTTGTCCAACCAGATTGACCTCCATGACCTTTTGCATGATCTTCTCTCAAATGTCTCAAACCTCATCCTCAACCACTCTTCGACCATGGATCTTCTAACTCCCATTCAACATGATCATCAGCGCCAGTATGAGACTGCTCTTCAGGCTAGTTGCCGACAAGAAGAATTGGTTTCTGCATTCTTACTGAGCAGAATCATCAGATCTTTGACACGTCTCATGAATTTCGAGTCACTCGTACCGATAATTTTCCATTTCAACATGGAAGAACCGATGGTGAACAGTGGTTTTTCAATCCCAACATTCTTTATGCTCTACCACCGTCATGGTCGCCTTGTGTGGTTGAAAATTTTGAAATTCCCACTTCGGATCTTCATCCCGCTCAAGATTCCTCCTCTTCTGCCCAGGTTGGACGTCATTGACGTTAGCATATTTTAGCTTTATTAATTTCTGACTTAGTGGTTTCCCCTCTTTTTGAATTGACAAAGGGGGAGAAAATTGTTGTACACGAACTAACTTTTGTAGCATCTTTTGGATATATTGGATATAGTAGTTCACGATTTTATTTAAGCTTAATCTTGCTTAATTTATTCACAACTTTTTTCTAGGGGGAGTATGCTAGACTAATATATTGTCATCATAAAAAAGTGGGAGATTGTTGACCTACGGGTCTAGATTCTTTATTTTGATGATTCCAAACTTCACTATTCAATGATTAATCTAACTGCTATTAAGTATGATTTCAGGAAAAATCATAGCTTGGACATATCTTTGGACGAAGACTGGATTCATTTCTATTCTTTGCAAATTATAAGCTAAACTTTCTTAAAGATCTACCAGAAAATAAAAAAAAAGCCAAAACGAGAAGCTTTGACTGCCAAGTGTCTTTACATTCAAATGAATTCAATTCATTAGATCGATTTCATTAGAATCTTTGGGTTTGTGCAAAAGACTTTTCATTCGAATGTTTTGCCAAAAGCATTTGACCGATTTTATCAGAAACTTCATTTTTGGATCAAAACGGTTTTCATTCGAAGGATATTATTTTCATTCGAATGCTCGATTTTCATTTGATTGATTCCTTCAGTGGCTCAGAGTTTACATCACTCGTCACTTTCATCCAAATAAATAGTATTTTCATTCAATCGATTATTTCAGGGACTCAGTGGCTACTTGTTCATCATTTTCATCCGAATGTATATCAATTCATTCGATCGAATTCTTTTGAGGTAACCTTAATATTTCTAGAATATAATTCCTCCGAATGATTTTAAAAATTCATTCGAATTATTCCTTTTAAAATATTTTATGTCTTATCTCTTTAATTGTTCTTCAACAGTCACATCATCTCAAAGTATAAAAAGGTCCCTTAGAGAGTTTATTACTAATTTTTTCGATCTTGAAAAATCTCTCTTTAAAAACCCTCTCAACATATTCATACATCTTTACAATCGTTTGTGTGAGAGTTTGAGATCTTGTCAAGCAAGCTTCTTGGTTAAGTTTTCTACAATTCTGATCTTCTCACCTAAGAAAGCTTAACTCATTTGTTTTCATTGTAATATCTACACTTTAAGGAGAGTAAATTATATTTCAGTTGTAATATTCATTTCACTTGTAATTGTTGGAAACCTTGAAAAGGTTTTCAGAATTGTACAGAGGTTTGAGTTAGCACCCGAAACTAGCTAGTTAGTGGAAGGCTCGAGTAGGTCTCTCTTGTGTGGAGTGCTCGAGGACTGGACGTAGGCAGGTGGGGCCAAACCAGTATAAATCTCTATGTTGATCTTTGATAGCAATTATCTTGTGAGTTAAAATTTTCGAATTCCTACTTAGATATATAACACCTATTCAAACCCTCCCCCCCCCCAAAAAAAAATCCCCGGTGTATTTAGGGACTTACAGAATTAAGCTTGGAGCCAACACTTGGGCTGTAATCGTCTGCCACAAGTCACTAGTGTGCTTAATGGCCTCAAGCATGTTGTCATGAAACCAACATTGCCTTCAAATTTTCTTTATGATTTGCTCCGGCCTCTTAACTTGCTCTTCGACATTTGACATACCACCCTCGCATCTGACTATGCAACCTTACATGGCAAGCACAACGTTGTGAAACTTGCCTTAGTCCCTTTTAAAAATGTGTCCTCCCTTGTTATCGTCCTCTACTCCATAACTTTGAAAGCGCTGTTGGTCTTGTCCATAACGGATTGACCAGCTCCGATATTACATATCATGGGCCCAGGGACATTTTCAAACAAATAGAGTTGATTATACTTACTTAAGGCCCCCATGTCCATTTCATAGTAGATCCCTCAGTGTCTGAGCAATGTTAGAGATGGTGCGAAGTGCAGTGCATCAGGTTGTGGCATTACATTGCTAGGCCTGTTGTGTGGCACAAGCACAACTCTTATATTCCCATGTGCACCACTGCACTACACGCCCATAGACTGAATCTGTGGCGGCTACCATGCATAATTCCTTATGGCCTTGCAAGGGTAATGAAACAACTCCACTACGTCCCGTTTCATGCTATAACCTTGTGTGCTACAGTGGCTCTTTGTGACTTTCTCACGCACGCACGCGTTGGCGCTCGTCGTTAAAGAGTTTTCGAATGTGGTGCCTATTGCCCCTGGTGGTATAATATTCAGGAACAAAACTGGAGTGACTCTAATATCACTTATCATGGACCGAGGGACATTCTTACATAGATATGGGCGGCTATATCTAAGACCCCTATATCCCCGTCCCAATATCTAGTCTAGTATATGTTAGAATCGGTACAAAGCACAATTCTTAATACTATAACATTATTATTACAAGCTAGACCCATTGTGTGTCTAACACATATATTCTCACGCATATCCTTGCACTCCACACCTACAGGATGAGTGCGTGACCGGGTTATATAGGTGTGATGAAATAAGTGAGAAAAGAGACGAAAAGGCTCAATGTAAGTTCATATTGTTTCAAAAATTAAGCACAACTAAAAGTTAAAAAAATGATGACAATAATAGCGCACAGAAACTGTAATACATGCTACAATTTTTAACGATGCATAATTGCCACTTAACTGCTCCATCGACGTCCGACACTTGCCAAATATGTCAACCCAATCGATGAAGAATTCCCGATCACCGTAGTCCAGTGTCACCCAAGAATCCAAGCCCCTACCAAATGGCCTCCGTGTCAGTCGCCGCCGAGTGGCAGCAGCTCTATGACCGGTACTACAGGAAGCCGGAGCTCTACCAGCTCCGGTGGAATCACGTGGACCTGTCCCGTAACAAGGTTGCCTGCGCCCCCTTCGGCGGCCCCATCGCCGCCATCCGCGACGATTCCAAGATCGTCCAGCTCCGCTCCGAGTCCGCCCTCCGCAAGCTCCGCATCTTCACCTCCGCCGGCGCACAGATCTCCGAGACCGTCTGGAAGAACCCTGGCGGCCGCCTCATCGGCATGTCCTGGACCGAAGACCAAACCCTAATTTGCATCACCCAGGACGGCACCGTTTATCGGTACAACCTCCACGCTCAGCTCATCGAGCCGAATCTCTCCATGGGAAAGGAGTGCTTTGAGAATAGTGTTGTTGAGTGCGTGTTTTGGGGCAACGGTGTCGTTTGTGTAAACGAGGCGTTTCAGGTGTTCTGTATATCGGACTTTAAGAACCCTAGGGCGGTTAGGATGGCGGAGACCGGGATCGAGGACTTTCCGCTGTGCGTGGCGGTCATTGAGCCGCAGTACACGATGTCGGGCAATGTGGAGGTGCTGCTTGGGGTGGGGGATCACGTTCTGCTGGTGGAGGAGGACGGGGTGCAGCAGGTGGGTGCGGGGGTGGGGCCCTTGCAGAAGATGGTGGTGTCTCGCAACGGGAGGTACCTGGCATCATTCACACACGATGGGCGGCTTCTAGTCATGTCCACGGACTTCTCCAACATCATTTTTGAGTATAACTGTGAGGTTAGTTTATAGCTCTTTGCATTTGGAATTTGACAATTTGCCTGATTTTGTAGGAGGCTCTAGTTATGTTAATTCAAGGCAAATTGTTAATTCATAGTTGGACATGTGGGATTTTGTTACTCTAGGATTTGAGAGGATACGTCGTTGCCTTGAATTTTCACTTCTAGTTTTCTAGCCCACTTCTTTTCAACCATCAGGTTACTTGTAGATTTTACTATGCTGGAAAAGTGATACAACTTTGCTGCTTGGCTGGGTTGATCTGTGAGTTCTTTGATTGAATCATTGATGAATGCAGTGAACAGTGATGGAAGACAACATTTTTTGGAACTTATCCAAAGTCGATGTCTTTTGCTAACAGCACTGTTGATCTCTATTCATCACTTCGTAGTTCTTATCAACCATGTCGAGTGTCTTCTGGCAAGGGTTTTGACAAAGATTGTTTTAGCTTGGCGGATATTTACCTGCCTTAGTTCATGGGTGGGCTTCTTAGGCCTAAGCTTTATGAAAACATGTGGCTAATTCAGTAGATACATTTGTTGTTTTCTTGTTTTTGTTTTCTAAGTGAGTGTAATAGCAGGAATATCCATATGGCTAATCTTATAAAAGGGCTTGCCAGTGCACGAGGCTTCCCCAATCATGGGAGGGTTGATGTACACAATCCTTCCACCACTTTTATGAAAAGGCTGTTCATGTGACTTGAACCCGTGACCTCCAGGTTACAATATAGCACCCTTACCGTTGTGCCAAGGCTCACCCACCATATGGCTAATCTCAATCTCTCCTCTTTTCTTTTCCCCCAGTCTTCCATGTTTTCATGGATTTAAGATCCCAATTAGACAAGTAACTACATTTTGGGTTATAGCATCTAACTGTGCTCTGTATGTATCTTTCCACATTAATGTACACAGTCAGCTCTTCCTCCTGAGCAGCTATCTTGGTGTGGAATGGACAGTGTATTACTCTACTGGGACGACATGCTTTTGATGGTGGGTCCTTTTGGAGAACCAGTGCGCTACCTATATGATGAACCGATTATTCTTATTCCAGAGTGTGATGGAGTAAGGATACTTTCTAACACGAGTATGGAATTTCTACATCGAGTTCCAGATTCGACTGTATCCATCTTCAGGATTGGGAGTACACAGCCTGCTGCTTTACTGTATGATGCCTTAGATCATTTTGATCGGCGAAGTGCCAAGGTAAACGTTATTTTACGAAAGAAAAGGAGTGTCTTTTGCATCTTCTTCCTGCCTTTCTTTCTGTTTCTGTTTGCAAATACATACACGTATACATATACATGTACATATTTAGAGAGAGAGAGAGAGAGAGAGAGAGAGAGATCAAGTCGTTATACATTTTATGTGATAAAGAAACCACGAGTTGTTGGTGTTATTTTTATTTCACGCAACTATAAGAGATTGATTGGCATATTATGAGAGGTTCAGAAAGGTAGCCATCTCTAGTACCTTTAGGAATACAATGATGAAATGTTCCTGCTCCTACTTTTGCTCTCACTACTTGCTTTACTTACCTTTCCGCATCTCTGCTTTTTCTGTTGTTCAGTTCACAGGCAACTATTAGTGTATATAAAGGAGTGGCTAGGAAACAACACGTAAATTCACCTTGCACAAATATATAAGACGAAATTACTGGCCTCTTCTTTCCTTTGTCATATTTGTCTTTGTTATGCTACAATGCAACCACACATAAAATGGGTTAATGTGATTGCCAAAGGGAGAATTTTCTCATGAGAAATTTTTTAATGTATGCTTATTCATCAGGCTGATGAAAATTTGAGATTGATACGCTCATCACTGCCTGAGGCTGTTGAAGCATGTATTGATGCTGCTGGTCATGAGTTTGATATTTCTCGACAACGGACTCTGCTACGAGCTGCAAGCTATGGCCAAGCCTTTTGCAGGTTGGTTTGATGGCATGGTTATAATGTGTTTAAAATTTAGGTGTACAATGAGGAGTACATACATACTGTCGTATTCAGTGTTGTTCATTTATGTTTGTCTGGCCATTTGACTGCCTAGTTGCCAATATGTTTTTCGGGACAAGGTTAGGGAGCCTGATGGCTGTAGGGTGACATTTTTGCTGAAGCATGGTGAGAACTAATATGCAGAGGTGTTCGAGTGCATTGCAGGATTTAGTTTTACTTTCATAGCCTTAATCAATATAGTGGGATAGCTGTAGTCATTGGTTACTCACGTTTCAATAGCTTTGAGGTTTGGCTTATAGCGATAGCATGGGTTCAAGGCTAAGTGAGGTCCCAGGTGTGAGCAAAGAAGCTGTTTATCATTTTATAAGATGGAAGGTGCTGGGTGTAGATGAGAAGTTTGAGGGAGTTCTGCTTTAGTGCCAAATTGATGTGTTTGTACTTGGTAGTGGCTCTTTGTGTGGCTTTTCTTCGAGTAAGGATTGAGGCAAGGAGATCTGCTATCTGCCTTTTCTTGTTTCCTTTGTGAAGGCAATCAGATTCTTTTCAAAAGGGTTGCCTAGTGCACGAGGCTTCCCCGGTGGGGGGATCTTGGGAGGGTTGATGTATGCAGCCTCTCCTCCACTTACGTGAAGAGGCTGTTCCCGTGTACACAACCGGTGTCCTCCAGGTCATGGTGGAACAACTTTACGAGGTTCTTGTTAGACGAAACTGAAATAATGGTTGCTTTGAGTTGGTCGTCTCTCATCTGCTTCTTTGGCTATGTTACCTTGGTCTATAGTGGGTGGAGGAGCGGTAACCAAAATACATATGTTTGGATCTGCATGTAGTTGAGAGCATGATCATGCTTATTAGAAGCTTGGAGGCATCACGAATTTGGTGACTACATCTAGTTTGCCTTTAGGATCTTCTTTCATGCTAGAGATGTAGATAATTTAAGAAGAGCATACATATTCTCCTCTTTCCTTGACATCTCTTGGAAAGCAAAAACCAATGTGTTCATTTCTATGGATGGAATTTTGATGAAAAAGACCAATTACTTGATCTCTATACATATAGCATAATTAGGTGTTTTTAGCTCTGCTGATGTGCTCCCAAGGAGAACCAGACAAAGGATCCTAATTAGGTGTTATTAGCTTTGTTTTCGTCTCTCTTGGTTGTCATTGTCTCCTTTTAAAATAGACTTTATGTGCTGCAGCATAATTCTTGTGAGAAAGCAGTGTGGTGAGTAGCAAAAGAATCACTTAGTGGTTGCTCTCCTGTGATGCTCGATAAGCTTGTTTAGTGGTTGTGGAGTTGTGACTGAGTGAGATTCTCTGTATAAGAAGATTTGAGTCCGGAGATATGCGACGAGGAAGCTTTGCGATTTTTCAAGAAGGTACGATGATGTCGGGCGTGGGGCTTTGAAGAGGTATTTGTAAGGTGTGGTAAATACTTAGTGGGCATAGATCTTATGAGGTTCTAGAGTAAGGTTCTAAGTTGATATAGTTGCATGATCTCTTTGGCATTGCTAACAAACAAAAAAAAAAAACTTTGTTATTTGCATTACTTCCGGTTCAGGAGAAGGGACTATGGAATCCAGTTTTCAAAAGTATCATGACGATTGGAGGAGGTTCCAACTTTCCTTGGCATGTCATCCGGAATCTCAACCTTCCACTTTGACTACCGTCAACTTTTTTTAAGACTAGTAGAGATACATTTTGGAGTTCCAACTCCTAGGTTTTGTGTATCATAAGATGCTCATCCAAAACAAATAGTACATGTAGGTAATTTAATACTAAAAGAAAATCCCTGAAGAAAATGTAAAAGAAAAAAACTCGACTTGCCAATCACCTCTGTACCCTATAGGAAAGAAGAATATGGCCTTGCTTAAGCTTTCTCCAACAATTTAGCATGAAAGTTCTATTGGTGCAGAGTTATTTTATTGTAGTATGACTTCCCTTTGCTTTCTATAATTCTCATCTTCCCTATCTTATTGTAAAATATATTTGCCTTCTGATTTTTGATCTCGGTAATGATATCCAGTTGGCTTTGACAGCCATTTTCAACGTGACCGCATCCAGGAGATGTCTAAAACTTTACGGGTCTTAAATGCTGTGCGGAACCAGGAGATTGGTGTGCCTCTAAGTATTCAGCAATATAAGGTATTTGATGCTTAGTATTTTGTTGGAGTTACATCACTAATTTTGCTAGTTCCCTTTTCCAAATTATTGTTGATATTTTTTGTTCTCTCAGTTGCTCACACCATCAGTTCTGATTGGTCGTTTGATTAACGCCCAGCAGCACCTCGTAGCGCTGAGAATATCAGAGTACCTTGGTCTGAACCAAGTAAGTTTCCTTCTTCTGTTGAACTTATCGTGAATTTAAGAACAAGGTACCTATTAGTGCATTGTAAATTTTCCCTTTGACTGTAGGCATATCCCTGTATACATTTTTTAACATTTATCATTTTTCCCTCTCGGTTGAGCTATGGGTATTTGTCACTGATGCTGATTCTTTGGCTGTGATTTCTTCCTCTTGATCTTAGCTTGGACTTGAGACCAGTAACCTATCAACTTTGTGTACTTAGCTAACTCCTGGAATGAGAGTGTAAAAAGCTTAATATTGACCATTGACTTTCTCAATCAACAAACTAGCATTTGGATTGAATTTGTTGCACAGATTTATAAACAACTAACAGAGAAGGAAAAAGGAGTTTGGATTCCTGGATCGAAGTGAGACAGAGAAAAGGTGCAGGGAGATCAGTAAGAAGAACTAAGGAAAATAAAAAGGAAATCGAAGGAAGGTGCCTTTTTAAAAAAGAGAAGTTCCGCTAGTTTGTCATAAAAGTATAAGGTAACCGATAACACTGCTCTCCCACTTGAGTTATTTAAGTCACTAAGTGTAAACATTGGCCAATGAATATAGTAAAAATTGCAAAACCAATCAACTTATTGCATGAATTAATTTATTGCAATTCTAACATTAACCCCTATAATGATTACGTGGATTGATCTAAAAGAATTGCGTGAAAGATATTAAAACAAATCATTGTTACGAAGGTTAACAAATCAACTTTCGATATATAATTAAGTTTTTGACCATTGGTTTAAGGTCAGAGACTCCGTTAAAAAAAAGTTGAAAAAAGCTGGAGATACTTTCCTTATGTGAAAGGTCAGACTTCCGATGTCAAGAAAATATTAGTAGGTTATCGCAAAGTTTAACTTCTGAGTAAAATTTAAGGATGTTCAACAAACTAACCTAATACTGATTCTAATTGAAATTAAAGCCTAAACTATATCTAGAAAAAGATAGTAAGGTACAAGTAATGAGCTTGCTGACTTCAAATGTATGTAAGCAAGTGTCAGGTAAAGGGGAGTGCCAAATGTGACCCTTAGAGAAGCCCAAAGAGAACATGTCAAGAGACGTTTATGTTTGTGTATATAGATATTACTTGGATATTTCAAAATGCATCAAAAACCTGTGTCTGATAATCGACACCTGTGTGAGGGTATGAGATATGCCTGACGCTTTGCTAGGATCTCTATTATTTGATAGCAAGGTTAGTTATCAAAAAAAATATTAAGTTGTCATGGCTTATCCTGGTGGGGCCTCTGATACTATTGTTTAGGTCAGTCCAGGGCCTAGGTATATCTATTCGATCCTCTCTTCTACCCTAACCTAGCTCAATAGATACGGAACCCTAAATCAAAGAGTGTTTTTGTTGCAGTGACTGTAGTTATAGGGGCTGGGGAAAGGCCAAAAGCATAATCTGGTAGTGATTGCACCGGAGTTAGATCATTGTGTTATTAGCATTTGATATGGTCCACAGAGGTGAGTGCCAAAACCATAGTTGTTCTTTGCGGGAGGTCGGGAGCATCCTTAGAATTGGAGAATCTTTCATCTACCGTCAAAACAAGATTCACGGGCAGTTGGGATCTATGTTACATGGCTCTTCAAAATGCGTGAGGTACCGGTGTCGGACACTTGACATTTGGACATGGTTATGTGCTTTGTGCCTGACACGTCTCATTGGATATGCCACTAAAAACGCTGTATTATAGTGTTTCTTTTATTTCTTTATTGCTTTGGGATGATATAAGTTTTAACAACAATAGGAATATTTTTTCTTGTCCCGGTGTCTTGGATTTTGAAAATTAGACGAATCCCACACTTGGACACCTATCCGACTTGGACACTCGTAGCGAGTCCATTTAACATAGGTTTCGATTAGGCGTGGTTCAGTACTTTGAGTTTAAACTAGGTTTTTTTTGTTGTTGTTTTATATATGTTTTTGGACTATGAAGTTCTTCTCTACTTAAGAATAACTATTGGGATTACTCTTTCAATTTGCAATTCTTGTTTTAGCTATTTTGGCCGAACTTTTTAGTCGTGGAGTGCGGTCTTGTTGGTTGAAATAAGAAACTATTTTCAGGTACACGTGTGGGTCTTGTTGGAAAGCCATGATTTGTGTTCCTGAAGTTTCAAGAGGAGATAATTTTATCGTCATATTTCATTGCTTACAGATATGACTCTCAAAGTAAATTGCTGTTGGGCTTTGCAGTCTTGGATTTTCCAATTGTGTGCAGTGTGCACATCTTTGAATATCAGGAAATGGAAAGAAAAAAAAGGGGTTTCAATTCAGCAGAATGAATTGCCCATTGGTTTTTTAACTTTCGAGATACTCTTGCTGGTAAACAAAGCCAAAGAAACAGGGAATTCATTTCCTGTAGGTTGCATTTAAGTTCCAACAACCAGAAATTTCTGAAGTTAGCTTCTTCATTAGTAGATTACTTTGTTTTGTAGCTATTGCAATGCGCTTACTATTGTCTCACTTTTCTTTGCTTGTAATCTGAAAATGGAAAGGGCCAGAGGCACCCTGGCCAGCAATCCAGAATAAATCAAGGACATTATTACTGAAACCAAAAACATATGTCATTTCAGCTCATTAAACGTCTACTAAAAACATTAACAAGAATGTTGGATTTACTTGTAACTGCTGAGAAAGTGGTTTGCTACGGTCTGCATGATTCCAGAAAAAGCCAGGACTTCTACCTCGAGAGTATCTTCTTATGAGTCCTAACAAGAAATAGTTTTTTGCATGGAGATGAAACTTGAATTCTGACGAGATCCTGTTTGTAGTGTTCTAGCTTCCTGTATATTTGCCTGAAGTGTCGAGAGACAGTCGCACCTTTCTTCATGAAAAGTGAATGCTTGCAACTTCTAGTGATTGCTTTATTCTGTTTGTACACTTAAAGTGTGACATCATATGTACATGTCTAAATTTTTTGGGCTTTGGTGCAGGAAGTGGTGATTATGCATTGGGCATGTTCTAAGATAACTGCATCCTTAGCAATTCCTGATGTCAGTCTCCTTGAAATCTTACTCGATAAGGTTTGTCACTTTTGCTTTATACTTTATTATGTTGGCCAAGTAAGGTTTGTCTTTTGCGTTATACTTTCTTAATTTGGCCTGGTAAAAAAGTTATATGGTCATTCTTTCTCTTGAAAATGCAATATCTAATTTCTTTTTCTCTTTTTTTTGGGATGGATTTTCAGTTGAAATTATGCAAAGGCATATCTTATGCTACAGTCGCTGCTCATGCAGATAAGACTGGCCGCCGGAAGTTAGCTGCTATGCTTATTGAACATGAACCACGTTCCTCAAAACAGGTTTTCTTTTCTATGTTTTCCTACGTCTCTCTCTTTCATTATTCTATTTCAGTCTGACAGAAGGTTCTGTATTTGCGGCAATTGTAAGCTTGCTTCATCATGCCTTGGAGGTCACAGGTTCGGAAGATGGAGGCAGCCTCTCCTAGAAAGTGTAGCCCAGAGATTGAAGCTCCCTAGACCTGGGAGCTTCAATCTCTGGGTTGCACTTCTTTAAACTGGAGATTTTCTTCTTGGAAGAATTTCTTCGTTTGGTTTTCATCATTTAATGCTCAAGCTGCTACCTTAGATATGTAAATGTGAATTCTTTGCAGGTTCCTCTCTTGCTGAGCATCGGAGAAGAAGATACAGCTCTGACCAAGGCAATTGAATGTGGTGATACTGATCTTGTATATCTTGTGCTTTTTCACATTTGGCAGAAGGTATTACTTCTAGTGATTTGCATACTTATTATGTACCTACATACATACATACATACGTACATACATATATAAATATATATATATATATATATATATATAGAGAGAGAGAGAGAGAGAGAGAGAGAGACACACACACATATATATCAATTCAAAATTAATGTATCATTGATGTTTCTTTACGTGTACTTAATGCAGAGGCCCTCCTTAGACTTTTTTGGAACAATACAGGCTAGACCACTGGGGCGTGATTTATTTATAAGTTATGCACGGTATGTATCAGTTACTTCTAGGGGTACGTGTTTTTGGTTGCTTTCTTGTAAGGGTCCTAGTTTTGAAATGACCATAGAAGCACAAAGCTTCTTTTGTTAGAGCCCTGTTTCTTTTGCATGACTCCTCATTACTTTCTTTTTTATTTCAGGTGCTATAAGCATGAATTTTTAAAGGACTTCTTTCTTTCCACTGGTCAGCTTCAGGTAGAGTTAAACATTTTTTTAAATTTTGTTGCGTACCCTAATTGCTTTCTAGACGGCATTTGGATGTCTTTTGTTGGTTGTGAATCGCATCGCAAACTTATGTGGGTGAAGTTGCTAAAGCTAATACATTCCATAAGAATGTTCTCCTTTGACTTAATTTAGTTTTACAGGAAGTTGCTTTTCTATTGTGGAAAGAATCATGGGAAGTAGCAAAGAACCCAATGGCAAGTAAAGGATCTCCACTTCATGGTCCACGTATAAAACTAATTGAGAAGGCCCAAAGTCTTTTCTCAGAAACAAAGGAGCATGTATTCGAGTCAAAGGCAGCTGAAGAGCATGCAAAACTTTTAAGGTGACGTATCTTCTTACAGTGATAACATGTAGTTATGCAGAGATTGCTATCTTCTGTAATGGTTCCAGTAGGTGTATTAGGCTTCGCGGCCTTATGGCATACTGCAATTTCCTACGTAACCTACTCACTGGAAAGGGATTAAATACGCTAAGTTCTGAAAACCATTGTTGTAAAAAAAATCTTCATAAAAGAGTGACGTGAGTTGGGATTCATTTCCACTGCTTTTCATTTGCGATCAGAATTAGTTTTAGAAGGGACGCACACCTTGGCACTATGCGTTGATGTTTCGTTAGCAAGGCGATACCGTTGAGGGTTTAAATTTAATTTTGATAGGCTGACATGTTATTTTCTAGACCAGTATCTATCTCTTTACTCTTTCTTGGGAAAGAAGTGGTGATACTATATCCATATGGAGGTCGAAGGGAAGCAAAGCTCTTCTCTTTACCTTGAATGATGAAATGAGGATCACTTAAGTTGCTTCTATAGCCAACACAGTTCTTGTACAAGTATGAAAACCGAGGAATGTAATGCACCAATCAGTGAAGAGACTTCTGTTTATTTGTTTTCTTAAAGACCTGTATCTTAAATTATTTTCTATGGCTAAACATGCACCAGTTGAGGCTCTTATTTCTGTTCCCTCATCCCTTTGTTTCGTTTCATTATACTTTGATATTCCTGTGCAGAATGCAACACGAGTTAGAAGTGAGTACAAAGCAGGCCATTTTCGTGGATTCAAGTATCAGTGATACGATTCGTACGTGTATTGTACTGGGAAATCATCGGGCTGCAGTGAAAGTTAAAACAGAATTTAAGGTCCGTAATCTATTGATGAGTGTTTTCTTACATAGAGATGCGGCAAGGAAATGCCTAAGCATATTTAATTTTTCGGTGCATCTATTTGCTTAACTCCGCAACTTGTTAATTTTTTTCATGTGTGCATTCATGCATCTGATTCAGGTTACAGAGAAACGATGGTATTGGCTTAAAGTTTTTGCTTTGGCAACAATCAGGGATTGGGATGCCCTGGAAAAGTTTTCGAAGGAGAAAAGGCCACCTATCGGTAAGCTCTGTAATTTGATTATCTTTAGGGTGCAAACTAGAAGAAGTTGACTCTGTTGCTGTCATAACTCATGAACCCTCCACCACATGTCCCTCTACCTTGGCGTTGAACCCTACAAAGTTTTTTCGTAGTTATGAGATATGGCTTGGAGCTAGACAGCTAGCTAGCGAGAAGAAAGGAATTATTATGCTTGTGTACTAAGCTTTCAGTAGGACATGCGGGTTTTGTTTCGTTTATATATAGTATAGAATATAATAAGCGGAGCGAGATACTCAAAGAAGCGCAAGAATAGCTTCTTTATCAACATGTTATCGAATTATATTAAAATAGAAGTTAGAAAACTGTATACTAAACATAAAAATGTAGCTGAAGGTCTCCAAATATTATCTTAGATGGTGTCGTCATTTCCAAGTTAGTTAATTTCGCAGGTTTAGTAATTGCTATATTAGTAAGGCATATGTGTTCGTAAACTAGTTCTTGAGAACTCAACTACTTGACCAATATACTGCATATTAGGACTTATTTTTGGTGTTGTATCCCGGAAATATTTCTCCAATATGAAAATATAACCAATAAATCTGAAAAAGAAAAAACGAAGTATGAAATTTAGAAAAGGAAAAACGATGACGTGACAATTGGTTAATCTTTTTAATTTTAACTGATGCAAATTTTTTTTCTAAATTATGTAAAGCATCTACCATCATTTTGGTAAGCAAAATGTAGGCCATTCTTTTTTATAGGGACCTCACGTCCAAAAAAGTGGCTATAATTTTATATTTAAAGAATTACTCAAAAAGTCTGATAATCTAAAGTGGCTATAACTTTATGGAAGGAAAAGAATATCAGAGATTTGAAGGGTTGGAGAGTTCTGTTGATAATCCAAAGGTTCTTCTTTTGTCTACTTTAGCATTCTGGGCTGCGGAAAATTTTACTTCCAGTGAGGCCTTTCTTGATTTTTTGGATAGTTTTACTCTTTGAATAGGTGGCTGAATGGTACATTAGTTGGGTACATGAGTTTGCCCCTTTGGCATGTTTCTGATTATACTCTTACTTATAAAGAAAAGTTTGATAGTTAAAAATAGGATTTAAAACTATATACTAAACTAATTAGTGACGTTAAAGGTCTTCAAATATTATTTTGGACGATCCTTATTATTTTGGAGTGCAATAGAATAGATTTCAATTGTTCAGTGAATTCAATTACCCTGTAAATTGTCAATGTAATGTATAAGGATGTTTGGTGAAGTTCCTAACCAAATTTTTTATTAATGGTAGAACTGAAAAAATACCCATGAAAAATTACAAAAAATTATTTAATTGGTGTAAAAGCTATAAGTCGGCGACAAATAATTGTCAATAGTGAATTTCATTGAAAATAAATGCTTCATCTTCTTGGTTTTTATGTTCCGTTGTTTGGCAGTTCCTTTTATTTTATATGTCTTTGGGATATATGTTTATGTTACCCGGACATGGATCATCTAAGTTACTGTGCAAAGCTTTAGGAGTGAAGTTTGCTAATTTAGGGAAGGGAAATGCTATTTTTACTCCCTTTTGTTGCTAAAATATACTTTAGTGTGGCAAGTGTGCACTTTTTTTTGAGACAAAAAAGGGTGAATTTAGTATCTTAGGGGGTGCAAATAGCATTTCCCTGAACGGAAACATGTCGCTGTAATGTTGCATAAGTCATTTCATGTCAAATCATCGCTTGATGTTAGGACATTAAAGCTTCCACAATATACTCTTTAGAGTCATGTTTTTGTCTAGTAGAATACCCAAAGATATACACAGACACATTGATTTTAATACATTCATTCTTTAACGAGATGCGATATTCTGTAAGTGTGTAACAGATATACTCCACCCCTGAAGATATTTAACACTAGAAATTTTCACTGTTGTTAACATAGTATTAGACAAAGTCTTTCAATAAGTATGTTGTTTAAAGTCGGCCACTGATAACGCCTTTAGTCTTTCTGTTTGAGGTGGTGCAGTACCTATTTGAGCGCTCCTTTGCCTACTATAAATAGCTAGGTTAATTCTGCATTTGCATGCAATATCCTTGAGGTGCCTTCTAAACTTAAACGAAGGTTCTCTCAAGTATGCGTTGTGTCAGGGCAGCCGTTGGGATAAGACCAATCCATGATTGGTTGGCCCAGTTGTTGAGATCCCTCCCTATGGATGGGACCTTCGATCAAACAAAGCCACTTGATTTACTAGCTGGACGCACACACTGCTTCTCCTTTGACTTGTGACTTGAGAGCGGTGGACGCAATACAAGAGTCCTTCCTTTTTAAACCTTGAGGGCAGCACCAGTTAGAAAGTCAAATAAAAAATGCGATTTGAAAAGGATCCCTCACCTATAAGCCTATCCCCTCGCTCGATAAGACTTCCACTTTTCAACGTTTCTTCCTCTCTCTCTCTCTTTTTTTTGTTCTTCTAGCCGCCGAAATGGCTGCACACTCTCTCTCCCCCTCCCTCTCTCTCTCTCTCTCTCTCTCTCTTCCTTCTTTTGTTGCTGAATGTTTCCTATCTTTCCTCCCTCTATTCGACCGAAAATTCTTCTTCTTTTTATAAGCCCAAAGAAGAGACCTAACCCCTTGTACTGTGCCCATTTGATAAGCCTTGGTTTATCTTTAAACCACCTTTTCCTCCACGTGCAAAGTATTTGGGTTCAAAGACTTTTTCATCTCCTCCGATCATAAGCCACCATTTCTAGTTTGTTTCCTCTCCAAAATTGTCAAGCACTTTATTTTCATTGTACTTCTTATGTGGATGGAACAGGTGTCTAGGTTCATACAAATCTATTCAATCTCAAATTCTTCTCTGCCAAAACTCAACTTGGTAGGCGATTCCGGGATTTTTATCTCCATATCAGCTGCAAAAGAGGGGGGCGGGGGGGGGGGGGGGAGAGGGCGAAGAGAAAAAATTAAAGCAAGCAAAAGAGTGGCGACATATAAGGTTCATATATAAATGTCTGATATGAATTTCAGGAAAGCTTGCCTAACTCGGTTGGTCAAGCGCAATGAGAAACGCCCTTGGAAGCACTAACCTTTTTACTCCTTAAACTTTTCTTTTCAGGAGTCAGAAAAGGGGCTGGATCAAGTAGTGGGCCTTAAAATTCGTGGCCCACTCCTCGTTCCAGGCAGTCCAAGACATTAATTGGACCATGAACAGGGCCTAGACCACCATTAACTTGACATCTTTTGCCCGCTTAATAATGGGGCTGGATGTGCAAGTCTGTTAGGCCTGGACTCGAAAGTCTTGCCATCGTTCCGAGATTATTCTGGGCCAATTCTAATTGGGGCCAAAATCAAACCAATAACATTATGAAGGTTTTTTTGGATCAATGATAATTGGGGCCAGAATCAAACTAATATTTGTTTGGCTTGCTCAAATGCTTTCTGGAAAAGAAAAAAAAAATTTGTTGGTGGAAGAATCTGAAGACATACATTAAAAGAAGAAAAAAGAGCACGAGTGAAGAAATGCCTACCTTTTCTGTGTAGAGAAGATGTGAAAGTTCAGAAGAAGTCAGGAGTGAGCACATATATATACATTTGTGTGGGTGCTACAATACTAATGCAGGACAAGTTGTGAAAGCTATCTTCTTCAGGTGTTATAATCCTCAAGCAAGACTAGTATGAAGGCCACCTTCTATCATGTGAATTAGAATTGCCAGGTTGAAAGGAATTCTAAGAGAGATGGGTTTAATTGTCAAGAATTTTTGTGATCCAGTCTTTTTCTTAAAAGAGAAAAAAATAAGTCCAAATCGCGAGGAGCATTTGTTGGCACCGTAACTTTGGCAGATTTGGGCCTTCCTTTAATCCAAATAAAAGTCTGCCCAATTTAACTGTTGGCCTTTTAACAAAAAGATCTAAGAAAGCCCGAAAGCCCAGAAATTAATGGATAGGTGGTCCATTATGAAATACTAGGAATTTATTCTTTGGATATGCATCAAAGAAAAGATTGGCCATCAATAAGAAGTACAGTGAAAATGAAGTGCTTGACAATTTTGGAGATGAAACAAACTAGAAATAGTGGCTTATGATCGGAGGAGATGAAAAAGTCTTTGAACCCAAAGACTTTGCACGTTGGAGGAAAAGGTGGGTTGAAGATAAGCCAAGGCTTACTAAATGGGTCACAGGACAAGGGGTTAGGTCTCTTCTTTGGGCTTATAAAAAGAAGAATAATTCTCAGCAGAATAGAGGGAGGAAAGATAGGAAACATTCAGCAACAAAAGAAGAGAGAGGACAGAAACAAAAAATAGTAGGGATTGTGAGCCCATTTCGGCGGCTAGAAGAACCAGAAAAAAAAAGAAAAAGAAAAAGAAAGAGGAAGAGGAAGAAACATTGAAAAGAAATGGAGTCAAGGTGAATCTTACGATTTTTATTTTTGTTTTCTTATTACCTCATGTGAATCCAAATTACATTTTCATGATGTATTAAGCCTCTTGCAGAAATGAAAGTTTCTATACGTATTTGTCATTTCATTTGTGTTTCTTTAACCGGAGGTTGTCATGGGCATAATTAACTATTGGCTTTTTAGCCAATTGGGAGTATGAATCCACTTTACTAAAAAATAATAAACGTCGTCGTATATACGACGAGATTTAGTGGCCCAAGTTTTGCACTAATCAATAGCACGAAAAATGTGTCATAAGTCGTGAATTAAATTTAACATATTTCATGTAAGAGCTCTTATCATGCATTTTTAAAAAGGAAAGCAAGTGAACCAAATGAACTACATTTATTTTGCTTATCATGGCTTCTTACATAGTACAATGTTCAAATTATAAATTGCTGAAATTTTTTACTTTTGCCCTCTGTAGTGAAATGACACTCGGTAAACGAATTTGTAGTTAGATTTATGGGCAAGCCATTGAAATGTACACATTATTATCAAAAGATACTTACACAAGCCTTTTGTAAATGTCTCATGCAACATCCTATTGAACTTATTGTATTTGTCCTTATATTTTTGCCATATGTTAATTTGAACTGTCTTATGAAATTTGTATAAGCTCAATGCATAAATGTTTCACTTAATGATATTCCACCATTAGGTTTGACTAATATGCTAAAACCTAAATATAAGTTTACCTAATTAAAAATTATTGTGACCATCCTTGTTGGAATAACCATGTAATTAACTAGTGCTAATATCTCTCCTGCATAGATATTCAACTAAATGCAATGAATTTTATGATGCAATTCAATATTTTAAAGTAGCTATGTTTTATATAACTGTCCCTGCTTGGGGTGCATTCTTAGGCTAGTTAGTAGTAATAATAAAACAAATACACTTTTTTAAGAGGCTGCGTAGAAAATGTTGCTCTTTACTCTCTGTTGTGTGTTTGCATGGAGATAATGGTTTCTCATTTTCCTTTTTCACAACCTTACTATAGGTTATCGACCATTTGTGGAGGCATGCGTTGATGCGGATGAAAGAGGTGAAGCTTTGAAATATATACCAAAACTGGCAGATCCCCGGGAACGAGCCGAGGTAACAAACTTATTGATGAGGTTTATGTTGAGAAATATCTCAATATGATCATTTCAGCCTTTCTTGCAAGCTTGTTAGGTCCGCCTCGTGAGTCTTTGTCTGCCATTCTCCCCATTGAAGCACGTGTTCTCTCATTAATTCCTAACAATCAAGTCCTTTCCACTACTTCTGCCCATGTTATCCTAGGTCTGACTCCTACTTCGTCTTACAATATACTTATTCTTACTTGGGCAACTAATGGCCTGCATTGGATGTGGCCAAACCATCTCAAAGGATGTTCTCTCATCTTTCCTCACTGGTACCACCCCCACTATATCTCTGATATCCTCATATGGATTCATCTTCTTCCTTGTGTGGCTGTTCATCCCCTGAGCATTTACATTTCAGCTATACTCCATCTCATGTGCATGCTTATATGGGTATGGGGTTTCTTACAAGTGATGTCAAACACAAATTTAAAAATGATTGGCTCTGCAAGTTTTGCTTTAATGGTGAGATTCATAGTTTTAAGTATGGCTGTTGTTCCAGTGTTGAGATTCTGTGAAGAGGAAACGAAACTTGGTAGTCCTACCACTGTTTGACATAGGAGTAGTTTAAAGCTCACTAAAACCTCCTTATCTCTGCGATTTAGACACTCAACAACCACCACCAAAACATGATGTGATAAATTTTTTACCAAGCCAGTACTCTCTCTGTTTATGCATGCACACAAACACAGACGCACATATGCGCACGCACTTGCTCTGCAACAAAGGCTAAAGTTCCATCTTGTAAACCTTAACAGGCTTATGCTCGGATTGGCATGGCAAAAGAGGCCGCAGACGCTGCATCTCAGGCTAAAGATGGCGAACTTCTTGGGCGGTTGAAGTTGACTTTTGCACAGAATGCAGCAGCTTCGTCAATATTTGACACTCTTCGAGATCGGTTGTCCTTCCAAGGGGTTTCTTAGGGTTTTCTTTCTCACTGTTACCTTCATTTTGTTTGTGTTGTATCTTTGATATAGATTGCACGATGAGTACGAGGGCGGACCAAGTTTTCTTTCTTCAACTTGCTCGTAGTTGAAGCAACCGCCCCTGCATCATGTAAATTACACGTCCAAAATCTCTATCGAATAATTGATGACGAGAAATTGTCTCCTTTTACGAGATCTCGCTTAAAAGTTTTGTAAACTAGAAAACAAAATTGGGATAATATTCCCCAAGTCCCTAGAAGTTAGGGGGCAATTCTATTCATATTTGCTATATATCCAATGTATAGAATACGTGCTTCAACTGTTATGAATAGAGTTTAAATTTGTTGTAAAATGACTATTGTGACCTCCCCCTCCCTTTCCTAGCCAACTAATTTCTCTCGTTCTCCCTCCCTCAATTTGTAACGTGTGTAGGGCTAGCTCTTCAGACCACAACCATCACCACAGCACCCACCCACCTAGTTTCAACCTCGCGTATCATGCCATTATCTTCAGAGCCACGTCGTATTGTCCCTCTCACCGTCGCACTGTAACAACCGCCATTACTAGTCGCAAATGTTTTACGGTGGAGGCCTGGTGGCGACTCAATCTTTCGTTAGCAAATTTAGATGTGCGGTCTTATCGTTTACTTGGGTAAATGCGGATTGGACTTGATTTCTAGTTGGTAGGGTGTTAGAGATGATCGGATTTTGGTCATTTCCCTAGTTCGGAAGTAATTGAAGCTCAACTGCGTCATCTTTGTCTTTTGCACAAAGATGAATAAAGACTGCCGAACATGGAGGAAGTTGTGGTGATGGATATTTTAAGGCTTGTGACGGAGCTAGGATTTTGTTCATACTTGGAGATGACGGCAATGGTTTATTTACTTTAATACTGAAATCCCTGAACTAATAGAGTACACATATTTGTTCAATTAAACTAGGGAGCTGATTCGTTACTCGTGTATGCAACTTAAGGTAAGTTGTCAGTACTATCTGGCCGTTCGTCCATTGCAGATGGACGGGCCAAATCTCTCTCTCTCTCTCTTTTAATATAAATTTCACCGTCTGTTACATAATGTAACGAGCGGTGAAATTTACAATACTGCACCCCATGTTTGCCTGCAAATCCCTCCGACTCATTAAATATCTTCGAGTCATTTTGGTCAAAATTATCGATCGCTAAATAATGTAGCAGACGATAAGTTTTTTTTTTGTTTTGAAAAAGTTAGATATGATTCGTCCATCCATCATGGATGACCGACCAGATCGTTGGCAACTAATTTTGCAAGCGAGAGTAAGAGATCATGTCCCATTAAACTATGCATTGACAACCAAAAAACCAGATGAACCGGAATTCGTTAGAGCTCCACCTCCATAGGCCATAACTCCACTTGAACGAAAGATGCAATTACAATATTTGAACAACTCGCTAACTCGAATCATGGTATTCATTCATGGCCGCATCCGTATTTTATTTCTATTTCTCGATTTATTGGCTTTTGCTTTTCAGATGAGTGACAAAAGTGTCCCACAACTTCATTGAAAGTACACTTTTTGATCCTCTATAAACCACACCAGACACACGTGTTCCTTGAAAAAAATACATTTGGTAGAAGGATAGTTTGGAAGCAACCATAGGAAGAATTGTTGTGTAATCACCGATGCAAAGAATCAAGTTAGTAAGTTACAAATCCCTACATACCAAGACGAAGAAACTGAACAAAATTCAGAGGCAAATTCGTTTGCGGCGCTTTTGAGGAGGAGGTCAAGGGGCCTGGCTGAAATCGAGATCGTGGTGGGCGGGCTGCAACCAAATACTACTTCTCCCTTCCGGGGTAAAGCACTCATTTGATGCACACCAGAGTGGAGCAACCGTGAAAGAAAGTCTCGTCAGGTAAGAAGTTTAACCAACAAGCTTGATGTACACTGATGTAACATAGATTGCTTGGCTTAGTTGGAAAAGCCTTCTGTTTAAAAATTAAAAGAGACCTCACGGCATGTGATGGACTTAGAAAAAGGCAAAATAAACAATTGGAAGTTAAGGTTGATGAATTCAAGAAGTGCCTTGCTAAGTTTATTGAAGGCAATATGACCATACCTTGATTGATTGGCTACCGTAGTCTCTCCATGAAGCAAGGTGGATTAGACACTAACCCCTTAAGCTTGCCTAAACTGAATTTGATTACTGTGATTCAGAGAAAACAACAATGCACTGTTGCACACTTCTAATTTTAATAAGGGATAATATCATTTATATCCCTCAGTTTAAGGGTAAATTACAGCCGAGGACACAAGTTTGTGTTTATATCAGTTATATCCGTTGACCACACGGAATACGGATGGTGTTAAATTTTCGTGTAAAATGACATAATTGCCCTCTAGAACAAACCACTCCTCTCTCTTCCCATTCTCTTTTTCTATCCCTTCTCAAACTCATCGAACCACCATTGTCATTCACCTTCTTCCACATCCAATAACCATAACCACTACCAAGAAATTATATACTGAATCATTACTGGCATTCGCCACCACGGCACTAGACTTGCCATCCTTATTAATCCACTTAAACTGCTTCTTTGGACCAAAATAATTAATTAAACCCCAAGTCTTCAAGAAATCAAATACCCTCCGAACCGAACCCACGTCTGCAATTATGCTCTTCCTGGCCTCTGTAAAGCTTATCCTTTCGCCTAGGATTCTCCCTGAAACTTCTAATTATCGAGTTCCTGTAGTATTTGAAAACCTGGGGTTCTTAGACGCTGATATCCCGTCAAAAAACTCCGGCAGAAATTGGGACTCGCAGTCGTCCACTTCCTTCCACCAAAACCACCCTAAGAAGCATTGGCACCATACCCAGATCTCGGTATGGTGGATAAGGATGGAGATCTGGGTATGATGGTGGTAGATAGGGATGGAGATCTGGGAAATGTGCCGTGGTGGTGGTGGTGGATCGAATCTGTGATGGGTTTGTGGTGGGTTTGGTGACTTGTGATTCCCCGTTGACTGGCTGGTTTATGACTGAAACGACGGTGGTGGTGTGTATGGCTGGACTAATGGTGGTGGTGTGGGTGGGTATGGTGGTGGTTTTGGTTTTCGTGTTGGAGGTGACGCCGATGGTGGTACGACCGTGGAGGTCGTAGGTGGTGGCATTTTGTTTTGGAATTAGACATTAGAATTAGATAGAGATGGGAAGACAAAATCAAGATTATGAGAGCGAGAAGAGAAGAAATGGAAAGAGAACAGAGAAAATGGGAAGGAAGAGGATATGTATAAAATATGTATTAGGGGTAATATTGTCATTTTCAAAATATGATATTACCACATCAGCAAAAACCGTTAGTTAGGGTCACAGAACCCTAACGGTGGTCATATATGATACACAATTTTAACTTTTTGGATAAAAGTGCAAAATTTTAAAACTTGTGTCTTTGACTGTAATTTACCCCTAAACTCAGGAATATAAGTGATATTATCCCTTTTAATAATACAGTTGTCACTTTCGCACAAATCAAAGTCCAGTCAGTGGCTTGAGTTGAATGTGCTATAGTACAGTTGTCAACCGCTTATTTAACTCTACTAGATTTATAAATCATGACGAATGAGTTCATTGCCATATTTCCCAATCATGATTTAATTGCCTTAATTGTTTATTATCAATCTGCATTTTGGATTTCCATGCTGTTATACCCTCTAATGCCCACGTGTTGTGTCTCTTAAGTTTCTTTTATGCATCTCTTAGGAACATGACAGAATTCCTATTGGTTGTCTATATGAATTTCGTATTTCCTTTGGATGATGAGTTGTATGCACCTTAAGCCATTAACTTAATCATAATCCTATATTTTTACATACTTCGGTACCCCTGTCTTTTTGGTGATAATACGAGGGAGAAATAGTTGTGATTTCATGTACTAAATATGCTTCTGTTGTGGGGGGAAAATTAGATTGAGGGGCAGTATTTGTTGTTTTAGTTTGAAAGAGCTAACTACGGTATTGAGTTCAAATAACACATTTTCTTCAAATTGAAGATGATTCGATGAGATATATCAGATTGTCGTGCTAATTTGCATGCCATTTGATACATTTTATGTTTAATATATCAAAGTTTGTCATCATGAGAAATGAGAGATTGTTAGCGTTGTGGTTGAATAATCTTTATTTAAACTTGTCTCGATATAACAACACATTGACTGTACTTGAATGCGACGGTGCTTAATTGGAATACATGTGTACAGCTGTAATACCGCAATTAGCTATTGCCTTCTTAAGAACAAGCTTTAACATCGTCAATGCTGATTTTGACACTTATACAAAAGGATCAAAAACATTTTGTATATTGCTCTGAAGTGTCTTAAGTCTTTATAGGTCATTAGGTCATCGATTCCGATGTCAAACTAAGGCTACTTACAAGATAAATGCAATACACAATAAAGAAAGTAACTCAGTCTACCCTCTGAGGAGTCCTTGACTTGAAAATATCAAGTTTTGCAGGCTTTCGTGTTGTTTACTTTAAGCTCAATGAGTGCATCCATAATCTATGTTTTAATTCTGCATTATCTAGTAGAAGTTCTAACAAACCCCCTCCTTCCCTCTATTGCATTTCTTCGGGTTTCAAGGTGGTTAAACGACTTAGATACTTACAATCCTACTGCCTTGCGAGGGCTGTTTTACCTGGTGGGAATCTGGTTTGCTTCTCTTCCTCGACCACCAGGATTTGCTGAGATTGTGAAAAGCTCTACATACTTCAGCTGAAGGATGGTGACATACTAGTGAAAGATGAGAAGATCGACTGATGAGAGCTGCTCAACACTGGACTCCGTCTACAGAAATAGTTTGTTCTTAATTTGTGGTCTAGGCAAGATCTCAAATAAAGACCAAAGTTCCCAAAGCTTGAGCAAGGCAAACAAGAACTTCAACTGGGGTTTCAGGGCTTTGTGACGAGGAAGGACTTATTACGGTTAACTTTTTGTCGTCTCCATGCAGTATCTGACTCGGATAAGATTCAAGAAAGTTGATGTACATGAAAACAAGAGTCATCTAAAGTAGATGGTTTATGGGAGGAGCTAAAGTCGAGATTTGAGTTCTCTGATCGAATTTAGTTCCTGGCAGCAAATGAGGGAGGCTGAAAGGCCCTCCTATAAGGATGATAATGGATCGATCCCCTTGTCGAATCCCCTAATCGTGGAGATGAAAATGTGCAGGCTTCATTTGGTTTTGGCATTGAATTTGTAGGTTAAATCTACCACGACCTGGAATGGCATGATCACTCCTGCAAGGTGGGAGGTATAGCATACACCAGATCCACCGTAATATTGACTTCTAATACAATCAAGTTTCCAATGTATATGTATGAACCCCTACCCATCAAAGAAAAAAAGAGAGACAGGACAGGATGACTTTCTTCATATTCTTTCCTCTGATCACTGCTAAGTGTTAACGTGTTACCTGTGTTAAGATCACACAAGGCTAAGGGAGCAGTGAAGGATTCAAAATCAAACTCCAATGCCATTTTATATCTCCTGTGTAACAAAAATTTGACTTTGGTTCATGCTTACCTCTTGTAACAGATGTACTCTGTAGACTACCATAAATAGAACACTGGGTGAGGGAGTAGTAGACCTTGCTATTGCTACTTTTGCTGCTAAGAAGGTTGACTACGGGTTCAGACTGTTCAGTCTATCGCACGCACACACATGGTATCCCTTCTATTTTGGTCTAAAATTGAAACGCAAGTGTCTTTTATTGATAATATACTTGCAGCTCTTCTGATTAGCTGCTGGCTACAAATGCTTTCACTGCGATATTTTGAACATGTCGACCATTTCGGGAAATTCATGGCCTCTGCGAAGAAGTTTATTTTGGTTCATTCGACATCTTCAAAGTGTAAGCTGAATTCTCATATTTCCCACCCCACCTGTGCATTCGAGAATTGGAACTGATCAGAAACCGCAACCCAATATGTGATTAAACCATCGTAGAAGCTACGTAGAAAAGAGGACAACTTCAGAAGTTAAAGCAAACCTGCATTCTTCCTTATCTGGAATGTTGAGCTCCAAATCTTCTTTGAATGGCTGGAAGACAAGGTCCAGTGTCTCCTTCCCCACTTTGTCAAGAGTTGACGGGTTCCACTGTAATCAGAGATGTTTTAATTGGTAAAAGCTTGAATAATCTTAACCCTTTTCGTCTGTAAAAGGTTTATTAGCAACATTATATGGTTTACAGCGATTAAAAAGTGGTCTCCCAAAAAATTAAGAACTAAATTCTACAAAAAATGCAGGCAAAGTGCCATTTCTTTCTTTCTAAAATGTGAAGAACCACAGCTGGAGGAGTACAGAATACCTTAGGAAAGTTATCCTTGTCAATGGTAAGAGCTCTGATACCCTATTTTATGTAAGGAGAAGGAACAATGCTCATTTCAGAGGTCAGATAGAATTAGTATTTCTAAAGTTAAGCCATCTATTAAGGGAAAAACTTTGGTAGTGAAAGATGGCTAAATCTAACAAGTACCTCGTAGACGTCACCAGATATTGTGGTTCGGAGTATATTCATTGTCAATCTAAATTCTTTCTTCAGGCATTCAGCCAACGTTTGCTTCCGCCCTTCGCGAATCTGAAACATGTTCAAGAAACTAAATCTTAGGCAACCGACGCATAATAGAATTGCGACGAGAAAATCCAGGAAGATTAATAGCCAGGTGGAAACTGCACAAAACAATGCACAAGACTGGTACTTGAGAAAGAACTTAAATGACACGAAGCGCTAATATCATGCTATTACAAGCCATGTGAATTGTTCCACAAGATCAGAAGTGGAATAAGGTCATAAGGGAAGTGTCTTGTGAGTGGCTATCTCACGTTAGATAATGCAATAGCATCTTCACTAGGAAAGGAAGGCTCCAATTTACCCCAACTCTACATGTAACAAACAAGGCACTTTAGTACAAAAATAATGCTTTCCCTGTTGGCGAGTTCCTAGATCAAACTTTCAGCAGAATGACGGGATTTCTAAGTGTACTTGTCATCAGTTTTAATTGTTGGCTAAGAGAAGGATTACTCAAAAGTTACATGATCTAGCAGTGTATGATGCAATCTTAAGAATGCCTAAGATCAATCTGGTAGATTAAGTAGCTGATCTAGGCAACACACTTGCACGATCATGCACTGTCTAATTTGGTGAATGGAGAATGCTGCTGTGGAAAGTTTGGAAGAAGCAAGGGAAGTTCATGCGTTGGTCATGAGATGCAATTCTCCAGAAAAAATAGTGCTATTGAATTACCATAAGCAACCTCTGATTCTTTGCAACGAAAAACCAAGAGGTGTCTCTCAATATGCACCCCCCTATTTAGTGAAAAGCGTATACTCGATAATTTGCATCACGATAATAAAATCTACTGTCTACTTGTCATGCTGCAAAATTATACTAGTATATTTCGGAAGTGCTGACCTAATTTAAGTTGCATCCCTTTACAGTGAACCTTCTTCTATTGTGGGAGGGGGAACAAGCTTGGCCAGATCTCACTGACCATAATGATGCAAAAGTCCTGAAGTTCAGATATTTTTTATGCGGAAATTTTTGTTATTCTGTGGATCAATTATACTGTACCTTCATGAAAGAAGTTTCTATTTACTGTTCTAACAGTACAAAGGGACTCAGTAGATTGTGGCAATTAGACTGCGCTGAGCCTCACTCCAGCATTCATTTAGCTTTTCCCAACCATTCATAATGCATTATCTTTACTACAGCTTGGCTTTTAACTATCTAATGAAACCAGTACCGATCTTAGTGTTATCTTTAGTCCGGTAGGGGATGATCTTTTCAGTCCTTTGAGCACTGCACCAATCCATGCATTTCCCTCTTTGCTTGCCTCAGCTTCCTGCAGGCCAATGTATGCAGCTATTCATGTAAAATTTTGTAGTTGAGCAAAGCAACAGGATACAATTCTCAGAGTAAAAAATTCTGATGAGATATTGATCTTCGTGTTGCAGAATTAGAAACTTACAAACGACTTGATGATCTCCTCCACCGAATCCTTGGAAAAACACTCATCAATTATTGACTGCCTGAAATTGCCCAAAGCATATTGGTTTAAAGAACTATTCACAAGTAGCAATTAAGCTAGTTCAGATTCTTTACTTGTTTAATATACTTTCTTCTTCAATCTGAACATTTTTAGAGAATTCCTCAATTGCAGTTTTGACTGCAGCCTCGTCACCAGAATTTAGGCTTACCAAACACTTCTCTAGCTCGGGGAATTTCTAACATACACAGAATGCAGTAATTAGCTTCCACATATGTTCAAAAGAACTTAAACAATCATAAATTGTTAAAGCGGATGGTGATGCTGTAATTTTAGTGAAGTATAGCTTTGCTGTTGCGTCTCTGTTCCTTGTCAGTCATCCCATACAGTAGTTCTTTCATTAAGCAACCCTTATCATTTTTGGTCCCAAGGCAGGTTTCAAAAGCTAGATTGGTATTCAGATAAGATTTTTGTACTCACCTCCAAAGGAACAAAATGAGTTGCCAGACCAGCCGCAACTAATTCCATACCACCAAGCCTTGCCCCTGTTAAGGCCAGATATTCCCCTGAAAACATCTTGAAAATCAGTTGCATGCTCAGAAACAAGCGGCCGTCTTCCCTTTTTATGTTATTCTGCTTTCTTATAATGTTCCGCTTTTGATTTGCTCATTTGAAATATAGAATACTTCACCGCTTTCGCAAGGACAAACAGAGAAGCAACTTAGCTTCTCATTAGTAAGACAAAAAGGTAAACCATTGAATACGTGTCCACTTTATACGGGTAACTGAATGCTTACCTAAACACCCAGGGAGATGGGAAAGCATGTATGAGAAACCACAGTCGGTATGAAACCCAATACTTGCTTCTGGAGTGGCAAAAACCTGTCACCATATTCAAGAGATGCACAATGGAAGAATTTAGCATAGCATAGAAATTAAGAAAGTACGAATTGGAACTTAGCAATTCTGCGGGACACAAGCATTTAAAGACGTAGGCAATGCTCACAGTCTTCTCTGTGACAACTGAAAACTTCATTGGAACCATTAAAGATGCACCTCCACCCATGGAGATACCATGAACAAGAGCAACCTAGCAAAAACATATGCAAGTAATTAGGAAGTCTCTACAACAACATGACTAGGAGAAATTCGACATGTTCTGTTTTATGTCTTCAAGAGGATTCAATCAAGCAGTTAAGCCACTGTAGTACCTGGTTTTTCTTATAGGTATGAATGTGGTAACAAAGCCAATACATTCTGTAGACTACTTCAAGACAGGAATCCTCTGCCAATAAAGAAAAGCAACATCTAGTGACTTACAATTTTAATTCGAATAGGCAACTAAATAAGTTCTTTTGGAAATATTTAACTACCTGATTCCCTGCCATCGTAGAACATTTTCAAATCCCCGCCAGCAGAAAACGCACGCCCGGCTCCCTATAAAGCAGAAGGAATATTTTGACTCAAAGGCCATGGT